>BCKO01000007.1:83902-387936 GCA_001600675.1 Millerozyma acaciae | reverse complement strand
ATCCCACCAGACCAACAGAGATTGATTTTCGCCGGTAAGCAATTGGAAGACGGTAGAACCTTGTCTGACTACAACATCCAAAAAGAGTCCACTTTACATTTGGTCTTGAGATTAAGGGGAGGTCAATAGGCAAGTTGTGTGAAGCTTATCTAACAAGTTTTGAAATTTATATAACTTAAATTAATCTAATATTTTCCCCAATTCACTGATAACAATTGTAGATTTTTCATTTAGTCTCATGTTCTGCAACCTATCTCTAATTTCAGCACCGTAAGCAACGATATTACTCCTTTCAAAATACGTTAATATTGAACCACTGGCTCGAACAAACTGAATTCTGACGGCTTCAATATTGTCATCACCTGAGCAGCAGGCATTGAGAATGATCCAAACTTCATGCAAACCATAATTCAAGCCTGCATCATTGATGTTCTCCTCGAGAACCTGCTTTGAAAAATTGAGTATGCATTCACTGATCTTGCCCTTCGATCTCCAAGTTAAGTTCGAGAAATTGGTCAAATAGTGGGACGTGGTCTGCAAAAGGGATTTCCTGAACTTGTCTCCACTGTTTGAAGTGTTCGCTTCATAAAAGTTCACTAAAAACAGAAGACACTTCTCCTCTTGTTTGAAATTTGGTCTAGCTGGTACAATATCTTCCATCAGATCATCGTCATTGTCTTCTTCCAGCAAGTAGTTCAGGGTTAATATGTTTTCCATAATGTCAATATATGTCTCTTTCAAGTCATCAGAATCAAATTGTTGCAAATACAACCCTAGAAGCTTAATTGAGTGCTTCTGGTATTCTTTATTCCTCCTCTTGGCCTCAACTAGGACAACTCGATCGACGTCATTTCGAATTTGTTGGTTATTTTGCACGTTACTCCTAAACTTGATGCACACAGAAACTAAAGACTTAAGAATCAACTCCTTTCCCTTCCATGACTTTCCCTTACAGGCTTCTATAAGTACCTCGAATAACTTCTCAAAAGAGCTGAGTCCTAAATCACTCTCTTCGTCGAGGGAATCACAAAAAGTAACCAATGCTTTTCCTAGCACTCTCCTGATTTCGTAACTGTTGGATTGTAGGTATTTTCCGCTCATGCCTATGATTTCTTCCGCATAAAGCTTTACAGCACTTCTACCAGGAGTATTCTCAATCCACTCTCTATCAAAGTAAGCCTTCGTCTCTTCATTGCTGTCGTGTTTTCCAATGAAAGATAATGGCAAAAAAGCTGCCCCTAAACTTTCAAACCTCTCTCCTGAATATTTGGAAATACTCTCACTGGCGACAGCCGCAATCTTTCTGTTTCTCTCGTCCTCGCTTTCAAAATACAAGTTCTCTATTATATGAGAAAGACGTGAAATCACGTCTGTGCTAGAGTATCGACACAAATATCCCAAAGCAATAGCATACGAAGAAGCAATCGAGTCATTTCTGTCTTTGATTTGTGATAAACATACTGTAACCAAGTGATCTGTGTGATTAGCCACTAAAGAGCTGTGCTTGGTCACCAAGCTAACAACAACTCTGCTACCACAAACCTTGGATGGAAGTCCAACTGATTTTTTTATAGCCTGAGATACTTTTGAAATCACAATGTCAATCGAGTTCTCATCTGTCTGGTCAATAAGCTTCTCAATTGCATCCATCATCGGAGAATGACCAAGGCTTCGAAGTCGCTCTGAGTCAATGTCGTTCCCCTTTAAATTATATTTGTCTGCATTCAAAATTAAATAATTAACGGCTTCAGGTTCTAAGGAGGACATGAAGAGCACAAACTGTTCTATCAAATCGGGGATGAAGGGCTTTACAGAGGAATTTCCCGACTTGCAAAGGTCCAAAACTGTTTTTAAAGCAAATGCTCTAACCTCTTCAGCATCACTCAACAAACCTTTCGGGCCGAGGAAAAATGGTATTAACGTCGTGAGCATCCGCTCACTCCTTTCTTTCGACGTTCCAGTGTCACTTCCTGCTTGTTTCACAAATGATGATGCTAATGATTTAGTTAAATTCAAACCTTCCTTGCGGACACTTTCCTTGATGTCATCCATCACTCTGAAGCTCATGTTCCATACCTCTTCAAGGTAGTCTTCATACATTTCAATTGGCGCTAGCTGTAGCAAATCACGTAACGCCGAGGCACTCGCCTGTCTTACTCTCCACTCCTTGCTGGACATTTCCTTCAAAAGATCCTTCAAAACAACATCAAAATTCTCCTTGAGTGTTTTGGACTGATCTGGAACTAAAGAATTCCAAATATCAGTCATGACTTTGGAAACAGACAGATTTGGATCATAACGATACCTATACAATTTAGGAATCAATCTACTAGCCAAGACTTTGTTTGAGCTAAGGGTTTCATCAAGTGATGCCTTTGAAAGAATGGATCCTAAACCAAAAGCCATTCCTTTTCTCGAAGACCACAATGCAGAAGATTTTGCCAACGACATGAACTTGTAAACAAGACCTGGGTCCCCAACGTCTGACGCTAGATTCAATACGTCCTTGTATGTCGAAACGGACCCATCATTCGTTTTCAACACACCTGGGTCAAATAACTCAGTTTCTAGACCAATCGAGCCAGATGCAAGTGCAGCAGACGCGTTGTTATCACCAAAAGACTTGAGTAAAGATTTTAAAAGAGTGTCTTTTAGCTCGAGGTCACCCATTTCGTAAACGATACTCAATCCTCTTGAAGCTGACTCTTGCACCAACTCATCTCTATCCGCCAAAAACCGCATGAAGGATATATGAATAGTTGAAGAGCTCTTCTTAACTATTTCCAAGTGGCCACAGTATTGGACAATTGATAACAACCATATACACCCGGCCTTTCTGAGACGAGGGGTAGTCTGTTCGCAGGATTGTAAAACTCTTTGAAGTAGAATTGATAGTCTCGACTCAACTTTCATATAGTCCAAATCAGCTCCTTGAATATCCTTCTGAACTTGTAAAAATTTAGACTCCCACCCACTTGCTAAGACCGTTATTGCCTCTCCTGCGGTGAAAAGAAATTCTGTTTTTCTATTCTCATATGTTTTGAAAATGGTTTCCTCAAGACAGCTAAGTCCTTCAGCTGTTCTACTGTTGGGATCACATAAAGACAAGTAAGATAACACAAGCATAGAATTCTCATCACCTCTTTTAACAGAAGAGCTGACTTCAATCTCAAATTTCTTAACATAATCTGTAATACCATCTTTTGAGTCACCTTTTAGGACACCAAAGACAGCAAGCTGACTTATACATTCACTTGCAACCTTATTACTTCTGATAAGAGATGATGCTTCGAGGATTTTTGAAAGAAGAGCCTCGATCTGAATATTACTCAAAACCGAAATGCGACCTCTGGCTTTAAGTCTGGAGCATAGACAGGATGCTGGCAAAAGCCACTGGTATGATCGATGGGACGAATTTACCTCCGAAAGAATTCTTTCATAAAGCTCACTGGTATACTTTCCATCATCTATGCCACTAGCAATAATCCCAAAACACCTTGCGATCTGGAACATTACTGGTTCTGCAATAGATTCTTTATAAAAACTTGCTAAAAGAGAGTCAACCAGAGTTACCAACGATTTGACAACTTCGAAAGGAGAAAGTGAAATTACTTTTACAGAAGCATACCCGAAAATATCATCTTTTAGGATAACAGCACCGTCTCTATATTGTCCCGTTAAAAAGCTCAAGGCAAGCTTCACGAAGGTAGTAATCACATTTTCGTTGCGGTCAGTCTCGTAGCTTATATCATTAACGGACAACGCCTCGATTTTTCTTCTTAAGCAGCGCTGTACTGTTTCATCTACTTCTAAAGCTTTTTCTAGTCTTTCCGTCCAAACCTCATCTATTTGAATAACGGTTCCGTGGCCCTGCACAGCATTCATAACCAAGGTACGGAGCAAAAATCTCACCGACTCTCCTAAGCATGAATTAATAGCAGGTTCTTTGTATTCACCCATATTGCCCAATTCTTTGATGAGCGTACTAACCATTTTACTGAATAAAGGAAATTCAAAAGATTTCTCTTCACTTGCAAGCGACCTGGAAGACTTGGAAGTACCAAAGGAAGCATAATGAAGGAGGTTGAACCAATAAGGGTGTAGGCCTTTCAACGCTTCTTCTCTAGCGTCCGCACGATTTACAGACGCTGTTCCCAAAATGCATAAGAACCTCGCTTCAGGGTCATTGAAGGGAAATGCAGAATTGATGAATTTCACAAGGACAAATTTAACAGCCTTAACGCTTTCAGAATGGGTTTCATGTGCCTCCAGAAGTAGTTGTCTAGCTAGTAACTTCAATTTTCGTTTGGATGAGATAGACAAGTTTGGAAGATGACTAGTAAGCCCGGACAAAGCATCTTGAATCGAAGACCTCATTTCATTATCATCTTCCTTCAATGAATTTAATAAGAATTCAACGTACTCGAAGTCATCGAGAAATAGTTCCGGTCTGAATCTAAGAATAGTACCTAAAACTTCGTACTGAAGCTGGCGATGACTAAACTTAGATTGATTATAATTGGACATATCGCTATGCAATCTTGGCCATCCAGCCTTTATCATATCTTTTTTAATCTCATTAGCCATCATCGAATTGAATGATGGGTTATCTGGCGAATCGATATCGGACAAATTTCTCTTCGTTACAACCGATCTAATGAAATAAATTGCTGTCTTGTTTAGCTTCAGATAATCAGATGAAAGACCCACAGAAGCGATCTCTGAAATTTTATTGTTTTTTGCAGCAATGCTACTTTTAGATAAGATGTTCAAGATACTCTCCTGGAGCACAGGCTTAACGGGCGGTATACCATGAGCACCCAAGTAGAGTTCTATTATTGAATTCAAAAACTTTTCATTCTCATGGTCCACATCTAATTTCTTGAAATGGAATGTGGAAGGATCTGAAATCGAAGAGGACTCATCGCAGGATGCAATTAGAAGCGGGATTGCAATATTTTCATCTCTAAATCCACTTTTCATGAACTTCAAGAGACTTATCTTAACAGTAGTGATTTCTTGCGAGGAAGTAAATGCTGCACCTGCTTCCTCAGTAAAGAATGTGATATCACTCTTACTCAACCCAGCCATTGGCACAATGTTTTTGTTGTCTATAGGATACATCATGAAAAACTTTGCAAACCAATGACAGAGGAATTCTTCATCTTCGTTTTTTAATGTTATTGGAGGATTATTTTGCAGACTCTCGTCACTCACATCAGAGGTAGAGGTACCCCATACTTTGACTAGTTTGAAGAAAATATTCAATAATCTAGCAGAAACGGACCTAGGATACTTATGTATACCATCTATTACTTCAAAAATCAAATTCTTTTGCTCAATCACGGATAATCTGTCAATTCCCCTCGATACGAAGATCAAAGTGTATAATCGTATTAATGAAGGATCACAATCAGAAGCAATTTTGGGCTCTTTTACTTGTCGAAGCAATGCCTCTATGGGTAGTTTTATCGATTTAGCTGCCGATATTCTGGGTATCAAATACTGTATAATCTTAAGTACAGCTTTTCTAACTTCGGCGTGAGGGCTTCCCAACTTTAATAGTATAGGACTCAAGTAAAGGGATAATGACTTTTCAAACTGGACATCGTCAGGAGCTAGTGCAATTCGAAGTTCCACCTTATCAAGTAAGGCCAATTCACTTTCAGCCATTCTTCTCCCCCAATGCTTCTATTCGTTGTTTGTTATCTTACAATCAAGTTGAACTTCTAAAGAGGCAAATATTGATTCTCAATAATTAGTGCGCTTTCAAAATAGATACTTAGTCAATACATTCTTCAGTATCTATATAACTCTATATACACCAATTACGTGTTCTTGTATTCTCTTAAAATGACAGGCACGGAAGAAGGTGGAAGAACACCCAATTCTGTAACAACCTTTTTGATATACTCAGGAGGTGTCAAATCATACATGATGTTTAAGATGCTTAAATTGGGTATTTGCTCCCAGTTATCTAGATCAGACTCATTCGATTGAGGAACGTTTGTTTTATCCTGAGCCGATCCTTTCTGCGAAACCTGATTCTTTCTTTCATTGTATCTTTTAGAATCCTTAACCTTTTTCTCTTCATCACACTTCTTGATGAATTGTTCCAAAGCAAAGGACTTTTTTATAGGTGGCCTTTTACGACCAATATCTTGAATCAAGTCTTCACAATCAGCTAATTCATTTGTAGTGACAGAATCCAATTGTACTTTATCTGAAAACTTTATGGACTCACAACATGCAAGCACGGGGATGTTTCTATTGTGACACATCATAGCAATGAGTCCAGTTCCAACTCTTGAGAAAAGATGCCCATTGGATAACATCGCGTGAGCCCCCAAAAAGACGCAGTCAACATCTTCCAAAATGGTGGAAGACAAGGAATTCATCAAAATATACTGAATCTTGATATGTTCTTGGGTGATCAACTTTGGCCTCAAAGCAGGGTCTTCCATTGACTCTTCATCAGTTGATTTGTAGGTTGGAGAGAATGGTGTATCCACCAAGTTGTTCAATAAGGTTTTTCCTTCGAACAAGGGCCTAGAGTCAACAATTATCAAGTTGAAGCTTTTGCCCTGTTGATTGACACAGTACTTGAACAAGTTCTCGAGTACTTGAGAGTGACCGTAAGTCAAGATAGTCGAATTGTTGGTGATATGCTTGGAGGCATTTTCAATGATAAGTCTGTCAGTCAAATCAATTTTTTCTTTAATGAAATCATCAATTTTGTTGTTTAAAATTTCTTTAGCTTGTTGTTCAGTTGTATCAATTGATATTAACGAGATTTCCTGCTTCAATAGCCTGATAGCGTTACCCATAGATACGGATAATGGACGTGCCGTTTTGAGATACTCAATTTGGTGTGATAAATGTCCGGTTAAATGCCTCGTCAAAGTTGTATTTGGAGGCGTGACATAGTCGTTTATGACAACTTTGAACGTCTCCAACATGTGCCTCAATCTTGGGATAGAACCTACAATTTTGTAGGTCGAGTACTTTAGGGTTAAAGAAAGGATCGAAGGATGGACGATATGTGAGATAGATGGAGAAGAAGCATTACGTTGCTCTCTTGTTTCAAGATGGCTGAACAAAGCTGGAATTTTCTTTTTAGCATTGTTATCTTTGATTAACGTCTGATTGAGCTGCTTTTTCAAGTTTGTATTAGTAGCCATTTGTTTTTTCTTCTCCATTTTCTCCTTCTTCTGTTGCGTTATTTGCTTCTGCTGCTCTGGAGTGATTCCACTGGCCTCTTTTTGGGCTGCTCTTTTGGCTGCTTTCTCACGCTTCTTCAATTCCTTCAATTCTTTATTAGAGAGCTTAGTCTCTTGGGCTACCTTCGAGTCATCGACCGATGGGGGGGTCTCTACAGGTTTAGCCGGCTGTTTCGATGCTGAACTTGTTTCACTCATTCAAGAATAGAGTATACTCGCTGGATCTTCAGTACAACTAACTATACTGACACAGTCTGTAAAAATAATTTGATGCTTCACGATATTCGTGCAAATTTCAATATTTCACTACATCGAAATACAACAATATGTATCTAATAATTGAACTTATTGATACTTATACTATAATACTATATCAACTGCCTTCTGATAACTCACCGAAGACACCCCTTTTCTTTGTCGTATCATACAATCTAACAATTTTTTCCTGGTCTTGATTGTCCACTTGGGAGAAAGCAAAACCTCTTTGTTTCTTTATTCTTTGAACTTGTCTTACCTTCCTAATGGCTTTTTGAAATTGTTCCATCCTAGGTTTGTAGTCTTGAATATTGTACTTTTGAATTTCTTGGACATAATGGTAGCTTTCAGGTAAGTGGTTGCGCTTGAAAAACTTCCAAGCAAAATCACGAATGAGACAAAGACAAGCAACCCCAAACACCATGGCCCAAAAAGTGACATTTGGATAGGTAGCTTTTAATACACCACGATATTCTTGTGAGACATTGATCAAGGGAGCAATAGTTGCGTATGCTGGGAAGAATACTAGCCATAGTAAGAACGAACCAGGTATAGCTATCAATGTAAATTTTGTCCACATTGTAACAACAAGAGCAGCTTTTCCTAATGCTGTTAAAGTACAAGTAGTAAAAACTGTAGTACCCCAAGACCAATTATTAGCAACAAGCCCATTTCCTAGTTGATCACCATGTTGGAAAATGAAAAATGAACACAAAAAGATGATTGCAGAATGGTAGAAACCATTAGTGATCCACCCCCAGAAAATAGACACGTTGAAAAACTTCTTTTGTTGGCCTAATTGATAAAGTTGAGGGTACCTATCCAAAAGTCTGGCACTAACAAACTGATCAAATACACCCATCACAAAAGGTGGAAGTACTGTGAAAAAGACATTATAGAATGTAAGTGTCCAGGATTCGACAATGGACTGACCCGAGAAACAGTTTGCAAAAACGAACCAGAATTGAGTCATGTACAAAGTCATGTTCTTATAGAAGGAATACAATATTGCGTTCGAAATACGTTGATATGACCAAGAACCGTGTACCAATAAAAGTTTTTTCAAATATTTGAACTGTCCAATTGATATATCAGCACTTCTTGCAGCTTGCATTCCCTCCATACCACTTATACCAACACCAACGTGTGCAGCTTGAATCATAGATACGTCATTTGCACCGTCACCAATAGCCAATAAAAGAGAATTCTTCTTCTTTCTTTTAACCATTTTGACAACCAATGCTTTTTGTAAAGGAGAAACACGACAACATATAACAGCTTTGCAAAGAGATCCTAAAGTGATGAAAAGATCATCCACGTCAGGTTCGAGAGCATAAGTCAAGGAATGGCCATCTATGATTAATGCCAACGAAGAATCCAATGATCCTTCCTCGAGATCCGTTTGATGTTCTTGAATGGCAGTCAATTTTTCTTTCAAATTGAGGATAGTATCTCTTTTGGTTTCCTCATTCACAATCAAAAGGTTCATATCCTCACTCAACAATTTGCAGGACATACCAATATTTATAGCCGTTTCTTGTCTATCTCCAGTCAAAACCCATATTTTGATTCCAGCATCTTGCAAAGTATGAATTGTTTCAGGAACACCATCTTGAAGCTTATCTTCGATAGCAGTAGCGCCAAGCAAGAATAAATCGTTTTCTATAAGTTCAGCCACTGCATCCATACTTTCGCTTCTGTTGTTCAAAGTTGTCGATGCTTCGTAGTATTTTACAGACCAGCTCTTATATTCTTCCTCTGAGATGATTTTTGAGGCAATACATAAGGTTCTCAATCCCTTCGCAGCAAAGTCTTCGAGGTGTTGCAAAGTCGAGTCAACAAAAGGTTGTGACTCCTGTGTTAATCTCTCCAATATAACGGTATCAGCACCCTTGCAGAATAAGCGGATTACCCCATCCGGGCACCGGAAAATAGCAGACATCCGCTTTCTTGTGGAATTAAACTCACAAATATTCAATAACTCATATTCCGATTCTCTGCCTGTAAGAGTATTTTCTATAGTGATGCTTTTTGGCCTTCTTATGATGAATTTATAGCCTAGATTAGCCGCTCCTTGCACTAAAGCACCTTCATCAGGAGACGCAGCTTGATACTTGATAGTACCATCTGCCTCATTTACCTCGGGAATGACGGTATGACAGGCACTCAATAATGTGAAAAATTCGTTGATGACGGCAGATTGCTGACTTGTAGTATCTTTCAAATGTTCATGAAGGTCTTTGAAGTCATAATATCCAATCTCAATACCATCAATCACTTGCACTTGTCCATCCTCAGGAATTTCCTCGATGTAACATTTACCTCCAATTGAGCAACTTTTAAATTCCATGATATTTCTAGTCAAAGTTCCTGTTTTGTCACTAAAGATGTAATCTATCTGACCGAGTTCCTCAACCAATGAAGAAGTTCTCACACCAGTAGGTGTGTCAGTTTCGGCGTGATACATGTCCAAATCACTTCCAATCATGTACGCCTGATAATACTTGATAATTTCAACGGTCACGAAAAGGGAAATGGGAACCAAATTGGAAAAAAGAATCCAGTACGTCAAGATGTCCTGGAAGAAGAGCGATGCTTTATTAGTTCCGCCAAGCATCAAATAACGTAAGCTTTTACTGTTAACACTGACTTTTATAACATTTCCTATCGAGGAGACCAATGCTAAAAATATTAAAACAGAAAACAATGCAATAATCTGTAAATTGATGATTCTTTCGACGTCAGTCTTCTTGATAGGAGTTGCTGTAGCATTTCTCATTAATTTTGTTTCATGTCCGGTGAACACTACAACACCATGAATCCATTGAGTATTCTTTAATGTTGCTCCTCTCAACAAAAGCTGATCTGGACTGAAAGGGATCTCATGATAGGATCCAAAGTTTTTTAAGTTACCTTCATATGTATATAATGAGGAATTTGGCCCTTCTGATAATATTTCAGAGCTAGACAAATCTGTGACTAAATCCCGTGGGTTCACCAAATATGATGTCTCCGGTTTAGCTTGTTTGATTTTCAAGTTGGTTTCGCCGTCTAAGTTTGCAGTCTCTATGTAACACAATCCTTCAGGCTCCGAAGAGCTTAGAAGCAAAAGATCAGCAGGGAAGGATTCTTCATTATTGATTCTTACGATGTCTCCAACTTTTACCTGGATCCATTTTTGAGTGTGAAAGGTTCCTGTGTCTCGATCTAAAACGGACACCTTTGTCCTGTTGAGCTCTCTATCAGCACCAGCTCTCTTCAAATCCTCCATGATTTCTTTGATGGCCGATACCAACAACACAACTATCAAAGTACCTATGGTTGTATACCTGTTCGTTGGAGAGACGTTCGGCACTTGCTGGATGATGGACGTAAAGAGGAAAAACAAATTGGCATATTTGCTGAACTGTTCGAATAAGAACTTGGGAATGAAAGTCGCAAAGTTGTATTTCGTGGTAGATACATGGTTACCATAATATTTGAATGCAGCGTTGGCGCTGCTGTCCATGATGTATATGTGTCTTGTAGATGAGCTAGCGTCCTGGTTAGCCACGGGAGTGCTGCCCGGAGAAAATATGGACTTTACTTTCCTGCCGATTTTCCGTATATCGAAGTCTGACAGTCCGTCGTTTAAATTGTTGTCATTAATCTTTACATCTTCTAAAGCGTTACTCATCCCCGAGTACTTGCCACTGGGCCTAAAGTTTGATAGGAGTCCAGAGGTCTTTGGCTCGTTTTTGGATGCTCCCAATAACGGCGCCCTTTTCTGATGATGAGATGGGGCGTTTGATGAAGTTGTGGTCTCGTTGTCATGCTCCTCTTCATCCGAAATGATGAAGTCATCGACAAATGGATTCGGCTGCTGGTATGGGCTTTTGTGTGTGTCAGTGCTTGTGGGATCTAGGTCTATCAAATTTTCAGAATCTGCAAATGGATTGGAAGGTTTATTTTGGAAATTCTCATCCTCAAATGATCTTGATCTGGACATACTATATCTCAATTGTCAATGTTTTAATAATGCCAAAAGGTATAGAGTCTGTCAAGAGTGTTAGCTAACTCTTCCTTACTTGCCAGAATTATTCAATTTTTTTTATTTAGATTCTAATATGCTACGAATCATCTATAACTTTTGATAAACATTCACACTAAGATTTTGGTAATACACGAAGGTTCATTTTTGAAGTACTTAGTCATTTTTTTGAAAAAAACCGGGGCACCTATCATTTGAAGTAAGATGGCTGAGTCTATTGCAAGAGAGGCTAATGAAGCTTTCTCGCACTTGAAGGTTTTGTCAAACCAAGAACGTTCGGAAGCTTTGTATAAGATACACGATGCGCTCAAAGCTCAAAAGAATGAAATATTAGAGGCCAACAAGAGTGATATGGACAATGCAGTGCAGAATGAGTTGAGTTCTTCTTTGATCAAGAGATTGGATTTGTCCAGCAGTGGCAAGTTTGATACGATGCTACAAGGTATTTTAGACGTGGCCAATTTGGATGACCCTGTTGGTAAGTGTACTTTAGCCAGACAACTAGATGACAATTTGAACTTGTACCGGGTGACTGCACCCATTGGGGTTTTATTGATCATTTTCGAGTCTCGTCCTGAAGTGATTGCAAACATCACGGCGTTAGCTATCAAGTCAGGTAATGCTGCTATACTCAAAGGAGGGAAAGAGTCTTTACAAACGTTCAAGATCATGAGTGACATAGTCAATACGACTTTGGCGGAGAAAACCAAGGTTCCAAAAGCTGCGGTCAAGCTTATTGAGTCTAGAGAGGAGGTTGGGGACTTGCTTCTGCAAGACAAGTATATAGACCTTGTTATTCCTCGGGGATCCAATGAATTGGTTAGAAGTATTAAATCCAACACTAAAATCCCCGTTCTTGGGCATGCGGACGGTGTGTGTTCCATCTACGTCGATAGTGAGGCCGACATCGAAAAAGCCAGGAAAATAGCTGTTGACTCGAAAACTAACTATCCAGCAGGTTGCAACGCTGTGGAACAGCTTTTGATCAGCAGGGATTTGGCAAGCGAGTCCGCAAAATTGGAGAGTATCATCAAGGCCCTAGTAGACGCCAAAGTAACGATCCACGCAGACGAGAGTTTGTTTAGTTCCATTGCTAGTATCAACAAGGACTTCATTAAGCCATCAAGTGCAGATGCTTTCGACAAGGAATTTTTATCGTTCGATATAGCAGTGAAACTTGTCTCATCTATTGATGAAGCTATCAAGCACATCAATTTACACTCATCCAAACACACAGACTGTATAATAACGGAGAATAAAGAAACTGCTGAGAAGTTTTTGAAATCCATTGACTCGGCTGGAGTGTACTGGAATTGTTCCACTAGATTCGCCGACGGCTTCAGATACGGGTTCGGTACTGAGGTTGGTATAAGTACAAATAAGATACATGCTAGAGGTCCCGTTGGCCTTGAAGGTTTGATGAGCTATCAGTACCAGTTGAGAGGAGACGGCCAAGTCGTGGGTGACTATGTTGGTGGTGGTGGAAACAAGGCTTTCATCCACAAAGACTTGGACCTTAATGTGTCATTATGATTTAACGTATATATATATAAGCCGCCATACAATGTAGTGCTAATTGGACTTCCATGGTTTCTAACATAGGCTAAATATATACATTGAAATCGAGATGCTTAGGCTACTTTTCCTCAGATTTGTAAACTGCTTTTTTGAAAGCTTCAAAGTCTTTAGGTGGGAAATCTGGAAAATACAGGATTATTTTGTCAGTTCTTTCGTTACATAGATCAACTTCGCTCCACTCTTTCAATGTGAAGAAATCCGTCAATGACTTGATCCACTGCATCCTTGTATCAATACTCACCAAGTCATTGTCCACAACCAATGTCTCTCTAAGTCTTGCTCGTATTTTACCCAAATTTTCAACTGCCTTATTCAAGTCTATCCCGTCAAACTGGTTGGCAATATCATCCTTGATCAACTTCAGAAGCCTAGGTGACTTCCCGTTCGTTGATATCATGATCTGCAAGCTCTCTCTGTTGTACATGCTTCCAAAATAAAAGTCACAGAGCTCGGGCTTATCAGCAATGTTCGCATTGAGCCTCAAGTACTTGCACTGGTAGTATATTTTCAGCGAGAGCTCGTAGTCATCAATGCAGCAGCATACAACCGCAAACGTCTCATCCTGTACCTTATTGTGGATCTCTTCATAGTGCTTTGGGCTCAACGCATCTAGCATATCACTATCCAGCTCTCCAAAACTAAACTTGCTTTTCTCGTACATCCTCAAGTCGCTGGCCTCGTAGTTTCTTTGTAGGAGCTTGTAGATCAACCCTTGGTCGTAGAGCTCTTTGATCTGGCTATTGATCCCGTTTTTGGCTTCCCCACTCACAACTGTTATCCTACTTCCTGCTCTTATGAGATGGTGTATTCTGCTCAAAGCTACGTCTCCCCCTCCGATGACTAGCGAGTGTTTCCCCTTTACTTGCCATGCTAAAAGTAGCGATCCGCTGGCGTCTTTCCCTCTCATCGTTCCTGTTTACTGCTTTAGTTTCTTTTCTGCTGCGTTTTCCACCTCTGCGCTTTCCACCATTACTGATGCCACTAGTGCTTATTCTACGACTTGCGTACACCGTGATTTCCGTTTAGCCTAGACACACCGGTTTTTTTTACTGCGGCTGCAGGGCGACTTCGAGCCTTAGTTACCGGGGAACTGGCGCTATTTCGCGCAGGGCACCCCGCGATATCACCTAAAGGCAGCATCTTTCTCCCTACGATTTCACTTGCTACTGAGGAATGGGAGCTCAAGTTCTCACTAAATTTCTGAAAAGCTCGCAAGCATTTGGCACCCATCCAAATATTTCACAACAGCTCTCGCGATCTATTTCAATGGCCTTTTTTTTTCCTATTTCTCATGGCGTCCTCACTTTGTCAACAAAGTGTACGAGAATCTAAACCATCATACAATGTCAATGACATGTTAATAAGTTGTTCGACACTGCGAGTAAGTATTATTAATGTCTGTCTTTTCCTTCCACCTCAAAGAATTACTTTAGAGGCAATACTAGTCTAGATTGAAGATTCTTGCAGCTATATAGGGTTCAGCGCCTAGCTTTCTTATCAAGGGTTCAAAAAATTCCTATTCTTTTGCGGAGAATTGGCGCTGAAAATGATCACGTAGACTATACGTTCATAGAGGTGACATGTTGGTGTTAAGTTACCTAGATCTTTCTTCACCATTGAAGGTCTCTAGTGAGAAAACGATGAAATACTTTCAAAACTCGTAGACGTGTCTTGTCTTAATTTATAATTCCTCGATTTTTGGTGGAATAACGCTAATAACGTTTTCAACGCTTTTCGAATTACAGAACACAAGAATTGGAAGATAATTTCACCAAGCTAATAAGTAATACTGAAAATTCGAAGTAAATTCCAGGATCAAGATTTCAATACGCTCCAAGTTTATCAGATAAACCTTTTTTTTTTTTCAACTTCGCTTTTCTTGAAAGAAAGAAATCTATCAGCACTCTATTGAAGGTATAAGAATAGTGTTATAGATTGTACGTCCAAAGATAAGGTATTTAATTTGATTTGAAAATATCGCTTTCAAGTGCTCTGCAAAAGATGGTTGGTTTCAACAGAACAGAAAGAAGGAAGTCTGTTGCGGAAAGAAGACCAAGCGTTCCGTACGTTCCACCAGTAATACCACACTTAGCGGGACTCGAGAAACCGCAAACACCAAGTCTCAATTTGGACCACTGTGACGTGTTGATATTGGGGACGGGGTTGGAAGAGAGTATTCTAGCTGCTGCGCTAGCTTGGCAAGGTGTTGAGATATTGCACATAGATAGTGGCAACTACTACGGGGACCTGAGTTCAACGTTGACGATCAAGCAGTTGAAAGATTGGTGTGCTCAAGTGAACCAGGGCAAAGTGACTCATTTTGAAGACGCACATCTCTACATCCCAGGCACCAAGTTGGGCGAGGAGTACAATAGTAAGGACTATGGAATTGATATCTGTCCAAAGATAATGTTTGCTCGTTCAGATCTAATCTCGCTCTTGGTCAAGTCAAGGGTATACAAGTACCTAGAGTTCCAGAGTTTGAGCAACTTTCATGTTTACGAAAACGATAACTTCAGCAAGAAGATATCCAACACGACAAAAGAAGACATATTCACTGATCAATCGTTGTCTCTTGTCACCAAGAGACACTTGATGAAGTTCTTGAAGTTTATACTTCAGGACAACAATGAACCAAGCAAGAAGAAAATCCTTTTGGAAAAGGCGAATGTGCCTATTGAGCAGTTTTTGAAAGAACAATTCAATCTTGAACCTCCACAGATTAATGAGTTGGTATACTCAATTGGTTTATGCTCGGACGAAGAGACCAAGACCCCCGAAGGTCTTTCCAGGATAAAAAGATTTTTGAGCTCTTTCGACGTCTACGGAAACTTCCCCGTAATGATGCTGAAATACGGTGGCCCCGGGGAGATATCACAAGGTTTTTGCAGAAGCGCAGCGGTAGCGGGTACAACTTACAAGTTGAATACAACGCTTACGGACTATGATCCTCAACTGAAGGTCGCTAGTTTCAGTGACGGAAGCAAGGTGAAGATCAATGAAAAAATCGTGGTCTCACCAACGCAAATACCAAAGTTTTTACAGCAAAATTATAATGAAGTCACAAAGAACTTGAAGTTGTACAGTGTATCTAGGCTTGTTACGGTGGTCAAGAAGGATTGCAAAGAATGGATGTCCGAGCACGAGTCTTCTGCCATAGTTGTATTCCCTCCGGGGTCCCTTCCCACTGATAATAAACAGAGTGTGCAAGTAATCATACAAAATGGTGGTTCTGGAGTTTGTCCTGAAGGACAATCCGTGTGGTATTTCCATAGTACGGAGCAGGATTTGGTACAAAGCAAGAAAGACTTGGAAAGTGCTTTCGACAAGATGGAAACATCGATTTTACGTGAGTCTTCTTCTAACCTTGAAGACGTGTTGGATGACAAAGATTTCGTTTTAAATCCCCAAGGAACTCCACTTTTGGTCAACTCGTTCAAGTTGGGACAGTCGTTGCAGAACTTTGTGCCCAAGGAAAGTTTGGAAATTGTTTGCAAGCTCAGATATGTGCAAAAAACCTATGTCAATCCTGACTTGACCAACGTGAACTTCCCATCTGCGGAAGAGCATGTTTCGTTAGGCAAACTCAGTGATACTGAGGATTTGATTTTTACGAATATGCCGTCATCTGAGATCAGTTACGATGGAATTGTTGGTGATTGTAAAGTCGTATACTCGAGAATAACCGGCACAGATGAAGACTTTTTCGATGTCGATTTCGAAGATGAAGAGGAGGATGACGAATATAGTGGTAACATGGAAGAAGCAATGAAGGCATCCAATTTGGATGACAGCAGCATTGATGCTCTTGTTTCCCCTAATGGCTTGGAAGATAGTGATAGAGATCATCATGAGCCGTTTGGGGCCGACGAGATGGAACTCTGAGCAGTGAACATGCCACCAACAGCTGACTTTTGTTTCTTGAAGAGTTCGCGTTCGACCGCTTGTTCGAGAGGACTTGCAGTTGCCAACGAGCTCGTCAACAAAACCTACGTCCTATATTTTATTTCTAGATTCAGTTTCAAACCCATAATTTGAATACCACCCCAAGTGGGAGTTCATGTATTTATATCATTGTTATAACGGTAAATAAATTGACTTCAATCTACCACCTACCACCTACCCCCCTACTACATGTAAGCTATCCCGCTGTAGAGTTGATGCTACTGTCCCCATTGCCATGAGCTCTCTAGAGTTGCATTTTGGCACTGGCTTTAGGGTTCAAACCCTAATACTGTTTTGTGTAACATTTTGGAATCAGGTTCGCTCGATGATATTTTGTCAAAAAAAATTTCGACTAACTACATTTCTTTCTCCATAGCACTGAGCAGATTTAGAACTGTCGAAGAAGTCTATTAGCAAAATGTCTGACGTTGAAGAACAACAAGTTGTCGAGGAAGTTGCCGTTGAACAACAAGAATCCGGTTCCATCTCCATTGAAGATGCTTTGAAGGTTGTCTTGAGAACCTCTTTGGTCCACGATGGTTTAGCCAGAGGTTTGAGAGAAGCCTCTAAGGCTTTGTCCAGAGGTGAGGCTCAATTGTGTGTCTTGTGTGACTCTGTTACCGAAGAATCCATCATCAAGTTGGTTGAAGCTTTATGTAACGAGCCAGAAGAGAAGATCCCATTGATCAAGGTCTCTGACGCCAAATTGTTGGGTGAATGGGCTGGTCTTTGTCAATTGGACAGAGAAGGTAACGCCAGAAAGGTTGTTGGTGCTTCTTGTGTCGTTGTCAAGAACTGGGGTAGCGACTCTGACGAGAGAAACATCTTGTTGGAGCACTTCTCTCAACAATAAGCTAGTCAGCAAAACCTTTTCTAGCATAATTTATTGTTGAATTCCCTACTCGAGATAGTGAATAGATGTATATTAATATATTACTTTGCTATTTTAATGCCTACTGTAGCTTGTATCGATGAGTAGTAACATTGGAGCCATCGCGCACATCATTTACTGTATCAAAAAACCACTATCAAAACAAATAGCTAGACGAACCTTACTGAAGATGTCTGAAAACGACCGACTCGCAAAGAAGGAATTTCGGAAGAGGGGTTCAGCGTAAGTAAACTATACTTGTTTGATCATTCATACGTTGTCGAGTTTTGGGTACTAACGAAAAAAGCAAGAGAAACATTCAAGTCGATGACTTGAAGATTGTCGATACCACTCCTAAAAGAGGTAAAAGGAACAGTTTTTCAAGCCCGTTACACAACCTAGACTCAGCTTTGATAAAGAAGGAAGAGCTCGAAGGCTTACCGAGATTAAGGAGACGTAAAACCTCGGGCAACTACTCACCAGAAAATGACTTAACACAATTACAACAAGAGGAACGTGTTGATACTCCTACTAGGGTGAAAGATGACACTATAGAGACAGCCGAATTCCCCGACGATGAAGCGTTTGAAAGTGCAAATGATTATATGGAGTCAGATCATTCTGACTACTTCGAGCCAAACAGTTATATCTCAGATCAAAAGAAAGAGAACAGAAGGTTGGCAAAAGTTTCTCGTAGAACGCCAAGACAGACCAAGGGAGAGCCAAAGGTAGAGTTCCAGTCTGAGCCAGTTAGTGAGGCAAAACCAACCAAGAGAAAAAGAGGTCGCAAAACTATAGAGAAGACAGCTAAGACTAGGAAAGCGTCTAATGACGGCTTTGGTACATCTACAAACAAGTACGCTGTGGAGGGGCTAGCCTCGAGACTCGGTATTCGTAAAATAGCTTCCGGTATCACGTCTCATACGGAGTCGATACCACTTTCAAGGAAGAAATTGAATGAGAAGCAGAAACCTTTATTCATAAACGTTGAGCGTATCGTTAGAGACGAAAACAAAGACCGCAGGATGAAAATCAATACGATTGATGTTCTCAAACATTTGGTCGGCACTTTCGAACCAATACTGTTTGGCAGTCAGCTCGTTAATGAAGAAAATTTGCAAGCGGAATTCAAGAATCATGTTTTAGATGCCTTGAACCATTTATCTGATATACACGCGAGTATCAGTGACTTGTCTCAGGAGATATTGTCGGTACAGAAAAAAAAGGCACAGCTCAGGACCAGGATCTTTGAACTAAGAAATGATCATACGGGAATTGGTCAGGACCTCAACAGGTTGAGGGAAGAGTTCAGGAGCGAAAGATCAAAACATGAGCAGTTCAATCAGATACACACTACGATCGAAGAAATGAAGACAGAAGTCGCACAGAAACAGGGGGCAAGTGAAGACCAAACAGACGCATATACAAATTTCAAGGACGATGTTGAGATTAGGCTTGCTTCAATCAGGGACATCACAAATCCTCGGTGTGGAATAAGGAGGAAGTTGGAAGTGATCAACAGCAGGCTTAGTGCAATTGACGAAGAAGTCACCTAATTTTCTATAGCTAGAATGTACAATTAATGTATACATTATATACATATAAAGGATTAATGGGATCGCTGAAATTTTATGTGAGACAATCCCTTCTTCATCGAGAAGACACAGAGCGATGTAAGTCGTTCAACATTCACACCTCTCAAGTATACAAACAAACGATCATTAGTATGTGATGGGCGAAATCAATTAAGCATCATCAGCTACCAAGGCCATGATCATTCTGTATAAGTAGAAGAAGAACATCAACAAGTGGAACCCAAGCTTGATGAATGACTCCTTCTTATGTTTTGACAATGTTCTGAAAATCTCAGTTGCATCCAACAAATGGTTGTTGTTCAAGAACTTTCTAACGTTGTAGGCCACTAAAGGCAAGTTCAAAAGGAATACAAACCAATAACCATTGACTAAAAATAATGCTGTGAGTACGCCATGCAAACCGGCCTCTGGGAAAAACCATGGGTTCAATTTGTTACACAATTCAATAGGGTTAATGTAATCACATTCTAAATCTGAGTACATGATTGTGAAAAACACTTGAGCAAACAAGTTAACAGTGTTGACTATAACAGCTAAAATAAATAACCTGTAATCAGTTAGCTAAATTATTCAATGGATACTTCAACATAATTTTTCAAGAGTTTGAAAATGAAACAAATACAATAATTGGATAAACATACCAGCTTTCTCCTGACATTCCTCTCGTTATAAGTTTAGATCTCCTTGATAAACTAGATTTAGATTCAGTTTATATTATTTTACTATCTGCGATGAAAGGCAATGGAAGTATAAAGATTAACGAATTTTGACTGCCTATTAAGGTATCTTGTTAGACTCTAAAAAAATGTGAGAAAAACGAAGTCAAAAATTATTCCCAGAGCACAACCAGAACATGCTTGAACAATCAATGCTTACAAGAATGATAGAGTAGTGTTGGCAAAGCACATCAGCAATAGCTTCTGAATCCACTTTGAAAGCGAATTTATGTATTTATAGGAAATTTATAAATTACTTGTAGCTTTCAATGAGCCCAAATATTCTATGACATATCTACAGTGGGTATATCCTTCGTTGCTAGCCTTCTCCTGAACTCCGAACGTTTTTCTTGGGTAACGTTGCCACCATCCAATCGCTTGAGATGATGGAAAAACATAACCAAAAAAAGTTCATAGCTTGACCTCCTGTTGAAATTCTCTCGATTGGGATCTCTTGAAAGAGCAGCATTGAATTCTGCATCTCTCGCTACCCAATCGTCCTGTTGCTTCAAGATAGACTGGTAGTGTATAGCGAAACTTTCAATATCATCTGCAGACTCCAACTGAATGGGTCCAACTTCGGACATGTCATCTTTCAGTTGGTTGATGTAGTCGAGTTCTTGTGGGTTGAATACAAAAGGATATATCAGCAAATTGACAGGATTGAGTCTTAGATCTAGCACCTTCAAGCTTTTTCTGGATCCTGCTAGACTATTAGCAACCATTTCCAGTTCACTAATGCAATTGCTTACCATGTAAACTTTTTTCAAGTTTTGCATTTTGGAAAGACCATGAATTTCTTTCAATCTGTTAAAATTCAAGTTCAACTCTCTGACATTGGGGAAAACTGTACTGAAAGAAGATGGAATTTTCACCAAATTGATTGCAGACAATACGAGACAGTTCAAATTTAAGTATGATTTGTTGCTTAGGGCTCTGGGCAACTGCGAGCTTTTACCATCAGATATAAATGGATAGTCACTGTTTCCCGACAAGTCTAGTAAATGCACATCACTCACGTCATTTATGAGGTTTCGAAGCACTGTTATGTTCGATTGTGACTTGCATGATAGCTGCTCTAAATGTTTAAGTCTTTTTACCTCAATGGGTGATTCGAGCTTGTTGCCGTCAATTCTTAAAGTTCTCACAAAGGGAAATGGAGCTACGTCCAAACTTTCTAGTTTATTGAACTTGACTAATAACTTTTTCAAAGAGACATGTCTCCCCTCGCAAGACAAATTGCTCAAATTGTTGTCGTTCAAATTAAGAATCCTTAGCTTAGGTAAATTTTCTATTCCTGTCACTGAATGCAATTTATTCTCAGAAAGATTGAGCTCTTGTAGATTCTTTAAATTCATCTTTTTGAAGTTCATCTCGCCAAAAAGTTGGTTTTGAGACAAATCTAATCTAGTCAAGTTGACCAAATTTTGTAATCCCTCAGTAGAATTCAACTTGTTGTTTTGACATGTTAGTTCAGTCAAATGGATGTTATGCTTCAAGCCGCTCAAATTGGGTAATCGGTTTCCTGTTATATTCAAATGTTGTAAGTCTCTAAATTCTGTGAAGGATGTTATGTCCCCCAAGAGATTATGTGATGCATTCAAATCTAGGATTTTCGATGGTAACCCTTCCAAAAACTGAATCAGATTATTTGAGATATCTAAATAGCGAATTCGAGGAAGAAATTTGTCCAAATCTTTAATATTCTCCAATTTTTGATCATGCAAAGAGAGTTCCTGTACTGTTTCCCAATCAACACATTTACTTTCGGAGCTGGATGAGAACAAGTCTGTAATGACAGCAACAAGTTTCTTTCTAGTTTGAGAAAAGGTCAAGTCATCAAGCAGAGAAACATGAGTAACGTTATTATCTCTGAAGTTTTCCGAAACATCATTCTCATCTGAAGACAGATAAGGCAAATTGAATGAAACTTCCATCTTACTTGTGTTGTTCGCTCTTTTTTCCATCTCCTTTGAGTCCTCGGGTATTGATTTTTCCTCGTTTCTTCTGTCGCCAAGGTAGTCATTCTGGTCAGCTACGGAAACAAGATCCTCAATTGAATCCAAAGTATCGACATAACCATTCTCTTTGTTATCCTTTGGAATCCACTTTTTGTTCTCCACATCAAGAACCATATTATCATACCTCACAGGAAGAGCCGAATTTGGTTCAACTATTCCTCTCACTATATGGTTGTTTGAAGACTCTTTCATACCCTTACTCAGAAGATAGTTCGACAGCAACTTGTTCCTCATCCTCAACTGTGATGCTCTCCTCCATTTGATGAAGTAATCTCTTGGATTACCGCTCTCATTTACATTGATCAGATTTTGAGACGTCTCTCGTAGCACCTTTTTTGGTTGTTTCTCCGATTCCTGATCTTGAATAACGCTTTTCAATCGCTTATTTTCCTCCTCCAACTTTCGCATATCCTCCTTCACTCTAGCAATATTGATGTCTTTCATAAAATTTTCCAACTCGTCCAATCGACTCGAAATAGCTTTCAAATTAGATGGATGACCGTCGCGTGGTTTCTCTTCGTCTGATTTTTGTTCAGTCATTTGTCCTTCTTCATTGGTTTCAGTGAAGTAACCTTCATCGAAGGTGTAGGAGCTCTGGTTAGAGTTGAGATAGTTTTCAGTCGTATCCTTCAGATGATGAGGCGTCGAATTCTTGTAAAGAGTGCCAGCAACATTTCCAGTGTCATTACTTTGGTCCAATGTATATTCATTATTGTTGCTTATCATCTGGGATCCCACTTTTTTTTCAATATCTGAGTCCTCGTCAAAGTCACTACCAAAGGACGAGTATTCATCATGGGATGTGACGTTTTCCACATCACTCACCTTGGAATGTTTGGGTGTAGAAGTTAATGTTGTTTGTGGATGCAACCTGGATGAGGATCGATCGATCCCGTGCGTCAAATTAGTATCCTTCTTCATTCTCAATCCTCTCTTCTGTATGTTATTGAAAATATTATTGGCATTCTGTATAAACTGTTCCTCCGTGTATGTTCCAGATTTTGTGAAGTTCTTAATTTTGAGGCGAGGAGAATGTGCTGGCTCAGCAGTAGTAGGCATCAAAGAAGTATAGTCTTTTCTAGAGGGCTCTCCTTTTTTGTTTGATGCATCCTCCTTTGATTTATACGCGGGTGATTTTGAGTTGAGTTTTTGCAAGATGTCAGTAAGTTTCCCCTTGGTGAATGTATTGTATTTGTCGCCGAAGAGCTTCAACGGCGAGTCGGGATTTGGAATATGTAAAAGGTAGTCATTGGGTTTACCACTTGCTTCATTTTTTA
This sequence comes from Millerozyma acaciae, assembly GCA_001600675.1. Taxonomy (NCBI): domain Eukaryota; kingdom Fungi; phylum Ascomycota; class Pichiomycetes; order Serinales; family Debaryomycetaceae; genus Millerozyma; species Millerozyma acaciae. The sequence continues at coordinate 364,428 of BCKO01000007.1, read as the reverse complement.
AGATGTTCTCAATACGGTCAATCTGGTCTTTTGTCAAGCTTGATGGAAGTTCGCTTCTATTTGACATGGACGCCATTGGGGTCGAGATAGTCGAGGAAGCGGAGTTGATATGATTCTCGGATTCGCCTTCTTTGTTATTATTGCTTTTATTAGCATCTTGGGCTTCAGAGACGTCTAAAGATCTTGTACTATCCAGCGATAAAAATATATGTTGTAAGTGTGGTTGTGATTTCTTTTTCATCTCATACTCTTTTGCAGCTCTCTTCCACATTGGAGTAGCGCTGGCAGAAGGGTTTGAATTGTGGATCATCGTTTCACTTGAGGAAAGAGGCAAATTCAAATTCAAATCATCGTGAATAGCAGATGGTTTTGTAATTCTGACGGACGACGTAAATTCGGGCACATCTCTCTCCTCATTCATACCTTCTAAACTATTAGCTGATATCCATCTTTCATTAAGTTCTTTCGGCATCCACTCAGGTGTGGTGTTGTGCTCTTCGTCTGGCTTGAAGTTTTGCAGCAATTTCTTACTGAAAGCTTGAGCATTGATACGCTGCTGGTCTTTGTTTGTATTCGCAAGTTCACTGTCGCCTTCCTTGAGGTTACCACTCGTTTCCTCCGTGATGTAGTTCCTCTTAGCCTCAAGTTTAGCCTTTGTTTTCGCGTTCGGATGTGACTTGTACTTGAACGTATTAGGAATTGAGCCCCCAGTGCTCAAGAAATGACCAGAAAATGACCCATCCTCATCTTTGAAGTCTGAATTAGCCAAATACTTCAAGCGATGTTTGAAAGCTTCTTTGTTATCTTCGTGTAGTTGCAGCGTTTTTGAACTGTTTTGATTCTCCCCTCCCACAGAGTCCGCATTATTCCAAACCTGTTGCTCTCCCTTCAAGTCTGACTTGTCAGTTGCCAAATTGTGCTGAGGTGAACCATTATCTTTTATCTTATCATCAAGGTTTCTGTTAGATGACGGAGCTGAAGACGGTAACGTAGATGTACTCTTATTATAATCACTTAGCTCCGTATCCTTTATAAATTTACGTATATTAGCAGTCGTAGAGCTTGGAGCTGTAGAGCTCTCCAGCACAAACCTGCTCATCTTTTTCTCTCCCACTATCGAAAATCAACTAAACTGTTTTGACTACAATCAAAGATAGCCGCTAGCGTATTTTTGTTTTGATTTTGCGATTTTTATAAACTGCAAAACTTACGAATTTACAAGTTACATCCGGACCATTAAATGGTTTATGCAACTAAGATTTATTAATCAGAGGTGACCAATTAATTCTATATTTGATTGAACTATATTTAATAAACTTCATCTAGGCTAGATTTTGAGTGCTATATTTACCTTGAAGTCAATTTGATAGTTAGACATAGATTGTTTTTGGATTCAAACGTTCTTGAACTTACGTTTTCAGCCAGGCAAATTGAACAGAGATATCCTTGGGTCAGAGTGTTTCTAGAAAAGCTTATTAAGTGGAGTGAAGTATCGTTTGTGATTTTGGGACTTTCAGTAGTTTTTGAAATTGATTCAAGATCCCGGTTCTATCTTGCTTAAGTTTTGCTAAAAGTAAGCTTGTTGGAGACTTTTTAAGTGAAGCATCGACAGATTATTTCTTGAGCAAAAGAGTACTGAAGCAAGCTAGCCACTGTTGACTTGAGCTTCTTGCTAACACATTGTCGACCCAGATTATTTGTCTTGTTTGATTTGATTACTGCTGGGCGCCAATTGACGTTTATTGTCAAAAACAAGGCTTCGAAGCATTCAGGCCATTTTGTTTAGACTTCTTTTCTTGTTATGTCTTTGTTAACATCAAACCAAAAGGATCACGGGTTATCTGGTAAAGGAGGTCATTCAATCCTTAGCGAAAGCTCGCCAAAGAGGTCCGACAACACCTCACCTGTGCTAACATCCACGACAGCATCTGTTAATTCTACCGCAGGCACCCAAGGTGTTTCCACATCTATTGAAATTCTGGAAAAGACCCCTATACACTCAATTCACCATGTTACTGCTAATTCGGATTCTATAATTACAGGGCGTAAGCAGCAACTGCAAGGTGTTGAAGGTCTTTCAAATTATAATATCCCCAATCCTCCGATTTCAACTCAACAATCCAGTGTTGCTGCAGAGCAAGAGCATGGTGTTCCCACAGGTCAAATTGACTCACCAAGGACACTTTGGATGGGTGACTTAGATCCTTGGTTGGATGAAGCTGCCATTGCTGCGTTATGGTGGAATATGTTAGGAAAACGAGTGACTGTTAAAATTATAAAGCCAAAAGTAGTGAAGCTGGAGTCGCATTATCACGGCTTATCTCACTCAGGGTACTGCTTTGTAGAATTTGAAAGCATGGACGATGCTCAACAGGCGCTTGCATTGAATGGACAACTCTTACCAGACGTGGCCATGCCATCCCAGCAGCGATATCCTAATAATCCCGATAACCAGAAGAAGTACTTTAGATTGAATTGGGCCAGTGGTGCAACATTGAATGCCCCAATTGTCCACTCGCCGGAATTCTCTTTATTTGTTGGGGATTTGTCTGCCTCCACTACTGAAGCTCATCTCTTGGCCTTCTTTCAAAAGAGTTTTCCAAACTCGGTGAAGACTGTTAGAGTTATGACGGATCCCGTATCTGGTAAATCGAGGTGTTTTGGGTTCGTAAGGTTTTCCGACGAACTGGAAAGACAAAGAGCGTTAGTTCAAATGCAAGGCGTTTGGTTTGGGGGAAGACCTCTAAGAGTTGCTTTGGCTACTCCTAAGAATAACACTAACAGACAAAAATATTCATCCAGTCCAAATTACTTCACGCGTATACAAAACCCACAGCTATTCAGCCCTTCGGGTACAATCCCATTGAGTAACTCTCCATACGGCTTTTATGGATCTCAACAGATACAACCTTCTTTTCCTACACAGCAGCCACAGCAGCCTGTTATAATGGGGGAAGACGATTATAAAAACTCCAATAATATACCTTATGGTGAAGAAGAGAGTAGCAGCATTGGTGATGCCCCAGCTTTCCCCAACCACGGGCGCTCTCTGGCCACATCTGCTTTGCCACAGAGTCCTGCTTATAATGACCCCAACAACACTACAGTGTTTGTTGGTGGATTGTCATCAGAAGTAACTGAACATACCTTGTTCACTCTTTTCAAGCCTTTTGGAGTTATACAACAGGTCAAGATACCACCTGGTAAAAATTGCGGTTTCATCAAATATACATATAGAGAAGAAGCAGAAGAGGCTATTGCCTCCATGCAAGGGTTCATTATTGGGGGTAATAGAGTGAGACTCAGCTGGGGTAGAATCTCAATGAACAATAAAAGATATCAACAGCAACAACAGCAAGTGGCCCATGCTGCGCAATTACAAGCTGCTGCTGCTTTGTCCATGGGGATGGATCCGGCTAGTGCGATAGCTGCTGCTGCGGCCGCTGCTGCTGCTGCTGCTGCCGGCTATCCACACCCAGTACATGGTCCTTCAGGACCAGCTCCACATAACTCTGGTATTCCAATGATGCCTGGAATGCCTTCGGTTGGGATTCCCCCTCATATTCCCATTCCGCATGATAGAGGTGTAGTTTCACCAGCACCTTTAGTCAATCAAGATGAGAAGTCTGATGACAGTACAAGAGCTGGCTTATCTGGTCATCCTGAAGGGGGATCAAACTCAACAAACGAGTTGGTTCAAGGATTCAACCCTTATTATATGAACATGCACTCCGCAGGCTACCCAATCCCACCGCATGTTCCGGAGCAGTTAATTAACACAATGGCTAATATGAGTTTGGGACCAGATGGAAAGGAGAAACAAGAATCTGGAAGTGGCCTTCCAAAAGAAAGTATGATGGTCCCACCCATGTTTAACGGTGGCTATCCTATTCCTGGCGTACACTATCAGCAGTATGTCCCTAAGGAGGCCGTCCCGGAGTCGAGAATGGACTCAGGCTTAGAGAAGTCTCCTAACAAGGAGAACCATCCGGAGTCGAAAGATGGAAAATATGACACTACTGATCAGCTGAAAAAGGCTTGAACCCAGAGTCCGAATTGCTACAAATTTACAGATAATTGCTCACTTGTTTAATGATGTTCAAAATTATGGTTAGGGCTTTCATTTCTAAAATGTCTTGTTCTTTTTTTTTGTTTTTTGCTTTTCTTCTTATCGATTGTTTTCAACCGGCTGCAAGGCCTTCAAATACCCTGGTATCGGCATCTCAGTTATCTGACTACGAACGAATATATGGCAAGGCTCTGCCCTACGATCATGTTTTTGTTTTTGTTGTTTTTGTTGTTTTATGTTGGCTTCTACTTTGTACGATAATTTTCGGTTAGTTTACAGCTTCTGTTGCTTTCAATTCTTAATGAATTTTGACAAAGTTTCTACCACTGCCCGACCGGCACCATTTGTAGCCCAGCCAACTCCCGTAGTCCGACCGGCGTTGTTTGGAGGCCAGCTGGCTCTCAACACCCGCCCGGCTCTCCCAAACCCTAGCTACAGCAGTAACTGAGAAAACCTCTGTCGCACCTCACATTTCCATAAGACATCAATTAAAACATACTTAATAAACAATTTACGCTAGTAGCTAGCAACTAGAGAAAACAATAAGCCAGCTTGTACTACAGATACACATCTCGTTCAAACAAGCCTTCACAAAACTCTGAATTGAAACAAATACCTGTCTCTAGGCACCAAGGTCCCAAACCTACGATCTCTCGCCTCTCAACCTTCTGGCCAACTGGATGTCCTTCTTCTGGATCGTCACTCTCTTAGCGTGTATAGCACACAAGTTGGTGTCCTCAAACAAAGACACCAAGTATGCTTCCACGGCTTCTTGCAAAGCCCCGATAGCTGACGACTGGAATCTCAAGTCCGACTTGAAATCCTGGGCGATTTCTCTAACCAACCTTTGGAAAGGCAACTTTCTGATCAAAAGCTCTGTCGACTTTTGGAATCTTCTAATTTCTCTCAAAGCAACGGTACCTGGCTTATATCTGTGTGGTTTTTTAACACCTCCACTGACTGGGGCTGATTTTCTTGCTGCCTTTGAGGCTAACTGCTTTCTTGGTGCTTTACCACCAGTAGACTTTCTGGCTGTTTGCTTAGTTCTTGCCATTTTATCCTAATTTACTTCAATAAAACCTTATAGAAAAACCTAATTAAAAAACCTTAAAAAGTAATTTTATAGGGAAAAAGAAGTAATAAATAAATTTTTAAAAAATGGTGCAATTCTTGCCTGCTCCCTTTTTCTCCTGCTATATTCTCAGTAGAGTGGCAAACTAAGAGCTAGTCATTCTCTCAGTGCGCAATTTGGCAGAAATTCATAGAGCCATGGAAAAAGAAAAACTGGCCAATCATATTACACCATTTCGGGTTAAGCTCATAGTCCCAGACGGTGAAAAATCGTCTTCTCACGAAAATCAGCTTCTCTACTACAGAAGACTGCAACTTAATGTAACATTTGTTGATATAATATATAATTATGCTACTCCATCACCGGCAGGACGGAGACACAGCACGAGTGGATTGATAGAGGTGTGTGTTGTAGAGTACAATGCAGATAACAAGATTGTAGGCAGTAAATGGAGCGCCCAGAATGGGGGCCGGCGATATATGGACCGTCGAGGGACGACAGGAAGCCCCTTGGGCTTCCTATCTGTCCCTGTGTCAGGCCGGCACTGGGGCCCATGTACGCAGTTGTACAGGGGAAAATGCGGCCAAAAAGATCAACTTCTGTACCATAATCTGGTGATTCTGGTCTTCATCATCTTCTTTTGCAATTGGAAGATTCCGTACATCAAAGCTTCGGCGGTTGGAGGACAGCCAGGCACGTAGACGTCGACGGGGACGATTCTGTCACAGCCACGGACAACGGAGTAGGAGTAGTGGTAGTAGCCCCCACCGTTGGCACAGGACCCCATGGAAATGACCCACCTGGGATCGGGCATCTGGTCATAAACCTGTCTCAACGCAGGCGCCATCTTGTTTGTGACGGTACCAGCGACAATCATGATATCCGACTGACGGGGCGACGCTCTGAAAATGATCCCCAATCTGTCTTGATCGTATCTTGGTGTAGAGACATGCATCATTTCGACGGCACAGCAGGCCAAACCGAAGGTGACGGGCCAGAAAGACGACTTTCTTGCCCAGTTGGCTATGGTGTCTAGCGACGTCAACGCGTAGTCCACTGGCGACGATGCTGTTTTCTCTGACATCAATGGAAAGTCCGTAGGCATACGCTTGGGGGTCAAGTCTTTGGATGAAATATGGCGAGCTCCTCCGTAAGCGGCGACTTTCATGGCGTTCTGCCTGCCCACGCTGATGATACTTCTTTTAGCTACTGGTCCGATCATGTTTGTTATCAGCGTGCTAAGTTGTTGAACAATTTAAACTGGCTTACTGTAGTACTAAACAATCTTTTTTGATTTTTATTGCCTACTAGTATCAGCAAAAAAAACCTTCGACTGATTGGATACGACATTTTCGATGTCGTCGGTGTTTTGCGACATTTTTATATATGTATATCATGGTCTACTACTGTAACGGTGTGCTTCGGTTATACACTAGTTGGTCTATAAAAAGGAAAAACTTACTCTGTTGTAATTCTTCTGCTCATGCGGAGGGGGCGGTAGGTGCCACTATCCCTTTTGTAGTCTCGAAAAGCGATTTGTGCCAGGTTGAAATCAGCGATACCGGTACGAGCGACCTCAGCATAGATACAATTTGCTTGTCCTGTGCTTCTGTAAATCACCATATAACGGTTCTAGTAGTATGAGAATTGGGGAGGTCACTGTATGACCTCGTCCAAGTAGCTCTTCAATTTCTCTATCGTCCCATCTTTGACCTGCTGGGGCACCAACTCTTCTGCCCGGGGCTTGATGGTAGAGAACAACGTCTCGAAGCTAGTTCTGCTGTCCTTGTTCATCAGTTCTTGCAACTCGCGGCTTGCCAACTGGTTTACTTTGTCAAACCACCCCGACTCGTAAAGCAGGAGCTTTAGCTGTCTATTGATGATATCGTACTTTCCCGAGGTCACCAAATGTTGCTGAATTTGAGACTTTATTTCATCAAACTCCAGTTGTTCTGACATCTTTTCCCAGCTTTTTACCGATTTGCCCGCCAGTTAGTTTAGAATATCACAAGTGCTGTATCCCTCGGTGTTCGTTACAAGTACTTGTTCGGGATGATTCGTACAAAAGCTGTCAACGGTTGTATTCTCCGAAATACTAGAGTAACTGTCTTGAAAAGTCTCACGAATCCCTTTTCAGTTCTGCACCAAATATATAAAGCAAGAATAATAGCTCCTACAGCAGTGCTTGTCAAGAGAGATATGTCTAGCAATCACAAAGAGTCGCCTTTCGACGCCAAGCTCCTCTCTGTCGAGAAACTTGAGCAAGGAAAATGGATTCAAACCCGTAAAATCAACTACCAGGATCCAAAGGGTCAAAAAAGAGTCTGGGAAATGGCCGTCAGGACGACCAGAACCGAAACGACCAACATAGATGCTGTTTCAATTGCGGCCATCTTGAAGCACCCAAACAAAGAGAAAGAGATTGTGCTCACCAAACAGTTCAGACCCCCGGTGGGAAGGGTAGTGATTGAGTTGCCAGCAGGCTTGATTGATCCATCTGAATCGGTGGAAACGACAGCAGTTCGTGAGTTGATCGAGGAAACAGGGTACTACAGTACATTCAAGTACCTGACGGAAAAGTTTGCTGAGTTGGTCAGCGATCCGGGGCTCACCAACGCAAATATGGCTTTGGCTTTTGTCGACGTAGATCTCTGTGATCCTAGAAACAAAGAGCCTGTAGCACAGCTTGAAGAAGGAGAGTTCATTGAGACGTTTACTGTGCCTCTTTCTAAACTCTTGGATGAACTAAACAAATTGGGCAAAGAAGAAGGATGTTCGGTGGATGCAAGGCTTTATCACTTTGCTACAGGTTTGAATTTGGTCCAGGACCTATGATCGACAAAAGCGCTCGGGGTAGATCATCTGGGCGACTAGATGATGTGAGGCTAGCTTCGAATAACGTATTTAGTTCTGTGTAGCAATCTTTAGGCGGTAGTGTTGATCTTAGCTTAAAAGTTCTAATCCATAATTTGAAAAACTCAAGTATTTCTATACATATTCTTTATCTGAAAATACGAAAAGTTGGGCATCTTACCATTTTTCACCGGAAACTGTCCTTATCGAAAGGCATACGCAACGACAACCTAATACCGGTGTAAGGCGACAGTGAAAATGACTAATTACGTGCCAGTTTGTAGTCTCTGTCTTGGAGGCGATACCGACACACCACCATTTGGTAACTTAAAAGAGGCTAAAGACTTGATACACCCATGCGCTACATGTTCTATAACGACACATAGGAAGTGCCTTCTCGATTGGTTCAACTCCTTACCTTCTGACAAACTTCAAATTGTGGATTCTGAATCGTTCGATAGCGATTCTACCCGAAGAGACTCTTCCTTGTACTCAAATAACTTTCTAGGGATGGGGCAAACACCAGAGCAAACTAATATCAATATCAATATATCCTCGCAGCTGATAAATGAGTGGCTTAATAATATATCGACGAATTTCCGTGGTGAAGTTGTTAATGAGAGTGCAGCAAGGTCTGTAGTTCAAAAAAATGAATCAATAATGCTATTGTTGGCTCCATGTCCTCAATGTAAGAACGAAATTGTGTTCAGTATGAAAAAGTCCCTCTTGTTGGCATTTATATCGGCAGTGAGGACGTCGGCTATCAGGGTGATACAATATGGTGGACTTTTCCTAGGCTTTACGTCTGCCGTTACTGGAATAGTTTCTATGGGGTATGTCGGACTCACTACTTGTGGCCTAAAAATGATGGATGCGTTAGTTCCTGGGCCTATACTAGTCAAAATGCTTATGAAATTGCCTAATGCAAACGTTGGAAATACCTATAATTCATTATTACGGTTATTGCTAGGAAACGTTGAAGGGAGTTACAACGCTGATAACTTAGAGCAGGCTCTATCAAGAGGATTGGTTGATCCCTTAAAGTTCTCACGTATTCCCATCCTCCCAATTGTATTGTACAGAATGAGGCTATCGTCAATAACTTCATGCTTTACATCCAAAGCTAAGGAAGGAGTGCTCAACAGTTGGCTTACTGAATTTATGATAAGTGGGTATATCTCGTCGTTGGGGAACCATGAGCTTTTGAAAAGTTTAGTACATAATACGAAAAGCCTTCTAGGGGTCCTCATTCTGTCTCCCTCCGATGCTGCAAAATACATCAACATCTTTAGAAATATCAATTTCTGGAGAGTTAACAATATGATATCTTTATTGGTACCCCTTAGATGGGCTTATGATTTTTGTTTCCGAGTTACATTCAATAGGTTTTACTTCAACAAACTAATGCAAATAAAACCCAGCATTGCTAATTGCATGGATCCAGGTGAACTTGACAGACTTGAGACTTTGAGTGGTAAAGTCAACCAGTTGCTGGTCGATTTCATGCAATACAAGCAACAAGTGAGTAAACAGGTGGATAAAACATACGAAGGTACTACTTTGGTACCTTTCATTTCGACATTGGTCAAAATTTACAAAAAAAGGATGCTTTACTACGACCGTATCATCAGGTCCGGGAAAGCGACAAGTTACATCAAGTCTAGGTTCCACTTATGGATAAGCTGCACTAATGTTTGCATCAAAAATGACTTTTCATCGTCTATCATGTACAATTCGGTGATAATAAGGGGTATGTCTACCATAATCTGGCCCTTCTTGAGTGCCAAAATGGGGAAGTTTATTTTGAAGCTTTTGCAAACTGGCGAACTTCAAAGTTTACCTAAAGAAAAATTGGTATTTTTGAGCAATATAATAGGCCTATTTGTTGTCGTTCTTGCAAAAGATTGTGTCAACTTGTGCATTAGCTCTATAAAAGCAAATCAATTATCACAAATGTCAGTCTTGAAGTTAGATAATACTGAAGTGCCTCGTCCGACTAGTGTGGGGCTCGATCAGCTTCCTGGACGTCTTGAAGACTAATCACTACTTGTTTTTTCTACCTTTTCATGTTTTTAAAGTCGATGATATTAATTGTACATAACTAAACAATACACTACATGTAAACACTACTCATCGTCATAATTTTCGTCTTCTTCAACCTTTCTTAAAGGAGGCTCCACTGGCTCAGAATTTTGCTTTGTCGCCGTCTCTTCTTCACCTTCATCGTTTTCTTTCTCTTCAACCTTTGCAGGTGATTGAGACACCGTTGCTGATTTATTTTTAGTTTGCTTTCCGTTCTTCAAATCTTTTTCAACTTTTGGTTCTTTTTCCTCCGCGACTGGGCTTTCTCTGTTTGAGCCGTTACTTGCACTATTGTCGACGTTGTTGGTCTTATTTCCAGCTGTTGTTGATTTGTTCAGTTTCAGGGTGGCCTTCTTTGTAACCTTGTTATCTTTTTTATCATCCAACTCATGCTTTAAGCCGTTATTAGTTGGAGTAGCATTCAAGATGGGTTGCATTGCTGCAGGACCCAGGCTTTTCAGGCTCTGGATATTGGGTGTGGGAAGGTGTGGTGGAGCAACGGCTTCTGGAGGCTGGGCAGATGGATGTTGTTGAGGGGGCGATCCGTGGCTACCTTTTCTCAAACCGTTAGTGGGGACAAAGTCTACCGATGAAGGTTGGGCAAGTGTTGGTGGTTGCAGTAATGCTGGTGGGAGGGGGGTGCCCTGTTGTGTCGAATGATGGCTTTGTGCCGGTTGTGTCAATACTTGTGATGGCTGGAACTCTCGTTGTTGTTGATTAGCTTGAAGTATAGGTTGTTGTTGCTGTCCATTAACGGATAACAGTTGTGCTATGTGAGGAGGAGGGTATTGTTGGTGGGGTGGTGCTTGCATGAGCTGTGATGGATGTTGTTGACCGTTATGTTGTTGCATTTCTGTACTCTCCAAGATAATTCCTTGTGGTAAACGAGGTTGCTGATTGACAGGAGGTGGTTGTGGCGACAGACCGTTACCTTCCTGTTGAAATTTGATCAACTGCTCTAGCCTAGCCTTGATGTGAGGGTTCCCTGGATCCAATCTCTCCGCCTGTCTATACGCATCCAAAGCGTCACTAATCTGATTGTTACAGGTTTCGTACAATGTACCCAAATCGTACCACACTTCACTGATATAAGGGTTCAACCTTATTGCTCTCGTGTACGCGTCTAAAGCATCCCTGTACTGAGAGATCTGGTAGTATAAGACACCAATGGAGCACCAGAAAGTTGGGTTTCTAGAGTCTCTATTTACTGCTTGCTGGAATGCTTCATACGCAGCATTGAAGTCCCCTCTGATCATGTGCACCCTACCTAGGTAGTACCATGAGTGAGCATCTGATTGATCAATTTCCAACGATTGCAACAAATACTTCAAAGCAATGTTCAAGTCCTGTTTGAAAGGTTGTGGTAAGGCACCTGTAGCCTGGCCCGGGCTAGCAGGCTCCGCCTGAGAGTAAAGACAACCCAATTGCTGTAGCACTTTGGCATGTTGCGGGTTGACTTGCAAAACCTTCTCGTAGGCTTCTTTTGCCCCGTTCCAGTCCTTCTGTTGCTCGAGCACGGATCCGATTTGGAACCACACGTCTGGCTGGGTCAAAGGATGAGGGGGGTTATTCAAAATGTACTGGAAACATTCCAACGCTGACTTCAATTTGCCCTGGTGCTTGTAAATGATCCCCAAACGAAAGTAGATCTCGTTGGATTTTTCAAAGTTGGGATCCAACTCGAGCACACGGACAAACGCCTCCTCTGCATACTCCAAAGACCCGTAACGGTCGTACAAAATGCCAATGCCGTGCCACAACTTAGGGACATTGGGGTTCTCCAAATAGTACAACGCTCTCTGGTACGCAGCATACGCTCTTTGCAAATCGTCCAACATGAGATAACAATGGCCTAAAAGACCCCATGTTTCTCCGTTTTCAGGGTGGAAATTGAGCGCCTGCTCGTACAACTCTGCTGCTTTGAAAAAAACGTCTTTCGAGCGGTATATGTTGGCCAGTCTGGTCAAAACCTCGGGGTTGTTAGGGGTGTGGCGAAGAGCGGCATCGTACGACGCCAATGCCTTCTCCAAGTCCCCCAAACTCTCTGCCAACGACCCAATAGCCACCCAGGTGCTCGCGGTGGTTTCTGAGAGGATCTTGGGCAGCCCTGCACTAGCCGCCAATGGCTGCTGCGAAGCTGGCGCCGCGATCGTGCCGTTGGTGCCCTTGTGCACCTCGTTGCTCATGGCGATCCGCACGGGAAGACTGCTTGCCATGGTTCTCTCTCTCTTTTGCTGTTAACTTAACGCCCGGAGTGATGTAAGCCCGTTGTGGTAGTGTCGGCGTCTAATCTCTATCCACCTTTGAAATCGCTCTAGTGCCAATTAATTTCTCTTGCCTCGTCAACAATGCTTCTTCCGTTGCCTGTACAAGTACACTTAGCGCTATGGTAGCAAAACTGATGATGTAGCGGTTCTGTTACTGACCACTTTGAAACGAGTTTAGAAAAATGAAAATCCTTTCAATTCACGCCCTCGTTCGTTTATAACTGTATGGGATATATCTGTATCTCGATCGTATCGTGAGAATCCAACAGAATGCAAACGCAATATATCACTTTTGTTAACAATCAAATGTATTTTGATATATCCTTAAGCTCGACTATCAAGAAATATCAACACTAAGTATTTTGAAAACTGGTGTCGATTTTTATTAGGAGGAAAAAGATTTGGCTACTTGTAAAAAAAAAAAAAAAAAAAATCATAATTTGTTGTCATGTCCTGCTTGCCGTATATTTATAAATGTGCGTTGGAGGTCGTTTTCATCGAACGTCTTAAACTTCTGCGAGAAAAAAAAAAAAAGCCAAAAAGGAATAAAGCAGCTACTGACGAAAGCGATATTGCACCCCCTATTTCGTATGCTATTTAGATTGTAAGGCTCGATGATACTAAAAGAACAAAGCAAAAAGTCCTGTTGATAATGAAACCTACCCAATTAGGAAGTAATGGGGGTGCGAATTTTGTATATTGAGAGGATATTTAAATGATGAATTTTTTTTATCTCAAACCCAGTGTCACCCTTTTTGCCCTCCAAGTTCGTGCTCGCCTTTGCCACAGAGGCATTTGCACCGCTGCCGCCGGCTCTGACGATCGGCGGCGAACATGGAGCTGGATGGAGGTCTTTCGCGACCACCAGTTTTCATTTAGATAATGCAGCGATGTGTCAGACATGAAAACAGTGCGAACGGGGATTCTGGAACCAGTAACAGCGTGCGTAGCGGTTGTTATCATGGGCGTGTTGCTAGAATTGGACCACAATTCGGCATGATGGCAGCAAAAAAACAGCGCCGAAACGGTCAGGGAAGAAATCACAAGGGAGCGGCAAGCCTGGGCAGAGCCTGTAAGGTGTAGTGTACAGTTTATAGATGCGAGGACTTAGAGATGCCAGAGATCCAGGTGGAAACATGCAGAGACGTTGGTGGGCCAGGTATGGAAAAGGCCCGATGCCCAGTGTCAGCGCCAGGGATAAGTCTAGGACAACTGGGACAACTTGGACAACTGGGACTGCGGAGTTTACGTTTATTTTACCTCTACGATTATGTCTAAGTCTACGTCTACGTTTGAGACGCCAGTGGCAAATTGCCTCCCCTAGTAAGGCTAATCTTCTAGCGAGGGGCAAACGCAAAGAGAAAGGGTGCCGTCCCCTACCGCCAAAAGTAGCGTCGATGGAAATTCTGGAAGAGGCGAAATGGAAAAAGTGGTAAAGGTGTTGGTGTTGGTGTTGGTGTTGTTGTTGTTGTTGTTGTTGTTGTTGGCGTTGATGTTGATGTTGCAGTCAGTATCGGCCGTTCCAGAAAAGATGTTGTATTCATAAATGGTGAAATCGCGTGTATGAAAAGCTGTCGAGCACTAGTGACAAATTCCGCTGGTGTTGCCAGGCTGGTTGTTTTACCGCTGCGAATAGAATGACAAGAAATGACTCGCAGAAGACATCTAGCGGATGATAGACGCAAACGGATCTCAAGGAAAGTCTCGGTATGCACCCGGCCCGCGCGGCGTCTGATAGTTCTTTCGGTAAGCTTTGTGCTTCTGTTCCTTTTGTGGCACTTGAGACCACCTTATGGCCCTTTGTGGTGGGCCTTTCCTTCCTTTTCTTTCTTTTTTTTTTGGCGCTTTGTGGTGGCCGCCAAATCTCTGGATTTTCCTAGGGAAGCGCAACCCCCTGTAGCGGGCTAGAGAGTTGCGCTGAAACTATGAGCTTGCTCCACGATGATAGTTGTTTATAGGGGTAGAGAGAGAATCGCAACAGGCAACAGGAACTTAGAAATGAGCACAAAAGCAATTGATCCACTAAAAAAAAAGGAAGAAAGACAATTAGAGTAAAGTAAAATAAATTAAAAATACAAGAGAAAAAGAAAAGTACAATAAATTAAAAAAAAATAATAATAGAGTAAACCAAAGGATGATAAAATAAAAAAAAGCTAAACTGGTTAGCTGCCACCACTTGCCCGAAATTTACCGAAGCTTTGTGACACTGAAACATTGACTTTTCCAAGAAAACCCCCCCCCCTCTCCCCTTGAATCGAGGTGAGGAAGCCCAATTCTTAACCTTCTGCCCCCTATCCTTCTGCTTCCGAAAAAGGCGTTCCACCTTTTCCGCCTTTTCTCTTCATATTCGTATGCTATTTGTGCTAACCTCAGTGCGTGTAAGCTTCAGGAGTTAGGTGCAACAAGCCAAGGCTAGGTTTGCACCATGCTCTATTCAGTCCCTTTCCTAGTCAATTTGACCAAGGTTTTTAAGTATCACTATTGTTCGCGGTGATGCAATTGGGCTGGAGTCAAAAAGTGGGGACTTCGATTAGAAGTTTGGTTGCTTTTCAAATACGCCAGCGAGCGAAACAACCGCATTAGCTGACATGCCCTCTCCCAAGACTGTTCCCAAGGCTCCTTTCATGTCACTTTTCACGGCCTGTTGCTGACAACCGTGGTGTTTGTCTGGTGGTATTAAAAAACGTGTGCACTTTGTAGCGAGATAGACCGTTTTGGAAGAGGAGAAGGCCTTGGATCTGGCACAGTCTGGTACAGAGTCCTGTCATTAGTGTCTGGTGGGCCGTAATTTCTACAATAGACCATGCTCTAGAAGCATCTGTAGCAGTAGCGAGAGAGTTTGGCCAGAAGCATGGTGAAGTAAGAAAAATAGTCGAATGGGAAAATAACATGGCGAGGCCAGCTCAGTGTAGCAGAATGTGGCAGGGGCATGGTTCTACGGAAGCAACACAGCAAAAATACATCGGAAACAGAGCGGGAACACAGCAGAAATAACCCCGGGCTAGGAAGGCATTTGAAGACTAAGCGAGCCACACGAGGTGTCTCACTATTTGGCTAAGCGAGTCATCTGACCTTCCGTGGCAAACGGGTGTTTGGGTGTTAATGTGTTGAGGTGTTTAGGCTTTGAGGGGGTGTCGCCCGTTCGCGGCGAGAGGGGGTGCGCGGCTGGGTTTTTGTGGTAGTTTGATTTTTGATTTTTAAGTCTTTTCCCCCGTTGAGATTTTTCTGGTGTTCGGGTGTTTGGCTACTAGATGCGACAATGCGAAAAGTATGTCGTGCTCGTCACGGCGTGGAGGTCTGTAGAGAATAGTGATTATAGACGCTAGGTAGATCGAGTTTCTTGTTAGGCAATTGTGGCAAGTAGTTGCAGCAAAACACAGGCCTTCTTGTGCTTCACTCAAAGTTGCTCCAGTTCGGTTCTGAAGTTGTTGTAGCTTAAAAGCATGCCTTGGAACCCAATGTTGCAAGAAATGTACAAAGATTTTCAATTGCTGCAAATTATATGGAAATCTAAGTATAGCTATAAAATCTAACGTTTATAGAGTGCAAGAATAGTACCTCACGACAAGACACCATATTGCTGTGCACTAGGTAAAACGGTTTCTTCAGTTCATTCAATTTTGCAAAAAAATTGTTTTGCTAACACTGCCTTCACATTTTTGGTCTAAAGGAAGAGTTGAAGCCCAAGAGCTCGTTCAAGTCTTTGGTCCAGTCAGACTCGCTTCTGGCGACACACCAAATACCGCTTTGTCCTCTAGCAACGCCAGGGGTCTTTGTAGACATGAGCACCTCAGGGCCTGGATAGTGCTTTTTCTGTCCCGGTGGAATGACTTCGTCGAAATCAGTCTTTGATGCCAAAAATGGAGGTGGATCATGTTTTCCTGGAATGAATATGGTGCCGCTTTCGCTCACAACATGCATTTCATCATTGGGGCGTAGCTCTTGCTGGGGAATACCGTCAACACTTAATTTGATTGACCTATTCCTGTTGTTTTCAGAAAGCTTGACCATGACATGCGACGTCGCCGGAAGTATCAAAGGTCTGAAGGAAAGAGACCTGGGGCAAATGGGAGTAAGGATGATGCATGGCACCAATGGATGCGATATGGACCCCCCAGCAGAGAGTGAGTATGCAGTTGATCCAGTGGGGGTAGCAAATGCAATTCCGTCTCCCGTAGTGGTGGTGAGAAATTCATTATCGATGAAAATATCGAGCGAAGTAAGATTGGGCTGGCTGCCTCTGTGCAAAAAGATGTCGTTGATAGCATGTTGCATGGATACCAGGTGATGCTGTTTATAGTGATCTTTCTCGTACTGCTTTACGGCAGCAGGTTTTTCTTGTATGTCATTGCACGAGTGCCTAAGAACATGGCATTCGAGTCTGCTCCGGTTCAAAGCCTTACCTCTTGACTCGTAGACCATCTGGAAAGTCTCGGCAAATTTCGTGAAATCAAACGGAAGAAGAAAACCCAAAGTGCCCATTGCAAAACTGAGAACAGGAGGCACACTCGAGTTCGAAAAAGCCCCAACCGCTCTCAAAATCGTGCCGTCGCCTCCAATGGTGACAATGAGATCCGTACGATGCACGATGTCCTCTAAATCCCCGGTGTATATGACTGTCTTTGCCGGTGCTATGCTATTATCTTTTTTTGCCTTCAAAAGATCGGTCGATGGCCCTCCTTTGTTGGTCTCATGGATGAACTCATCGGCGACGTCTTCGTTAACTATGATGTTCACAGCAGGATACGTTTCTTGCACATGCTTGATGAATTGGAACGTAGCATCCCGCACCTCTACGTTCCAAGGCTTCTTAACAACATAGACATTCTGTAATGGAGTATTCCACACGATGTTGTGGAGCTTAGAATGCGGTGATCCAATGTACTCAGGAGTAATACTATTTCTCAATTGTTTGCATGATTCGACAGTGACAATCTTGTTTTTATCAATTATATGATTTCTAGCACTCAAGCTACCGGAAAACCTTCTAGCATGTTGTAGTTTTATTGTGATGTTTCTTGACGATTCTGTCGATGGGGTAGTGAACGTCCTCGGGATGCTTCTAATCAGATGCTTTATCATAATCTCTCAACGGACTAGCAAATATCGACTCTTGTTCCTTGGCTTTCAAATATAACTGTCCACTCCGGCCTTTTGAGATTGTCCTTACTATAATTTTTATAGTAGGGATCTTGACAATTATAAGGCCTTCAACTCCACTCACCTAAAAATTAATCACATGACATCGATAAGACTAAAATCGCTTTTAACATACACTAAATTGATTTCGGAGCTATAAATACAATACTAATTTTAATGAAAATGCCTAATCTAAAAAGTAACAAGAAAGGAACTCTAAAGCTTAAGGTTGAATTTGGTTTCACACGTTTTGCGAATTCAAGCCGTTGATTTCTTTCAATTCTTCATCAGTCAAGATATTTTCAGGCTTTCCATCCTCGGTGGGAGCCTTATTGTCTTGGGCAGCGTTAGGGGTGTCACTCGCAGCTGAGGTTGCGTTTTTCTCAATATTCTTGCTGTCCTTGTCCTTATCGTCATCATCGTAGAACTCATTATCCGGTTGCACGTACTCATCCCGTGCTTGTTGAGAACCACCTTTTGTATCCAAAGCTTCGGGCTCGTCTTCTTCAACATCGCCTGGATCCTCTGGATCGTTTGGCATGGGCTGCAATTGGACCGAGGGAGCATGCTTTGTGTGCTCGAGATTGGCTATGATATTGGTCAATATTTTGTCTAAGAACTCGGACGAATTGGCGTTGTACATGTTGGATGGTCTGACATCCAACTCGTAATTTGGCCCGTAGTATTCGTAATACTCGTTGTAAGGTATTTCGTTGGGGAGCTTCACGCCATTCAACAAACCGGTTTCATATGACCAGGTCCTGGCGACATTCCTCATGGTGTAGCCACCACCACCAACAACCATCATCGGCACGTTGAAAGACTTGACGAAGTTCACGCAGTTTGCATGACCCGACATGGACAAGTTGAAACACCCCAATCTGTCCCCACTCAAAGAATCACCACCAGTCTGCAAAACGATTGCCGATGGTTGGTACCATTCCATAATTTTGCTTATTAAAGGTTCAAATATAGACTTGTAAGTCGCGTCGTCGATACCGTCTCTCAAAGGAACGTTGACGGCGTAGTGCTTTCCCTTACCCACGCCGATGTCTCTGAGTTCTCCAGTACCAGGGAAAAACTCACCATACTTATGGAAGGAGCATGTCATGACTCTATCGGTGGTGTAAAATGCTTCCTCAACTCCGTCCCCGTGGTGCACATCGATATCGATATACAAGACACGGGCATGGTACCTCAAAAGCTCGATGATACCTAAAACTATATCGTTCAAGTAACAAAATCCAGACGCCTCAGATTTTTTGGCATGGTGTAAACCTCCAGCGTAGTTGATGGCTATATCACACTTACCTCTGTTCAAGCGGGCAGCGCCCTCCATGGAGCCTCCTCCCGATATTCCACAGTACTCGAATAAACCATCGAAAACGGGACAGTCATCTCCCACATTAAATTTGATCTGTTCTTTGGCAAACATGTCCAAGTTATCTGGAGTCACACGGCTCAAAAAATCAATGTATTCGTCTGTGTGAAACTGGCACATTTCTTGCTTTGTCGCCGGCTTCGCCCTGTATATCTCCATCTTCTTGTAAAGTCCATAATTCATGATCAATGAGTGCGCCATTCTTATACGATGGGGTTTCATGGGATGTCCAGCACCGTAGGCATAATTACCGACATCAGCATCGTAAAAGTATGCCACTCTCTTTTTATTATTGGGGTCGACCTTGATTTCGTCAAAGGGCAATTGAACATACATGGCTTCTTTCACTCTATCTGATTAATGCCTGTTTTTCTAAGCAATGAATTTCTCGAACAAAAAAACCAACACACTGATTGATGCTGCTTGCAAAGTCAAGTATGTTTGTATATTTCTTCTGGTTATCAGAGTTGGCTAACGAAATGAGTCCAGTGGGTTTAAACAAATACTGTATTTGACAGAAATAGAAAGATACTTTTCGTGAACTTGAGAGAATTTACCCGGCCCGAAGCACACCATAAACGAACACTAATTACATGGTTTTATATGAACAAGAGCTATGATTCTAGAGTCAGTCTGCTTTCCCTCTCCATCTTTATCCTCTTCTTGTACTCTGCTAACTGCTGGTTGAGTTGGTCCTGAAGCAGAGCGTTGTAGCACCATTTTTGGTAAGTTGGTTCATTAATCACGAAATTCAACCCGTTATTGTGCTTATCCTCGATCGAATTACTGGAGACTGTAACGGGGAGAAGCCAAGTGTATAATGAGTTCCCCATGATGCTTTGCCAGTTGTCCTTATACCCCAAATCGAAGATGTTACCTAATTTCTTTTTCTTTCCAAACTCGTTGAATTCGTATTGAAAGCTGCTACCGTTCTTTGTATTTCTGTAGTTCCATTTGCTTTCCAGAAACTCAATCGTGGTGAGGTTTTTGAGTATTAAGTAGACCAGGAACACCGTAAACACACCAACTGTTATGAAAAATGCCAAACTTAAAATGAATAGGAATACCAAGTTCAAGGACAAGAAGTCCGTTTTCCATTGTTCGCTGAAAAAGAAGCTCCACAACTCGTACAACGTAACGAGAAATAGATACCCACAATACACCGACAAGTAGCATAAAAATTGGACGAAAAATTTTTGGTTACGAAATCCCACACATGATGCAAACCAGGGGCAGTGATGATCCATTCGGAGGATGCACTTGTTGCAAGTGGAGCAGTGATGGGCCCTGTCGGGCTTCCACACGCTGCATTTGTTACAATATCTGTATCCAGAATTGTTATTTTTGACCATATGCATAGACAAGTGAGAAGATGGTGGTTCTTCCGGCTGGGAATTCTCTGAAGCGTCTCCATCGTAGGAGCCCAACAACTTTGAAGTCTGACTGCCTTCGGTATCGTACGGGTTATCTGATCTATAAATGCGTGGTCTCAACAGCTCTAAACTCTTGATTCTTAATTCTTCAAAATCCAATGGAGAACCGGCTCCTGCTGAGATGACTTTGAAGTAGGTATATATGCACAAGACAAACAAGACTAAACCTACCGTCCCGAGGAAAAGTCCCAATATAGTTTGTTCTCCTGCTACCATGAGATTAACATAACAACCGTGTATTAAAAATGCATATATTGACCAGATCAACAAACTTGAGCAAAGAACTTTGGGGAACAAGCTCGATAATGCACAGCAGAATGTTTCTAGTGAAGCCATCCATGGGACATGCCTAATCATTATCGAAGGTTGTGTTATCAACATAAATAGTTGGCTAAATAAATCTATATATGATTTTCGGGCTCGCATTAATATATGAGTTTTGTAGCGGAAACAAACACAGAGTTGTATCTATTGATTTTTCTTACTGGAGGCTGCTTTTTTCAAGGCTATATTGCAATAAGCCTCATAGCCTATGCCACCAAACACTAGAGACACACCGCACCACTGTACGAGGTTCAAGCTGTGTCCAAATAAAAAAACACTCAAAATCATGCTGAGCATTTTTCTTGTAACTGTAGCAGTAACTAGAATCAAAGAGTCGAACTTCTCTAATATTATGAAGACAAAAATTTGACCAATGGAGCCACATACAGCGAATTGTAAAACATTCTTCATTACTTCTGGATAGGCCTTGATAAAGTCCACGGAGTACATGACTTCAGACTCATATTTGAAGACAATTAAGTATGACAATGTAATTAGGAAGACAAACGCATTGAGTATGCACATTAAGCTTCCACCATTGACTTTGGTTACTTTCTGACTCTGTGATGATTGCAATTTGAATAGCTGATCCTGTGTTGAGTTAGTCAAACCATCGAGGAGCATTGAGCACAAAAGTTGAGCTACTCCAAGCGCAACGTTGCCATCATTGAGACCACTGTTACTCTTCTTTTTGGAGTTTTGGGCAAGAGTGAACAAAGCAACGCCGAAAGTAACCAAGGCTGCAACCAAAAATTTGTACTTAGGGAATTTGGTCTTGTAGAGCAAGAGATGAACTAACATGACTGGAATCAACTTGCAAGATTTTGCCAAAAGGTAAGCTAGGTAGTCGATATGCTTTAAGGAATGGTATCCAACAGGTGAGGCCAAACTCGATGTTATGGAAACCAAAACGAAGAACTTTAAGAAGTTCAATGCAAGTTTTGGTTCATTTTTTGTAAAGACGGAAAAAGGATTGGATCTTGATGAAACGTAACAGTAGATAAAGCCAACAAATGACGACAAAAGTGCTTGAATGGCGTTGATCACAAGGGGTGCTTTGTAGAAATCAGGAGTACCAGATTTTGCATTAGTTCCATAAGGTCGAGTATTGATCCTTTCTTGCAAGATTGACCATGACAAGAATGAGGCATAAAGACCTAATACAGATACAACCAAGGTGGAAACCAGCCCCTTTTCTATTTTCATATTAGTTGTCGTTTGGAGGGAAAATTGTTATTTTTTTGGCGTCTTTACCACCTGGTTTCTCAGTTTACGTTTTGAAATCAATACTTTTCAGCTTACACGAATGATTGTCTACATATAGAATTTATTCGAAATATTGCAGCATTTTATTCAGCTACGTCCAAAGAGACCAAACAAACCACGCTTCTTCGAAGAGCTTTCTGACTCAGCGGTAGGGGCTGTCATCGAATGAGAAACGTTGTATGAAGAAGACCTATCCATTCCATAGTTGATATAGTTGAATCCGATATCAAACAAAACGGGTTTACTCAAAACAGGAATTAAGTCTGGCGATTTTCCTAAATTCAAAATTGAACTTTCGAAATCAAACAGAACTGGAAACTTATTCATGTTTGAAATGATGGAAGACTCTTGTGTGGATTTGTTAGAAAGATCACGATGGAATTGTGCGAGCATATAGACATGTTGCAATTTCTTAGCTAAACTCCATCTGAAAACTTTATAGTCCTCATTGCTAGTAACGTCATATGGGAACTCATCGATGGTGTAAAACTGTTCAAAGTTCTCAGGCAAAAACTTCTCTATATGGTCATAAATTTTCAAAGATTCTTTGAATTTGAAACAAGAAGCATATATGTCTGCCATGATCTCGGACTTCTTTGCATTGAAAAACTTCTCTAAATTGTCTAAAGAGTCAGATAAAGCCTCGTCATTGTAAACACCAGGTAAATCTTTAATTTGCTGAGTGGTAGAGATAACTGTGCTCAATAAATGTAGTCTGTCTTTATTTTTCATTATCGAAACACCGATTGGGTCAGATGGTGTTACATCCAGCTTCAATTGTTCAATGAGAAGAAGATCTCTCTTGATTCTGGTGAATAACAAATTGTAGTTGATGTAGGTAAGCAAAATAGCCCTATCCTGGACCTTGTCTAGTTCGTCATCATCTTTACTCTTCTCCATGTCGGAAGTGTGAAGATCTAAGACCTCAGACCAACCAGTGAGTAATGTGTCAAACTGGTTTGCATCTTTAAAATTTTGCCAGCTTGTATTGTCATCGTTTGTCAACTTCATAATCTTATAAGCAATCTCGTCATTATAGATGGAAGCCTCGTGGTCTCTCCAAGTCACAGATTTGATTAATTCAGCTTCTTCGGAAGGTAACGCGATAATATCAGGGTTATGCTTTACTATGATTTCAACTGCTGGTTGTAAGTAAGGGATTGTCTTTTCTTGACAGAATCTATGTGAGACTGTTTTCAAATCAGATGAGAAAAGTCTGTTTGTGCCTTCCTGAGATAAGGCCAAGCTCAATGAAGGGTCAATTAACGTTTCCACTAATTCATTTATTAATGTTTTGTTGAATTGATTTGATTCTTCTTGCAAATCATCTGCGTCTTCATTCTGGTCGATCCTAGTACCCAAATACTCCAATGCACATCTAGCAACCGAAAATGCATTCAAAGCGAGGCTCCATTTTCTTTTATTGATGGACAAATACCCTTGGATCAACGCGGAGTAAATATAGCATTCGAGTTTTCTAATATCGTCCTTTTCATTAGCAATCGCCTTTAATAACTTCTGTGAAGTGAACAAAGATCTTTTGGTTCTACTCAACATTAAATTCCTGTAAGAAGATACATTCTCGTTGCTTATTTCCAAGCGACTTTTGATTTCGAAAGAGTAGAGAATGTCTCTTTCTGCCGTCAAGAGGAGAATCAAACCATATTTCTCGTCTCTATCATAGTCTTCAACGGAGATGGAACTCATTTTTTCCTTATTCTTGTAATTTTTTGTGTCTTTTGTAAGTATACCCAATTCTTGACGTAATTTTAATATTCTCTTCTTCAATCTCTTTCTCTGCTTATGGAAATCGTCAGCGCTTGTTAAGTAGGCACTCATACGAGCACCAAGCGTAGTACCAAGCGGAGAGTTCATTGCTATTAGTTGTTCAGATAGGCTTCTTTCGAACAATTGTCTTTCAAATATCTGTTGAATTTTCTGGTGTCGATAAATATTATAAAAAAAAAAGTCTATGAACACCACACGATTGAAAAAAAAATGGTCCCTAGCAGGATCGAACTGCTGATCTTGGCGTTATTAGCACCACGCCTTAACCAACTGGGCCAAGGGACCTATTTCTGTAAAAATATGCGTTAGAAAGTTTCACTATCATCACATTGAATTGAATGCTTGGTTCTTAGAATGGACTTACTATGTTGCCTTGATTTAAAGAATGATAACAAGCCTAAGGTAGATGTGACACATAGGTATCTTACGGTCATACCATCAGTCAGCAAAACTCTCAATGTCTTTAGCGCAACCTTTTGAGTGCTATCTCTGACACATCTTTGATTAATATATGCCCTGCTGATCTGATGAAATAAGAGAAAAGTAGGCGTGAATCGAGTATCCGATTCAAAAAAAGTTACCTGGTAGTAAAAATTGAGTGAAGACAGAGATGGTTATTTAATAGACATACAAATGATTATACAGATAGCGCCAACAAAAACACTAGTAATTTTCAGTTGAGTTGACGATAAATAATGAATGGATGTACTTGCAACGGGTAGGTAAACTGAAGATGATGTAGATGCGAAGCAGAAGTACATTGTACTACGAATTCACGAATTTGATACGGAAAGTGTTTGAATTAGATTAACAAATACAAAATTCAGAATACGACAAACTCATTGTCAAACACAAACAGTAAGGTTCAATGACCTGCCATGATGCAAAAGACAGAACGCGGATAAAAGTGAAAGATCAGTATAGTGTGCAATCAACCTCATCAAGTTAGTGTTGAGCAACGGGATTTGATAATAAAATTTGTCACTTGTATCAACTTCAGCTTTTCGAAACCTTCAGTCGCAGTTATTTTAAGAGATAGGGATGTAATTCGATGCAAAACAATTACTATATTCAGCATGTGTTTGGCTGGTATAGAAGGGGTTGTTTGAGTCAACAAAATGAAACCCTTAAACTCTTCGTATAAGGGCACCAACTGATTAAAATGCTAGATATGCTGTGTTCGCAGTCTTGGGAACAATGCTACTAATACAAATACTTGAAAGAAGTCTTCTGAATTCTTTTAAAACGGGCATGACGTTGTTCAACATTGTCCAAGCTGTTCCATTACATGTTTGTTATTTAATACTTCCATGGCTGCTCTGGCGGTAGCTCTCTTCTTCGAGCTATCTGTAGCAGCTGCAATGAGAATATCCTCAATCTTGAGTTCAGCTTTGAAAACATTGGGCGAGATTTCAGAAGTCTCATACGTTGGAATGACGTTTAACTTCTTGCCTAGTATGGAATACAACTCATTTTTCGCACGAGTATCAACGTCCCCGTTGACGTTTCCCGACAATGGAAGAATGGGGGAAAGACGGTTTAATGTTTTCAACGTGGAGTGACTATCAGTGTGAGTGTGTTTACTCATCTTGTGGCCAGTTAGCTTCTGACTTATGACAGACTGTGTTCTGTCTGTATTCAACCTAATCTGACTGTATTTGTCCAACATCTTCTTATTTTTTAAAGCTTGCATTGCTGCTCTGAGACCGGCTTCTTTATTTCCTGGAGCTGTACCTACACCCAAAACGTCATCTCCCATCTTGCATTGAATCACAAAGGGGATGGAAGCGCCGTCACCGACTTCAACGACCTCATATTGGGGATGTGACGACGCAGTTCCAATCAAGGAGTAAAGTTCCGATTTGGCGTCTTTATTAATTTCTTCTATGCTCTTAAAACGTCTTTCAAACTTATTCATTTTGGGCTCCATGAGTTCGGCTAACCATTTTTTGATCACCGAGTAATCCAAGTCATGCTCTATTGCCAATGCCCCTATGTAAGCTTCAAAAACATCAGCAAAAATTTTTTGTGTACTATCTCTGAGAACCTGATCATTGATATTGCTTCTCAATTTTCTATCAAACCCATACAAATTAGAAAATTCGGCCAAAGTAATGTTGCTCACCAACAGTGCCCTAATCTGTGACAATTCACCCTCCGAAGCCTCAGGGAATTTATCAAAGATTAAAATAGTAACCACGTTATTTAATACTGAATCTCCTAAAAATTCCAATCTCTCATTGTGAGACGCCATCAACTCTGCTTTATGTAAGTATGACTTGTTATTAATAATCGACTTATGAACAAAAACTCTGTTGTAAAGATCTTGGTTCTTTATAGGAGGAAGCTTCGGTATTCCTGTTTCTTTTTCATCTTCCTTGTCGCTTTCTTCAACTTGATCCTGGTCCTGAGGGCAATCTTGTTCGACGCTACACTCAATAGATTGTTTAAATTCATCTCTTTGCACCGATATGTCTTCATCACACATGGTTATATCATTATTCATTATAGAGTCAAATATCTTCAAGTTCCCCATCCTGTATTTGGTTTTCAACTGAGTGGCTAGACGAACCAACTTATTACTTTTCAAGTCTTGGAGAGTGTTTTCGTCAAGACTACTCGATTGAAGTATATTTTTCACCTCCATAGAATCAGGTGCATCGTTAATAATCTGGCGAATGTTCTTCTGAAGTGTCCTTGTGCTATGCTCCAACTTTTTGACGTCCACATATCCCAAAACAGGTTCTTCTTCATGTTCAGGCATTTTCCTCTTCCTTGGAATGGGGAGAGCATTGTTTTCCTGGGGGATAGAGCTGCCGCCACCAGCGGATCCACACAAGGCACTACGCCGTGAGCTTAACGTATCCACAAAGTCATTGTACAGTGATTTGTCCATACTCTTCGAGAATTCAAAAGCTGTAGGTTATTTTCTTTTTTCCAATTTTCTCATCTGATGAGAATTGTCAATTAAAAGACTAATGATCATTTTGCACCCAATTGCAACTTCTCGTCTTTCACAAATATTCGAGAAGTTAGTAGCATTGTATTTTCTGCTACTGGCAGATTACGATACTGAAATGTATTGGGTGCAGATACCAGTGAATTTAAGGCCCGAATCAAAGGGTTGAGTTCAAGGCCAGATTTTGAAAATGTTTTACCTTTCGGTTACTTCACAGAACAAGAACCTCAATCATAGCCACCAAGTGTACTCCTTTGACTACATACGTCGCATTGGAAATCTATTAGAACCACTTTTATACTCAGTAGCTCCAAAATCTTACAGTATATATATGGTAAGATCAAACTCATCTTAAGACTTGTGATATGAAAAAAATCTTTTTTTGTAAGCAGTCCGAACTTGCTACAGCCAACCCAGTCTTTTTTTTGACCCGAGAACCCACTTGAAACACGTCCTATTCCGAATGAGTGATGCTCGTACGGTCGACTTTTGTATAGTAAGTTGATATAGTGTTGAAGACGGTGTAACTACACCGGGTGTGCACATACCAGTACTTATGATCAAAAAAATTCGACGTTTGTTCAAATTACAAGAAACGAAATCATCTAATCATCAACTATAGAGATGAGTGGTCGGCTAGGTGTCTTCAGGGCCTTTACAAGGTTTCAAACAAGGAGCTTGAACTTCTCTCAAGTTGGTTTCAATGTTTTAAGGTGTCAGCATTCATTTTACTCTACAGAAAGCTCACCAATCTTTTCACTTGAACGTAACACAAGCAAACATGTTCTTTCGAGAAAAACCTTTTTGGTTGATTATTATAAGCATTTGAATGACAAAAACGAGATCTTGTTGTATGTGCACCACAATAATTTGAACAAAGCAGAAAACAACAAGTTTAGGACCGAATTGAAAAAAGTAGGTGCCAGATTGAACATCATAAGGAACAGTATCTACAACGTCTACTTAAGGTCAGAGAACGAGGCCGATCCTGCTGATGCAGAGACATCGCAGAAAAACAAGGAAGTTGTGCATCCATTGTCGCCTTTGCTCAATGGTCCCACCGGGATTATTACCATACCCAAGTGTGAGCCTCTGGTTGTGAACCAAGTTTTGAAAGTTTTAAAATCAGCCCAAGAAAAATTGATTTTGGTTGGTGCTAGAGTAGAGCAAAAAATCTACGACGTAGATGAGGTTGACAAGTTCAAAGATTTACCAAATAAGGAAGAGTTACAAGCACAACTTGTTGGTCTGTTGACCATGCTTGGTGGTGCAGGTTTGGTCAGGACTTTGGAAGCATCGAGCAACGTTTTGTACTTGACTTTAGAGGAACGTCGTAAAGATATTGATCCAAGTGAGAAGAAACTGGACGATGCCTAAGATAGAGAAACTATTTTTATATTGACTACAAGTTAATATATTGACTACATGTCACCAGACAACCAAGCTTAGTACATAATCACATTCCTCTGTATATACTTATGTGGTAAATAAATCAGCATGTAAAGAGTGTCTAAGATATGTAGTTGATGAAAGTTTTGGATAACACAAAACAAAAAAATTTCAAGCTCATCTTTTCACTATAGAAATATATCAAGGTTAAAAGATACAGTTGACGGTTGAGATGGACGCAGAAAAGCAAAGAAAGGCTCAACAGCTAAGGGAGCAACAGGAATCGGAGTCTAGAAGAAAAGCTTACAGGGAGAGAAAGGAAGAGGCCAGAAATGAACTGAAAAAGTCTGTCAACTTCAAAGAAGAACAACTTGAATTGCCTCGTAAAAGGTTTTACAGACAAAGAGCTCATTCTAACCCTTTCTCAGACCATATGCTTCAATATCCACGCTCGCCCGATACCATGGATTGGTCTAAATTGTATCCAGGGTTTTACGATGACTCCAAGAAAGAGATGAAAGCACCAGTTGAGATCGCAGATATTGGCTGTGGATATGGTGGTTTGTTGATCAGTTTAGCAAAAGAATTCCCCGATAAGTTAGCATTAGGAATGGAGATTAGAGTACAGGTAACACAATATGTGGAAGATAGAATTGTCGCCTTGAGAAATCAGCATAAGGATGAATACCAAAATATAGCAGTATTGAGAGGAAATGCCATGAAGTTCTTGCCCAATTTCTTCTACAAGGGACAGTTAGCAAAGATGTTCTTTTGCTTCCCAGACCCACATTTCAAGCAGCGTAAACATAAAGCTAGGATAATAACCAATACTTTACTTTCTGAGTATGCCTACGTTTTGCGAGAAGATGGCATAATCTACACAATAACGGATGTTGAGGACTTACATAAATGGATGGTCCAGCATTTAGAAGAGCATCCTCTATTTGAGAGACTCAGCAAGGAATGGGAGCTGCAAGATGCTTGTGTCTCATTGATGATGAACTCCACAGAAGAAGGACAAAAAGTCAGTAGGAATAAAGGTTCTAAATGGGTGGCCTGCTTCAAAAGAATTAAAACCCCAAAGGACTGAAGTGACAATTCAGAAGAATGTTGAAACATTCCAAACACGTAACGCATGTAGAAGGGATAGGTTCAATTTTCTTTTCTTCATTGATTTAAAAGTAATATCGAATGGACAGTTTACTAATTCAATGCATTAGATCCACATTGATGGATAGCCATCAGTGAACGTAACACAACCATAACTAATAGAAAAAATAAATACTAGCCTTAGATATACGAAAGCTTACAAAATAAAACACAAAAAGTAAGGCGATAGGTGAAAACACTTTGACATCATGTATGGTTCGTCTTGTATAGCACGTTATTTAGTGCAAAGCTTGAGAAGCTTTCGATTGTGCCTCATCAACGACTTCATCGAGGCCGCCCTTCTTGTTCAAAGATGAAGTTGGGACCTCAGGGAATTGAGAAGCACCAGTAGCAGAACCAGAAGCACTTGAAGATGCTTTTGGTTCTTCGTAAGTAGACTTCTCGTGGCCAACAGTGGAGCCAGCAGTTCTAGTTGGCAAAACTTGCTTCAAGTATGATCCAAGAGGACCAGACTTCTTGACCAAGGTGTCGACGTATGGGGCGGCTTTCTTTTGGGCAACTTCAGTGTATTCAGCGGCCTTTTCACGGGCAATCTTTGAGTATTGGGCAACTGCAGCATCAATCTCCTTCTTGTTCTTAACGTACACAGCTGGAGCGGTGAATGTCAACACAAGGGCTGTGAAGAGCAACGAGTACAACGAGAGGAAAGATGTGATCTTGTACAAAACGTACGACACTCCGGCGCCCTTCAAGGTGGTCTCAATGTCATGAGCGTACACAATCTTTTGCACTTCCTCCTCGAACTTCTCGTTGAAGTTGGCAATGTGTGGCAAAATGTCCTCATTGATCTTCTTAGCGTACAGTTTTGCGGAAGGCTTGTATTTGGTCACAAAACCTTGACCAGTGATTAACCTGCCAGCGTACTCGGCGGCTGCGGATACTAAAGTTTTCGTTAGTAAAAGCTCTCAATTCAAATCGTCGGTCACAAACCTTTGTCCCATGTACTCAGGCCGCCATCTCGCATCTTAGTGGCAACCGCTAGAACAAACCTTTCAATGGCTTTCGCCTGATTTGCGTCTTAA
Source organism: Millerozyma acaciae (assembly GCA_001600675.1). Classification (NCBI taxonomy): domain Eukaryota; kingdom Fungi; phylum Ascomycota; class Pichiomycetes; order Serinales; family Debaryomycetaceae; genus Millerozyma; species Millerozyma acaciae. The sequence continues at coordinate 334,214 of BCKO01000007.1, read as the reverse complement.
ATCCCAAACATACCTAACAAGCCAATGTAGGCCAAACGGAAGAAAATATTGAACAAATTGACTGTCTTGAAAACAATCAAAGTTAAAAGCAAAGTACCGAAAACCTTTCCTGTTTTGACTGGATCTTTCCAAGTCAATAAATCACAGTGAGATCCTGCTTGGGCAAGAGGTGGTACAGAAGTGCTGGCAGTTGACATTGTTGCTCTTGATCAACTAATTTATTGAATTGACTTAGTGATTGAACTATAAATCTAACTCTTAGTGGTAAGGATCGTTGTTTTTTTTAACACTGTGAAAAATCTCACAACTACAATTTGTCACAAGAGTGTAAGTGCAATGGCTCAAAATACTCCGAATAGACCTTGGTCAATCAGACTATGGGATTTTTGCAAAGAAGAAGGTTTATTGCTACTATATAGATACTGGCTTGCCAAGAAGAGTGATCGGAGTGGACCAGGTATCACTCAAAGCAAATTTATTCATTTGTAGTGTAGCTTGATATAGGTCTACAATATCATGATTTCGGTTCTCCTGATGAGGATTATTCGCAGTCAACTCGTTGTACTCCAGCAAGCTTCTCTCGCTGATCAAGGAGCGGAGCCAAGAGGTGTACATGAGGTTAAACTTGACGGAGACGAGGAAGACGAAGGAGTCCATCAAGGAAAAGAGGATTGGCAACTTATTTTTGATATGAGCTTCTGTATCGATGCAAGCCTGGGCTTTGTAATGGTTCTTGTGGAAGATGTGTTTCCGATGCTTGTTCTGCTCACACTCCCTGATGTATTGGATGTACTCCTTTTTTAACTTGCGATGTTGCTGGATCTTTAATCTTGCTGCGTCGCAATAGGACATGGCTATTGCTATCAGGTCAAGAAGCTCGCTTTGCAAACTTTCAGAAAGCAACATTGCCAGCCGTATTTGTGACTCCGTTTTGTCGACGTAGCAAGAGTATGTGGACTCGATGAAGTTGGGTCCCTCTGAACAAGACTTGGAGGTGCTTTTCAAGAAATTCAGCCACAAGGCGGCGTAGGAAGCTTGCTCCAATGTAAAGTCCACCAATGTGTCTTTGAGCTTGTGCAAAGCCGTTTCCACTTTCTTGAAGTTAGAGTATTTTTGCTTGAACTCCACTATGAGCAGAACGTAGGAGCACCTGGGGACCGGCTTGTTTCCTTCTATGAGGTGCAGAAGATCTTTAAAATTGAACCAAGGCCTGTTCTTCGTTTTTTCTGGGGGCTTTTTGCCAGATATAGATTTGTCGACTTTCAACTCGTTTTCCTCGAGAACCCTACTTTCCAAAGTAGTAGTGAGTTCTTCATGGGGTAAATACGAATTAAGCTGCAAATCCTTTTCGTATGCAGCAATCTCCTCGAAAGAAACCAAAGGGGGTTGACTGTTGCACTTCTCCAAAATCAGATTGGCCTTGATCAACGCCAAGTTTAGTTCGTGTTTCTGATAGTCTGACCCTAGCTTTTGATTGTTGTCTATAAACTGCTTGATCAATGCCGGATACTGTGCTAACCTGTCGATTGGGCAGTTCAAAAGCGTTTCTATAGTGCAGTAGGTGACTTCTGGCTTTGAAAGAAGCTTGCCATCATGAAGCCATCTTGCCATAATGGGATCACCGTGTAAGACCCTTTTGCGTAGCGTATTTACTCTGAAAGGATGCTTAGCAAAAAACGATACTGCAGTCACTTTATAAAGGTCGGAGCTGAAATATTGGTGAAATAAAGAACCAAGTTCCACTTTCGAAAGATCACTGTTCAATATCAACTGTTTGATACGACTTAATTCAAGCCCGGACTTTGAAGAAATTGTTTCAAGGATCTTTTTGAAGATTCCCAGGTCATTGAGGGAGCTGGAAGAAGCTAACTTTTCCACAAAGCTTTTGATAAACTTCCTGGATAAATCTGCTAGGATTCTAATGTCATGAAAGAGCAAATCTCGTTCAGCCTTTGTCAACACGTCTTGGTATTCTTCGACACTTTCAAGAAGGTGTTGGTATACGCTTTGACAACGCTGAATCTTGGCACAATACGCTATCTCGCTCTCGATGAACTCTATGGTTGTTGCCTCGAACTTGTCAATGAGCCTTCTTTGTGAAAAAAAAGTATCACTCAATGGAGAATCGATCTTCTTCCAGGCCTGTTGTGTTTCCCTTTCCCCAATTACATCCAAATCACCAGATTTGTAGGTTGTATCAAGTTGCCTCTTGTTAGGTAATGACTCTTCTAATGCGTCAATGTGTTTTCTCGAAATGGGCCTGTCAGCTTTTATGGCTTCTGACTCAATTTGTTCGTCCACAGATCTCAACCACGATGGACAATACTTATCTTCTAATGAAAATATACTCTCTAGATCATCTTCCGAGTCTGAAATATTGATAACAACTTTTCTGGCCTTGTCTTTCATGGCTTTTGTAGGTGGCAGGTTTTCAATTTTTGGCATGTTCAATCAACATTATCGATTCTTCTACAAAACAAAAATAGAAAATTTTGCACTACAGCTAGTTGCTAGAAGATGCTTGTATAAGTCTTTATATATACGTTTGATAGGAAATCAGTTCTTCAACTTTGATTCACTTGGGCAGTTTCAAAAGTGTCTCAGATTATATGTGAAAAATTTCGCAACCAAAGGGGACCTCGATTATTTGCAGGATTTTCAGTTATCGTCTGTTAACGTAAATGAATTCTCTTCCATGATTCCTTTACCTAGGTAAGTGGACATCGCCAGAAATCGATCTGTTGCCTCGTCCAATGTCAGAGTGAAAAGATCATAATCTTCCCTTGCTTTTGACTGCTCTGCCGCAAACCCTTGTATCAGGCTCATTCTTCGATAACACAAGGGACACTTCCTGACCTGTGTTTCTAGGTCTAGATCGCCTGAAGGTGAAACATAAGCACTTTCATTAAGACAGTGAAGATGGTAGGAATGGCTGCATTTAAAGTGAACGACTGGAAATTCAAGCCTAAGCTTGCACAAAGAACACTTATTATTTTGAATTATGTAGGGCTTGGAAGTGAGATCCGTTAATATGTTCGAGATCTTGGTCGACTCTTTTTCGTACGATTCAACTAGCAGGGCATTATTCTCTATTTCTTGGGTCTGAGTGTTGATGTGGTTGATCAAGTATTCTTTTATCAACCCGATTGAAGCCAAATCATTGGAACTCAAAATCTGTATTACTTCTAAAGGAGTGCAAACGTTATGCTCTTTTATCTTTTTGATCAACAAATGAAGTTCGCTATTGTCAATCTGATTGAAGACTGAAGCTTCTGAAACTGCAAACTTCAACATTTCTTTGTACAAGTCGGGGTTATCGTCACCATGTTTATGAACTATTTCTAAGCAGCCTTTGACATCTTTGGAAACTTGGGACAGCCTGAACAATACATCGTTATTACCAGCATGTTCAATTGCTTCTACCTCGCCTTCTTTGAAGTCGTATATTTGCGATAAGAGCAAAAGCGAGGTCTCATCAAAAAGCTCTCTGTACGTGCGGAGCAAGTGGGATGCCTTTTCTTTCCACTCTGACTCTTTCAGACTGTCTGTTTTGCAAAGTGAAATATACATTTCTAGAAGGGTTAACAAGAGCTCTTGTTTGTCTTTTCTGGAACCTTGGTGTTTGTCAAAAGAGTCTATGCAAGCCTCTAAAAATATAACAAATTCATTAGGATGGTTGATAAATGATGGGAACACAAGGCTCAGTTTGGGAGGTAAGTACGTAGGCTCCCTGGATGTCTTTTCTGTCAGTGGCGGCTCAAACTTATCGTCTGCTTTACCCGAAAGGTATGCCAAGAAGGCCTGATAACTATTCAAAACAGACGTGTTAGACTTAGTTGTCTGTACTTCTCTGGGCGGGCTTTTGCGTTGAAAGTCGAAAAGACCATCTGGGGGCTCTCGAGGTATATACATGCCAGTAAAGACTTCTATAAGTAGTTCAGTCGTCTCAATAGGAAGATTGTCCAACAAGGTTTTGCAATAGTCGGTTAGGATTAAAAGTAGGTCATCGATCGTCAACGTCTTCATATAGTCCAAACACTGCTTTGGTTGTATGATATCATTAAGTAAAATGCCCACAATAAGGTTGGGTTGATTGAGCTTGTAAAGTAGTTTTATTAATTGTTCATAGTAACCGCATTCCCTGAAAAGATTTATCACCAACTGGAAGTCAAGCTCTTGTAACCTCACTTTCGATGTTTGATTTTTCGTAGATTTTTCCGATAGACTCAATTCATCTATGAATTTGTCGAGGTCTTTCATCAGCTTGAGCTTGCAGTAGCAGCATAAAAGGAGAATGACGTGATCATTTTCACCCAAATCAAGCTCGTATAGTTTACGGAGAAATGCAGTTAAGTACTTTATATTTGAAACGTCTTTGAACTTTGTGATTGTGGTGAGAACGAAATCGTCCAAGGAATTCTCTTTCTTTGCATTCCTTAAGGTTTCGTCGCTTTGAAATAATTCGAGGCTTTTGTTGTACGCATCAGCTGCTTCTTCATATTCTTGTTTTGAGTATGAATAGTCCCCACGTCGATTTTGTATCTTGAGAAGCATCTCTTTTGGAAGGTTATTCGCAACTGCAAGATCGTAAGCGATCTGGAACATTTCTCTTTGAAGAAAGACTTCTATTTGTTGATTGACGGAGTTCTCATGTAACTTGTATAGCACACCATCACTGCCTAGCAAGTGTAAATCATTCCACATTACAAACGCATGCTTGATGGTTGAGTTTGTCAACGTGAGACTAAAGTATACTAGTCTATTGCGTAAATCCAATATCAAGATTCGAGTGATGTAATTTTTGTAGTCCGCCGAAGCAGCGTATGATCCGTTATCTTGCTCATCATCTGTGGAAACAATGAGCAAATACTGTTTCGAGAATCTCAATATCTTTTTCTTGTGGCCTCGAAATGGTACAACATGGCTTTTACCTTTTGAGTTGTAAAATCTGACGGAATCAGGAGTACCGACAACTAATTGTTGGGTGGTTTTATCTATATCGGCACACTCTAGGTCCACCCCCGTTTTACTGGACAAGATATGGCTGGGCCGTCCTTGGTTTCTTCCATTGCTGGTGAAGCTCAACACTTTTGACGTCGTACTCACGTATATAGTCTGATCAATATTGTTAAAATGCACATTTGTTATCGGTTCGTGAGCGTCATAAATGACTCTTTGCTTCGACCCTCTATCCCTGATCAAATCTCCCCGTATAAGAATGACTATCCCGTTGGTGAATCCCACACATACACAGGTCAAGTCGTCATTGAACTGGAAGCAGCTCACTGGATAAGTGCTGTTCTCACTAGGAATAATAACCTGTGTGTGATATTTGTACTCCGTGTCGTCATTCTCATGTATGTTTTCGGATAAGCTACTTATCTTGTTCAAGTCCCAGAGCTTGAGTATAGACGGAAACCCTTGTTTCTCTGCCAAAGTCACCAAAAGATTCGATTGGGGCAAAGCTCTCATGAAATTTATTCGGTAGTCAATGTCATACGCTTTGAACTGTTTATGCAATGTAAAGTCTTCGGTCACTAGCTTTACGTACGAATTGTTAAACGCCAACACCATATAACTTGTTGTGGAGCAGGCCGCTGACAAGGTGGTGTCCGAGAAAAGAGGCTCATCACCTTGATAATTGGGGTCCTTGATAGGAATTAGATCGAAAAGTTGGAACTGCTTCCAACTTTTGGGACTAGCCATTTCTTTCTTTATAAGACACTATAATGATTTGTATGCTCCATAAATTACAATATAATCGCACCAAAAAACACTCACAAATTAACTTCACCTAAATTTGAAGTTTGATTTTATGCTAGCTACTCAAATTTTGTCAAGGTTTTACGTTTTTTTCCCCAATATAAACAGAATCCTTGAAGAATCAATCAATGACATACGATCCTGTTCATGACAAAATCGTTGATCAGTCAGCTTCCAAAGAACCAACGACTTTGGTAGCCCAACAGGCCACTCAACCGACACGAAATGCTATTTCGATTGATAACTTGATCGGACATTCGAACCCCATTTCTTCGATCATAAACACGGAGGAAGCTGATACAGAGACAGATGCAGAACATGATAACGATTATGATTTTTCAGTAGCCAACTCGTCCGAAGTGGAAAACGATATGCCGGCCAGAGAGAAGGCCAGCAGAAGGAGTAATAGAAGCAAGAAGGGACAACAGCCGGTGCCCAAGGGGTTTAGACATTTGAAGAAATCTGATGGCGAGCCGTTTTGGCGTCGTGACATACAGTATGATTTTTTGCAGGAGATTTTTGACGACGACACAAGGGCCTTTACTAATTACTTTCCACACTGTGATATACCCTCTGCGAACAATGATCCGAAGCTCACCTTCTCGGAGTTATACGTTAGAACTTTGGCGGAATCTGGGAAATGCAGCAGAATTTTGAAAGAGAGGTTGATTAAAGACATAGACATGGGAAAGTCAGTAGGTAAAGTTTGTTTGCTTGTTAATACGGGTCGGATGAATACTACGGTGAATTTTGTTCCGGAAATGAGATCCACTCTAAGAACATACCATTCCATTCCGTCCTTGCAGGCCGATCCAGTGTACGGGGGGTCGAAGCCTTTGCAAGACACGCCTAGGCTAAAATCAATTTTGAAAGCCGTGACTGAGGTGCACCCCGAATTAACATCGTTGGATGACATCTTAGAAAGACCTCCTAGTGATAAACCAAACACCAATATTTTCCAGTTGTTGTTCTTTTTGAGCAATAGCATCAAGGCCGTCAAATATCTTCAAGACGAATCTGAAGTCTCAGAAGAAAATAATAATGGCTTTATGGACTTTTTCTTGAACTCAAGAATATATCCTAAGAATCGTGCTAAAAGATTCTTATGGTTGATTTACACTTATTTGGAAACTAGCTTCACTGAAGACGAGCTTGCAAACAATCCCTTCAATCCTGGTATGATACCGCCTATAGAACTCATACCTGAAAGTGAGATTGATGATTTTGACAAAGACACAGATTACGAAATAGAATACTCAGAGAGGATGTTCCAAACTCGATTGCGTTATGTGGCCGACGAAGAACATAACAGTAACCCAAAAAGAGGCAATAAATCAAAAAAGGAGAAAGAATCTATCGAGAATGAGGAAAAGGCAATGGTGGAAGAGCCAGTAGAAGCTACGACAGATACTAAATCGCCTACAAAAAGAAAGTTACCCGTAGCAGACGCCAAATCTCGGAAGAGGAAAGGTAAGAGGAACCCTGTTGTACACAATACCGCTGTCTCGTCCCCTTTGGCGAAGAACGTTGTCACGTCATCTACCGAGAACGAAGTTCCACTGTATCAAGAGCAACATGTTGAAGACAAAGAAGCTGAAGTAGTGCATCCTCCATCACCCCCAAGCAACTCTCAGCCTAATGTTGAAACAGCAGCAGTAGCCGAATCTGTGGAAGAGAACCCAATCGACACATCAGATAACTTGATGTTACCCATAGAAGGTTTGTCTTCAATTTTGAAACTCTACACTAACTCGATACAGTCTACACCACCTCCAGATAGTTTAGTTTCAGTGATATCCCGCCATAACATGTTATCCAAATCAAGGCCATTAATCAAACAGGTGAGAACTAATTCCAAGACCTCCGAAGAAGAGTTTTCCAGAAAGACAGAACTTTTATCAGAATGGATGCATAGGTTTTTCCAGTACAAGAAATCTTCTGCGAATGGTCTCTTGGGGATGGAGTGGGAAGCAATAAGATATGATCTCATTTACGGTATCGAAGCCTATATATATCAACTGTTGGGAAAATTTGTCAATACCCAGAACTTGGACGGTGAATCTCAGAACGAAACCAATGCAACAAATATAAGTAGTGCATTTGAGATTGACAAATTCGAGGACATAGGGTTTGGGTATGTTCCAACACACGATTATAACAACATAAATGAGAAGAATTCTTTTCTATTAGACTTGTTGTCTCTTTGTCACAACTATTTTGTCAGCAAAGCAGGATCGGCTCGTGTTGGTGGAACGAAAAATTCAAAAAACACCGTGCTGTTCGATCTTGAAAACGAGGACGTGGAGATATCTGTCTAATCATGTTGAACAGACAAGAGAAAGTATAGACAATTAGTAGAATTTATAGCTTATTTAGTTATATCTCTATATCAAAGATATTTTTAAAAATAATGCTCAACGATTCTAGTAGACCATACTCCTGAACTAAGGTAATGAACAAAGAATTTGCGTTTTTCAAATATAAGGGTGTCGCTCGATAAACACTTTCTTTTACCAAGAGCAAGCGAAGATCTGATCCACATTCTCCTGTGACTAAGCTCTTTACTACTATGTTCCAGTGAAGAGTTATTTTGAAAGTTCCTGTCTTTTTTCCCGTCACTGTGAACTCAATGACATTTAAGCCTTTAAGGTCTGTAATTGCATCCTTTTTTTCAAACGGTACATTCGTTAACAATGACTCAAGCTTTCCTTTAGGGGTGATGTAGTGGCTGAATCGGTGTAATATTTTGTGCATTATCGTTATTCTTTCATGTATCAACGAAGCAAATGAGCTTAATGCAAAAAATATCAAATCAAGTTTCTGTTTTTTTGCATAAGACTCTAAAACGGCAGACACATCTGGCGACAACAACAGAATATGAATAAATGCACCACTGTTATCTTTTTCTCCTGGTAGCAGAACTTCTATTACAGATTCCTTCAAGCTGCTAATTAATATTTCCATAGGCAAACGAAATAAATATGGGCTAGTGAGTACGAAAAAAATGCTTCTGTGAAAACTTGAAGATTTATCGTCAACAAAAGTGTTCATAGAAGCATCCTCTACTATGATGTGGGGGTAGAAAAACCGAATCATCTCTAGTCTTTTATGCCAATCGTTTGAAGGTAAAACATGCAAATTCTTTAATATGATATCGTCGTCATCTCCACGAATGTTGTTTACCTGTTTTTCTTTCGAGTTCAGTTCAATGAATGCTTGTTCATTATCCTCGGAGAGTTTCTCGAGTTTCTCCTGCTGCTTTGTTTGCAATTCTTTATTTTTCAATTGTCGTATTCTCTGATGCATTTCGCTTATGGTGTCTTTCAAAGATGTCCTTTTCCTAATAAGTTCATTCCTTTCCTTACTGAGTTGCACTTTCAAGCTTTGGAGGTTCAATAAATGTTCCACTCTTTCAACCTGCTCATCTGCCTCTGATTTATGTGCTGTGCCATCACTATCAGCATCAACCATACCTGAGTACCTACTAGAGGGTTCAGCATCGCTTTTTTCTTCTCCAAAATCGTCTCTTTGAGTAGGTGACGTGGTCAAGAGATCCGTCAATGGGTCTATGTCGGGAAGGTTGCTCATGATAGCATACTATCTCATACTTATCTTCCAAATAGTATTTGTTTATGGTGGTATAAACTAACCAAGTCTGATTTACGCGTGATGAATTTCTTTAAGACATAAAAAAGTTGAAGTAATATAATTTATCCAACTCTTCTGTAGTCGAATAACCTAAGTTTCAATGGTTTCTGCTCCTGAGTTGAAAAACGTACGTATTTACAATCCCTTGTCAAAGAGAGGCGATGAAATCAAACTTTGGGGACGAATTTACTAACTTTGTCAAGTATATTAATAAGAAGCTTTCTGTCCAACTAAATGGTTCCAGAAAAGTGATAGGGATTCTTAGAGGATACGATGTATGTGTTTGAGATGTAGCTCGAAGTATGAGCGTATCGTGATGGGCTAGTACTAACATTTAGGTATTTTTGAATATCACTTTAAGTGAAGCTCTCGAAGAGAAGAGCAACGGCGAAAAGATCAACATTGGCACTATAGTATGTATTTGAGTTGGTATTGGGTGGTTTGACTAGATGATGAAGGGAAAATTGACACTAACGTGTTTTAGGTTATAAGAGGCAATTCGATTGTGTCGTTGGAAGTAAGTACATTATATGCTATTAAGTGAGGTACATCAAACTAACCAAAGTCAGGCTTTAGAAAAAATATAAGGATTGTCCTTGATCTGATCTGGAAATCCGTGGCATTGGCAACGGCGTGGCGTAAATAAGCAAGCCAGGAAGGACTGGGGACTTGGCTCCAACAGAGTATATTAACTGGCCAGTATAATAATAAACTAGACAGAATCAGTCAAACCTAAAAGTCATCTCGATTCCCGCATTTTTGTAGCCGCATCTCTCGTAGAAGCCGACGTTGTGTGGTGAGCAGTCAAGAATGACTTTGTAGCACCCTTTTGTTCTGGCTATCTCTGTCAAACTTTGAATCATAAAGTTCCCAAGCTTCTTACCCTGTTCCGTATGGGCTACTGCAATATCTTCAATGTGTCCCACAATCCCACATTCGTGGATAAGCTTCCTCTCGACAAGCAACATGCCTGTCGCCACTACCTTGCCTTCGCTATTGACGATAACATGGGGGTGGTAGACGTGAGGTAACGATTTCCACTCGTTGAACAACTCATGAAATTTCTCCCGAGTGATGTTCCCGACAACTGTCAAAACTTTCAAAGTTTCGGTATAGTTGTTCTCAAAGTCAGACTCCTTCAATTCTCTGAACGAGTATCCGTCTGGCAATAGCATACTATATGCTCTGAAAACGAAAGATTTACGTTGTTGGAGTCTTCGTGAATTTGACGTAAATAAATGTTTTCGTACATCAATTTTTCATTACACTAAATTAAGCAGGTACAACATCCAGAGTAGGTACAAGGAAAGTTAGCATAAGCAGTATATTCAAATACAGCACTATGCCCTTGACAACAGCAGAGTTGCAATCCAGATTTTTATCGTACGAAAACAGTAACGATAAGTTGGAAATAAGAGAAAGGAAAGTTCCATTAGTGAAGCAGGAGGATGGAAAGTACGGTGTAGGACCCAAGAAGATTTTGGTGAAAGTCCATTCAGCATCGTTGAATCCATCGGACTTGGTGCTGTACAGGAGTGTGAAGCCTCCTGTTTCGTATTTCTGGCGAGGGTACAAAGGAATTGGCAGAGATTACTCAGGTACGGTGGTGGCAATTGGTGAGGAAGCGGCTAAGAAGACCGACTATAAAGTTGGCGACAGAATTGCCGGGATGCATCTGTATCCCATGGGAGAAGGTACAATTTCTGAGTACATTACTCTTGATATAGGCTGGTATGGTGACGATGCCCGCACGGTGGTGCCGAACAATTTGAACATGAACGAAGCGGCTGCTTGGCCTCTTGTGTTTGGGACGGCGTACGAAACCATCAACAGCAATGTTAAGGGTAGCAACATCGACAAGGTACTTGTGCTTGGCGGAGGCACTTCCGTTGGGAGGATTTGCATTCAGTTACTCAAGAACTATTTCCACGCCAAAGAAATCATCGCTACTTGTTCCTCCAATTCCGCCGATGTGGTGACAGAGTTGGGGGCCACCTCTACTATTGATTACACTAGATTCTCTTCGGTGTTGCAGCCAGTCAAAGATGTGGCAGCTTCTGGCAAGTTTGATCTCATCCTAGACTGTTGTGGCAGCAGTGATTTGTTGGATGACATACCATCAGTTATGAAACCAAAATCTGAGAGCTCTCATTATGTGACAATCGCCGGTGATGCTAAACTCAACTACAAGTCTGTCAACTATCAAAATAGCCTATTAAACTTTGCAAGAAGTTACTGGAGAAGTTTCAAGTGTTGGTTAGGGTTATTGCCTTACCACTACAGTTTCTTTTTGCTTAAACCTACATTGGAGTGGGCTAAAATCGGCCATGACTTGATCTCTGAGAACAAAGTCAAAGTTCACGTTGATAGTGTGTACCAGTTGCTGGATTTCCAAGCTGCTTTTGACAGACTTGAGAGTAACAAGGCGAGAGGCAAAGTTGTGATTCAGGTTTCTGACTAGTTTATAAGCTAGTTTGCTTTTGAATAGTAAGACAAGTATGAATGAGATGCTTGTTCACAAATTAATATGCTACAACAGCTGTTAACGTAGGTTTATAAAATGATTTTCATTTAAGTATTACACTAGGTATATAAGGAAGCACAATCAGAAGACTGATTTGATAAGATAATTTAATCTAAAGTATGGTATATGAATTAGTGGCTTGAAATGAAACTCTCATTCAACTCAAACCTCATTTGGCCTGGTCAATGGCTCTTCTGGGGTCTCAGCTTCGAATTTGTCTGGAGAGTGTTCAGAGCTTGTAGAAGTCTTCTCGCGAACCTCCATCTTTTCCTTCTCGATGTCGTCGAGACCCAATCTTGAGTTGTGTTCTTCGATATCCTTCAATGACAACTTAGGCATGGTAGCGGCCACTCTAAATGGCAAAGTACCGTCGACATGAGCCTTGGCGAAGATAATATCGATCTCTTCCAATGAACGACCAGCTGTTTCTGGGTAGAAGAAGAAAATGATTGGGATGAAAGCATAGTTCAAAAGAGCAAAGAACAAGTAGGTTCCCCATTTACTGGCACTAATGAAAACTGGAGTAAACATAACAACAGCGAAATTAGTCAACCAGTTGGTACATGTGGAAACAGCGGTAGCAACGGTTCTGGTTCTCATTGGGTTGATTTCTGGTGGATAGATCCATGGCATTGGCAAGATTGTGAAAGCAAAGAAGACAATAAACAAGAAAAGACCAACGGCAGCACCCTTGGCATTTTGCTTGGTGTCATCAATCAAACAGGCAAAAGTAATGGTGAAAGAAATGGCTTGACCGGAAGCACCAATCAAAAACAAGTTTCTTCTACCAACAGAGTCGACCAAGAAGAACGATGGAATGGTAGCCAAAGCGTAGATGGTAGAGAAAACACCACCCAAGACCAAAGCCAATCTTCTTTCTAAACCAATAGTTTTCTCGAAAAGCACGGTGGAGTAGTAGATAGCAGCGTTACAACCAGTGAATTGTTGGAAGAATTGACCCGAGGAACCAATAACCATTCTGGCGAAATGCTGGTGCTTACCACCACTGAGCAAGTCCTTGAAACCGGCTTGGTTTTTGGCGAATCTGTTGACATTGTCTTCGATCATGGTCAACTCAGCGTAAACCTCATCATCATCTGGGGGCAAGGCATTCAAGTAACCCAAAATCTCGGTTGCTTCCTGCTTTCTGTCCTTTGCAACCAACCATCTTGGAGACTCTGGCATACCAATGGCACCAATAAACAAGGCTGCAGCAAAGAAGATTTGGAAAGCAACTGGGAATCTCCACATGACGGACTGATTGACGTAGGACAACCCGAAATCGATCCAGTAGGCGATGAAAGTACCAACAGCAATGACGGAACCTTCAAAATTGACCAACAACCCTCTGTTCTCGGCCTTGGACATTTCTGATTGCCAAACTGGGATGGTGGCCGTGTTCATACCGTTACCGATACCACCAATGACTCTACCAATGACAAACTGACCCAAAGCCCAGTGTGGTCTGAAAGCAAAGATGGAGATGAAGGTTCCGAGAATGATGATGAGCGAACCAGCCAAAACCAATGGTCTTCTACCAAACCGGTCACCTCTGAACAAAGCAAACAAAGCACCGATAAAACATCCAATCTCGTAACATGCCGTAACCGCCCCCTGCAAGACAGAGGCGTGCTGATCACTTCCAGCAATACTGGGGAAATCAGCCCAAAATTGCGGTGCGGTAATGATACCAGACATCAAACCCTGATCGTAACCAAACAACGAGAAACCCGTTGTCGCAACCATGGTGAACACCACTCTGAGCGTCCTACCCGTCAAACCATAGTGGTTTGTTCTCGAGCTGATGTTGTAACCCATTTTGTTTTAAATTAAAAATTACTTGCAAAGACTAGATTTCAGGGAAGTAGGGCAAATAGCTTCGCTTTTAACCTGTCTCTATGATTAATTCGTGATTCCAGCGGAAAAATAGCTAGACCTGGTTTCTTGAAATTCTTGTATATTTCCAACCTAGGTCAAATAGCGTACGTATCTGAAATGGAGCAAACTGATTAATTGGTCTAGAATATATAAGGAAAGTATGATCAATTAACAAACTCCAATTACCAATACAACTTTTTGCTTTCTGCTTTTTGCTTTAGCGTATGAGACTGTTCAATTTCTGCTTCTCTATAGCAAACTCTCTTGGGTTGTATCAAGGGTATAAGAAGACAATTTTGTTTGTTAAGTGAAACAGAAAAAAACAAAAAACACCTCTGTTGAAAAAATGCTACTGCCTTCCGGCTTTTATAACAACGCCAATCTCTTCACTCTTTATATTTCTTATTGTACAATTACGTGCTGTTCTCTATGGAGAAATTTATTTTCGTTCCTAACGTATCTAAACGGATTATCTAATGGTGCTGCAGTTGGTGTAAGTGTTCAAAAATGTCCGCCAAAACACAGTGGGAGCCAGCCTGCCTTCACGAGCGGGTGATGTAATTCAACATAGATCTGGTCGGGAAACAACTACAATCAACTTGCCACCAACTTACATGTATACAGCGACGCCAGCAGTGAAGTGAAATTATGTAGGCTTAAGTCAGCGAGATGTTCTGACATATAACTGCTTAGGTGATCTAGTGAAACCCACACGCTTTGTGTCCTGGAGGCGTTTGATAACAATCGAAGGCGGTGGTTGGCTGGCGGGTGAGTTGGAGGTCGCTGGCGGTTTTGGCGGAGGTCGCCAGCACCAAGCCAGCGAGCTGGCTTGGTGCTAATACTTAGTACAACTCTGCCAGCACAGTCTCGGCCACCTCTGTAGCAAAGGCAGCAACTGCGACCAGTAGTGACGGGAGATGACGTCGGAAAAACATCCTGCAGATGAACAGAGTTTGAGTCCGGGAGCACTGCAGACCAGACCGAGAGCCGGAAGAAAATGACAGAAAACTCCCTAAAGTGGAAGATATGTGCGGCGCAGAAGCCTTCTGTTGCCGGACAGTTAACGGTGGGAGCATAGACGAAGTAGGAGATTTTCCTGACAGGAGGGGAGGGCGAAAAAAAAAAAACGACAACAATCAGAGGAAAAAAAAACCGAAGTTATAACAATAGTAATAGTAGGGTAAAAAAGAAGAAAAGAAAAAAAAAAACATCTTTCCAAGTAAAATTACCCTTTACGTGCGAATGGCAAATAGGCCCTCTAAGCCCTAGAATAATATGGAAATTAGGTTAAAGCTAGTGGTGGGGTTGAAATTGAAACTAGGATAGGAATCGGCGTTGGACTTGCCACTGGCTACAGGACCTTAAGACGAGGCTTATGTCGTTGGCTGTTGGCAGGCTATTGTGTTGAAACAAGCCGGTGGAGCTGGAGGAACAAGGCCGTAGTTGCTGGGGTCGATCCGATCAATAATGCGGTACAGCATGGGGACAGGGACCCAACCTGGACTAGAAGCTGATTACAGAAACAACAGAACAGGCAGCACAGAAGTAACAACAGCGCAGAAGTAACAGCACAGAAGTAACAGCACAGACGTAGCAGCATAGAAGTAGCAGCGTTTGCCGCTTTCTTCCTTGAAAGGGCCGACGATGACGGTTGCCTCAAAGTGGGCTGCATGTATGTCGTTCGGAAGCGGACATGTTAGCGATGCCGAGGAATGTTGTTGTTGTTTCGAGGAGTGCATATAGTGCATGCTTCAAATTCTGGCTTTTTTTTTTTTTCTTTTTCTCTTTTTTCCTTCCGTCAAAGTAGTTCCTGTTCCCTGGTGTTAACGAGTGGCGAGTGAGTTGCTTTCCGGGACCAGTGACTTGGGCAGATTACAATAGCAGATGGTTTGCCACAACGCTCGACAAAACCCGCCACTAGCAAGATGCGTTTGAAGTCAGCGTTGTTATCGCAGGAACGGATCGGCACTCGCAGCTTAGCGGTGCTGCCACCCACCAGCTTGACAGTCGTAGCCTGTAAGCGATTTACCGTAGCAGTATTTTTGCCGGTGTGCGACAAGACAGACTCGCCATGGGAATTCTACAAACATCATTGTTGCTCGATTAGATCGTGTCAGGCGTTAAAAATAGAGTATGTAAGTACGTTAAAATAAATGCAAATTAAGAGTAGCAGCGTTGCTTCATGCTGATGGCCGGAGTGGTGCAAATATTGGCCGACTTTCAGTTCAGAGCCATTCGCGGTAGGTGGCTGGTGAATGTCAGCTGTTAGTTCTGAGTCGGGAGATTTTAGTTTGCGGCTTGAGGTGGACGGGTCATGGTCATCAGGTGAATGAGAGCTGACGGCGACGCCCTGAGCATCTGATGGGCTCGCATCTGATGAGTTTGCATTAGAGAGGTTGCTTTTGCACTGGCAATGAGCTAGCAATAAAGTCCAAATCGCATCTCTTGGTAATGTTGATTTCTAAACACCCAGTCACAATGTCACATAATCCCTTGTAAGCGGACTTGTTTCTTGTAAGCCACTCCTTGTGTAGCTCCTTGGAGACAGCGTCTTTCTGCTCGTCCTCGGCCAGAACAAAGAGCTGCTCGTCAAAGGCAGCAGGCTTGGATCCGCCTTTCCCAGTCGATGAAGTCTGATCCTGGTTGCTTGCAGAAGGGGGCTCTTCTTCGATAGCCCCACTCTCCAAAACCCACTGCATTAAACACGCCTTTTCCAATTCTAGCTTGTCGTACTTGCCGGCAGTAATGATTGCTCTTAATCGCGGCTCATAAGGGTGTTGAAATGGAAGCCTTCCGACACACATCGTATAGACAAGCACACCAAGCGCCCATATGTCGGCTGAAGGGCCTAGAGGTGGTGGGGAAGGCGAAAGCAACTCCGGTGAAGCATAAGGGAGAGAGCCTATATGTGAGTGAGGAAGATTCGACTCGATTTCATTTTTGTCGATACTTTCCTCTTTCTCCTTGTCCTTCTGTGAGGTGAGGAAGCTATACAACGATGCATTCGTGGTCTCGCTAGTTAAATGGATAGATTGAAGCGATGGTCCGTGCTGCTTATTGAAATTGGATATACCAATTTTGGAATCGTCGTGGAAGAGGTTTCTCGTATTGGCAGTATGCTCACCTTTGAGTGGCTTTCGGTTAGAGGTGTTGGACGACTTGCTTCGCATCATTGCCGTGGAGTCAAGATATGATGACTTTCGACTGAGCCTTGAAGTATATACCCTGGACATACCAAAATCGCAAAGAACCATCTTTATATTGTTCTTGTCTTGGTCGTCAACAAGCACATTTTCTAGCTTGAGATCACCATGAACAATTCCCATTTCATGGTGCAAATAAACTAATGCGTTAAGAATTTGACCCACGTAATTCGAGGCAGTTAAAAGTCGCTGTTCCTGTTTGTCATACAGAAACTCTCTGATATCATACGTGTAATACAACCCCCAAGCAGACACCAACTCAAAAAGAGTTCCACCACAAATCCTATTTGTTATGCAAAATATAGCTGTTTCTGTCTCCAAGTGGTCGAGAAGTGGCAATATGTTATCATGATGTAGCTGCTTCCACACATTGATTTCATTTTTAAACACATCGAGAACAGTTGGATTGTGTTTAGTCTCGTCTGGTTTCGAAAGCGGGCTATCTCCCTCGTGATCTCGACAAGATTTTACTATTTTTACAGCTTTTACGGAGCCACTAGGACCAAAACACTCCCGTATAGTACCCCATGCTCCAAATCCTATTACCTTGCCTAACTCATATCCTAACACAATCGCCCCCTTTTCGTCAACGTTCACTTTTGGTTTACTTTCGAGTTTCTTAAAGTCCGATGAGGATGAAGATGCCAATAATCGGCCAACAACAGTATTAGTATTGATACTGTTTCTACGTGAGCGTCTTGAACTGCTCCCAAACCTAGTGTCAGGCGTCCTTCCGGAAACTGAGCCAGGCCCCGAACCAAATCCACCTCTATTCGATAAAAACTGTTTTGCGAATAACGAAAATTGAGAGTAGTCAATCGACTCAGAGAACGACTTGACTAGACGTCTTCTTTGAGAATATGGTAGCTCATTAAAATTATGAGGCAAATTATCAAGAATCAATTCATAATTAATATCGCCAGTGTCGGGATTTACAACTTGATGAGGTTTCAACTTTTTACTCTTGTGGTTTCCGTCTGTGGAGCTGGCAGTAGTTCGACTGATACCGTCACTACCCAATGTGTTAGAAAGACTGTTGTTCTGTGATAATTTTGCCTTCAAAAATTCTGTGACCTTAGGATAAGTGTAGTCCCGACTGCCGGCTTGACCTCGTGGAACAATAGGTTGAGGGGCAACTTGTGCATGTAGTTTATTCAAGTCCAAGTATGACGCTTCTCTACTCAATGGCGTATTGGTATGGGTATTACTGGACGGTGTCACAATCCCCGAGTTGTCATATCTGTTTATGTACGACGCTTGCAAGTTCAGATCAGATGGCTTGTTCCAACGGTATATCAAATCACCAAAATCGAGGCCCGGAATGTACTCATCCTCTAAACCTACAAACCCTTTAGTATCTTCCTTATCAAAATATTCGTTATGTGAGCGAGAATATATCTTATTGGGGCTGTTGGACCCATTTCTCGTACTAGGAGAGTTCGTCCTCGATAGTTTGGGTCTTATTCTTCCGTCGTCGTAAAGACGATGTCCCGTTTCCTCGTCAAAGTTGTTCGTCTCTGTCTCTGAATATGTCCTTGTCAATCTGTAATTCCGTTTTTCAGGGTCCGCTGTTACGTCTGAAAATACATGTTTATTAGATGAGATGGATCCATCTTCCTCCCCCGACTCGGTCAACCGAGATGAATTTTCTCTGTTTCTTTTTTCATATGGTTCAAGTCTAGTTTTAAGGTTGGACTCATCCAAAAGGTCCACCACCGAAACTTTTGGCCGTGACTTGAGTGGTATATCCATAGATGATTTTGAATCGAATAGAGCTCAAAGTATAATATAATTTTCGATAATGTTCTCTTTACTGTGTCAAGACATCTGCTGAACCCTTTGAACTTGGATGCTTCGATTACGGTCTTTCGATTGGATGTTTATAAGTATCTTAATACGCTCCACGATCCTATTACTCTACATTCAATTAAACTAGTTTTTAGAATGCCCTGACTTTAAAGAAAATGTCGCGTGTGACCAAGAAACGTTTTATAAAAAGGTGACGACATTTATTACCGCTTAGACATTATCAAAGGATTCAAGAAAGGCTTCCCTAGCATATCAATAGCATCAGGTCTCTTTTCGTAATCTAGTTCGAAAGTTTTTTCCAAAAACTCCTTAGCTTCAATAGTACACCACTCCGGTATTTGTGGGGTGATGTGGGTCCCTATCTTGAAGATGGCTTGCATCTGGCTGAAATCTGGGAAAGGATGCTTTCCTGTGAACATTTCTACGATCAAACAGCCCACAGACCAGATATCAGCCTTTTTTGTGTATGCTGTTTGCTTCACCACTTCAGGCGCCATCCAGTAAACCGAACCTTGTAAAGAAGCCCTTCTGCCACCACGTTTTTGCATACCAGATTCTTCATCGATATCAACATCAGAACTTCCAACTTTTTTAGAAATGCCAAAATCGCTAATCTTCACGGTGCCCTTGATGTCAATCAAAATGTTGGCACCCTTGATATCACGATGAATAATGTCTTCGCCGTGTAGATAGCTCAACCCAATGAGGACCTGCCGCACAAAGTTGCGAATTAAAGGCTCTTCGAAAGGCCCGTAGGACGAAAGCATTGACTGAACTGAACCACCAGGGACATACTCGAGAAAAATGTTAAGATACTCCAGATCTACAGATGACCCGAGGTATCTCACGATGTTTTCATGATTCAATTGCTTCAATAGAGACATTTCATGTTGTAAAGCCTCTATCACTGCCGTTTGCAGGCTGTTACTTACATTATCTTTGTCTGGTAAACGCACTTGTTTGACGGCCATCAACTCACCTGAAAATGGATTCATTCCCAAGTAAACAGTTCCAAAGCTTCCTGCGCCGATTCTTGCTCCTTGCAACCAGTTCTTAGGTCCGTCATCTGAAACAACCTCGAGCACAGAATTGGTATAGCCGCCATCCAGATTGTTTGCAGTCATGGTTCCATAAACAGCAAATATGTCATCCTCAACATCCTCGTCGTCCGAGTCGAGGCTGAGAAGTTCTATTCGAGAATTTCTATTATTATTTGAAGAGGAGTCAACGAAGCAGGCTGCGATGGACAGCTTATGGTTTGCTCTATTCTGCGAGTTGTTGGATGCCAAAGACCGTATATCAGCATTGGCGTTGTTTATACCGCTAACTTCTGACTTTATTGAAGGTGGTTTGTTGGTAATGGAAATAGTATCACTTTGGTTCATCGCTTCGTCAATTGCATTTATATTGTTGACCATGACTTCACCAATAGTTTTACCACTGGGCTTCCTTTGGGTTAAAGTGGAATTCTGATCACTGGAGATGATTGAGGCATTGCTTGATAAGCCAGGTGTGCCCCCTAAGTTGTTGGCTTTGGGGTTGTTGCCAACACCAGAAGTATTATTACTTCCACCTGATATAATGGACGGTGGGAGGTTGAAGCGCCGCGATAAGCGTACACTGTACCTTAATGAGTTGCGAACAGTAGCTTCCAAATCCTTCTGATGTGCCTCGGGGAAGTATTCAGCCAAATTAGACGATATCAATTCACTAGGTGGTCTCTGGCCAAAGAAATTGCGAAGCGTGGGTTTTGAGTATGTAGGTCTTCTCTGGGTATCCAGCTGCTCTGGTATATGGTACTCACTCAAGTCTTTGCTTGGCTTCAACCTGAATGTGTCCGTATTTACGTATTTCTCGTACTTCATCATTACCCTCTTTGACGTATTGATCGCTGCTTCAGATGGTGTCTCATCTTTAGAACAAAAAATGATACGATGCTTCTCAAGCCTATCCGGTGAGTAACAGATCGTCACTAGCTCTATATCAAAAAGAAGATGAAGTCCTGAATTATTTCTATTATTTTCCAAAGAGTGAATATATGTATCATAAGACCCAACATCTTGCAGCTTGATTCCTAGTTTCTTTAGCACCTTGCGCTTTATAGATTGAGCATTAAAGCATCCCGTCACATTCACTTTCTTTATAGAGCCATCCTGCGATATGAATCCAATAGTCTTGTTCACATCTTTCACATTTGTCGAGGAAGCATTATTCGAGTTACCAGAATGTGGGTCATTCTCTGAGGAGACAAAGCTTTTGTCGTAGTTGGGACTTGAAATAGTATTGTTCTTGCCATCGATATCAGACCTCAGTATATTTCCCGATAATTGCAAGTCCACAAAATTATACAAATCATCCACCCTAACTTTAGAAGTGAGTTTTTCATTCTTTAACTCAGATATTGCAAGCTCCAACTTGATTCTGTCCCCTACTTTGGTGACCCCGATTTCCCTCAATGCTGCGCTATCGAGTTCTTGTAGAAGATCAAACGTTATGCCATTCTCGGTGAATTTCGAAGTGTAATGTTGTAAACCTGATTTAGCTAACCAATGCTTCAATTCTTTTGTGTCTTGATTAGATACCCCAAATTCGAACGATTTCTTCGACAAAGTATGAAGTCTTGGATGGTTGTCCTTGAGCTTGTACATCTTACCGAGCTAAAAGTTCAGGCTACTCTGGCTTTACGTTTATAAGAAAGGCTGTATCTATAAGTTTCGAATTCAAATGCGCGAGCTAGATCTAGTTATGAACTTGATTTTATTAACTAATATACAATTCTTCATGCTTAGGCAAAGTTCACTACCTCACCTCCTGCGACCAATGTTTGTTGGTCGAAATCAGCCTCTGGCTCATTCTCTTTTCTTTTCCAACTTTTGATCTCACCCTTATTGGTATCAAGAAGAAAAACTCTCATTCTTCTTATGTACCCATTATAACCCCCATAACCACCTTCGCCGGCTCCACCTCCATAACAGAGCCAGATTTTGTTCTCTTTTCCATCACTTCCTGTTTCGACATCTAGCAAGCAGTAGTCGTTGCAATGGTCATGCCCAACACTAACAACATCGACGCCCAAATTTTGTAGAAAAGACCTAGCCCCAGGATTGTAGTTTGGAGCAGTCACTCCTTCCAACTGCTGTCCGATGTAGTTTTGATGTGTATTCCTATACTCGGTCAATGGAATGTGGAAGAAGGCCATGGTAAGATGCGTGAGAGTGTAGCTTTCGACCGACTTCCTGAAGCTGTTCGCAAGTTTTTGAAGATACTTGAGCTGAGACTTTTTGATCCAATCGTAACCTTTACTAACTTTAGGAATTTGAGAGTATTTGTGAGAATCCAAAAAGTAAAGGCTAGCGGCAGTATTCTGGCTTGATACTCCTTGTACCTGCAATGCATAGTTGCCATAACCTGGTACGTCTTCAGGACCTATTAACGACAAGGAGTATGGAAGAGCTTCATACAAACTCATTACTGAGCTTCTTGACATGGAGCCCTCATCATCGTGGTTTCCTAGAGTCACAGCATAAGGTATTTTTCTCTTGATGAATGGGTCCACTGCTTTAAAAATGGCTGTTTCTGCGTCTGGTGCTGCATTTCCGAAAATCTGATCACCTGTAAGGACCACGAAATCGGGCTTTTCGAGGTCCAAGACTTTCTCTAAGAATTTTAAGGTTCTGGGATCAGCCTCGCAATTCTTCTTTGTACTTGCGGGCTCCGGGTTGAGACACTTACCAACACCAGTAGAAAAATGTAAATCGGCAACTTGCAAGATCTTGAATTGTCCTTCTTTATTGAACTTGATGACAGGGCGGAACTCTTTTTTCTTATAATCTACTTTGGGTCCCTTTCTTATACTTATATATGCTGCTTGATCCGCTGCATTTTTCAATCCTCTGATGGGTCCATCTTTAATAAGTTGCCAGTTAGGTCTTGGTTCCACTGCATCTTCACCAAATAAGACATCAATCCCGGTAACCGCATTAGAATCGAGCTTACCATACTTAACCCAAATCCCATGGCTTTTGTACTCCCAGTTCAACTCTTTGATGTTTTTATCATTAGGGACAAGATACTCCAACTCTAAATCGTGTCTATTCAAGGGTTTGTTTTGTTGTTCCTCGGCAGTCGAACTTTGACCACTATTTGATTTTTCTTTCTCTTCTCTGACGTCGACATGTCCTCTCTTCTTTTGTTCATCCTTCAGCTTTTCTTCTTGTTTAGCTTTAGCATACTTGCCTGATGTCGTGTGCTCTTGATTCAATGTCAACGAGCCAGTAATGAGATCTCCACCTTTAGCTTTCTGCTTCTCGCTCAATGCTTGGTGATCATCATCACTGAACACTCGTTTAGCATGAAACTCTCTCAAAATCTTGGCTGGAACTTTTGCCTTTTCGTTACCTTTGTACTTGGCGTCTTCGGAAGGATTGGAGATGGCAAAATCAACAATAGCCTTCCGTTCTGTCTTTGTTTCCTCTCGCTTCTTGTCCTTCGACAACTTTGAATTGGTCCCCTTTGAAGCCTTCCGTGATCCTTCACGATAGAACTCCGAATTGACTCTTTTATAGGCTAAGTGTTCTACACCATACCAAGAGGACCCTAAATTCAAGTCCTTATCAACCTTTACCCATCCTCCGTACTCGCCCAAATTCCCCATAAAACCTTCATTCAGACTAGGAAGACCACATTCCGGATTCTTAGAATTGACTTTAAGACAACTTCTCAATGCAATATCGATAAAAAAACTGTCGGAGCTGGGTTGGAAAAATGATGGGGTATACTCATTTGGTAAATAGATTACATTGTGCTTATTAGCAAAAAGCAAAAGCAAAATGCCTCCACAACTGAAAAATGCCAAGTAGCTTAGCTGCCTCAAGTACTTTTTGGGAACACTTACCATGTTCAAAAGCTTAAGTACTATACAGCGTTATACTCTGTGTCTACCAAAAAATCTTGATCGCAATTTTTTCATTTTTATGGTCTATGATCTTTTGATCCCCAGTCAACACCATATTATAATTTACATTGTGGATAGCGATGCGAACAGTAAAGTGTTGTGAAGTACTATAGCTACCAATTTTTCATCTGGGTCTCGAAGGTCTTTGCAATAATTGAAAGTTCATTATCTGAGCTATACTAAAAGAAAACATATACACTGAACCATCAAATCGTTTTAAAGTATCAAAATCAGGCACAGCTTGACCTTCCAATGACCAGCAATCAAAAAGGTCTTATGCAGCCTGTAAAGGGGTTGTCATCACTGGTCTTTCTTGGCCCGCTGTTTTGCCAACTCCTCTTCCCTTGCTTTTGCCTCTGGCTCAATATCGGGAAACGATTTTGGATCAGGTATTGGAACCTGGTCTTTCGGATGGAACACAACATGGTGAGGCTTGTTGATCGAGCTCAATGGAACAACACCATCGCCACCTTTGACGTAAATCTCATCAGCAGATAATTCTTCACCTGGCTTGGTGTCACTAGAGTTTTTGTTGTCAGACATACTTTTGTTCTCCTTAATCGTCACCAATTGCTTTCGACTAGTTATACTGCCTGAGTAAAGAGAATGAAGTTCAAATTTGAAATTATCAACATAAGTCTGTTCGTTGGTCTGTCAAGGTACCTGTTGCTTTATTGCTGACCCTCTAATTTATATACAGTACCCAGGGTATAACCAGTTGACTATATAATCACCGCCAACGGTGGCTAGGCGATGCCTACTTACCGTTAGCAATGCCTCCCGTACTATCGTTGATTCCGACCTCTGGTATCATGGTGGTGCTTAAGTTCATTGCGTAGATAGTTATGAGCATCACTATACCGTGTAAGCAAAGACAGTAAAGGGCGAATAACATTCGAGTTGTTCTTGTAGCCAAGATAGTCCTTGTCAAAGATATGAAAAGCCTCTCTATAGGAGACAACTTTGAGTTTATTCTCTCTTGTTCTCTCAACCTGAATTGCTCGATAGGATGGAGCTTCGACTCGTAGTTTTGTTGATAAGTATTACTTTCGAGATCTATAGAGGTATTTGGTTTGGGGCGTAATACATTCAGTGTTTGCGGCCTAGTTCCAACTGAAGAGCTAGCCCTTTCAGCGTTGTTGTTGTTGTAGGAAGCTAGATATCTTGTCCTTTCGTAAAGTTCTTCGTTGTCCCGCCTCAATTTGTTGATGTCTCTTCTCAAGTTGTTTGTTATGGCATGCTGCTTCTTGATCTCGTCTTCGAGCTCCGTGTTGCGATCTCTGAATCTGTCTCGTTGTTTTGTTATGATTGTCAAGATTGAATTGTCATCTCCGCCAGAAAGCAGACCAGAGCTTCCGATTCCTTCATTGTATTGACGTCCTCCTGTCATTCTGGTCATACCCGATATCATACTCATGCTATCATTCATTTTAGAAGACAAGGTAGCATGTTGCAAATCGGCGAGATCTTTCTCGAGTTTATCATTTTTCTGTTTAGCGATTTCCATCTGCTGTGTCGAAGCGGTATAGTTAGCCTCGAGTTCTTCAATTTTAGCTATCAAAGTGTCGTGCTGCGACCTCAAGTCACTAAGCTCTTGAGTTAACGCCTTATTCTTCTTCACTAGCAATGAGTCAATCTCCTTTTTGCTATTAGAAAGCTCGTTATCACCAGTGTCGTTCTCATCTTCGATAGAGAATTCAATCTGTCTTAATAATTGAACTTCGTGTTTCAACTCATCGTAGTCGCCCATCTTTTGTAACTTGGCTTTCAAGTGTTTGACCTCCGAAGTAAGTTGAGTCACATCCCTATTCAAATTATCTACTGTTGCTGAATTAGTGTTCCTGAGAGACTCAATTTCATTTCTGTATTTGTCCAAAGTGGCCCCCAAAAGAGCATTTTCACCCTCAAGTTCAGAAATCTTTCTTTTGAACTCCTCTTTGAGGTTTTGACGTTCAGCGTCGCTTTTCGATATACTCAATTCTCTTCTCAATGCTTCATTACGCTTCTCCAATTCGAAAAGTCTTTTCTTGTACGACTCAGCATCTCTTGTTACGATATCAAGCTGAGTCAACACCGAGGCAGATGCATCGGTATTTGAGGCACCTAGTTGCTTATTATGAGTGCTCAATTGCAATTCAGTAACCTCTTTCGATGTTCTCAACTCTTCCATCTTGTTCCTGGTATCTTGGATTTGTCTTTCAAATTCCTTCTCTTTTTCTTGCCAATTGGACGTCTTCTCGTCAATTAAAGCTTTATACTCTTCGTCTTTGGCTTTGAGCTTTGAGCTGAGTAGTTCTGCAGACTTTTGTTCGTTTCTTAAAAGACGCTGCTTGAGCTGGTCATAATCGGCCTTCCTCGATAACTCGTCCTTCAACTGCGCAACTTCGTTTCGGAGACTATCAATATCTGCCGACTCCATCACAGAGTGTAAGGAGGCCTCGAGCAAAGGACGGGGATCAGGCGCCTCCGCAAGCATTCTATACAACGTGAAAAAATGCCCTTCCACGGATTTCTTCTTGTTGGTCAAAGAATCGATCTCATTTTGATATTGTTTTAACAATTGCTTGACTTGATCCAACTTCTCTTCGTTGGGAAGCTTTTTGAAGTCCTTAGTTTTAGCTGCTAATTCTTTTCGGCTGAGTAAAGATTCCTTTTGTTCGTCTTTTAACGCCAATGCTTGCTGATCTAATGACTGTTGTACGGAAGGAAGGTCAATCTCTGTCCAAACTTGAAGCGCTGTGCTAAATGTGCTTGTATTTTTTTTCGACTTTCCATTTATTGACTTGTCTCCATCTTTCCCATGTTCCAAAGAGCCTTTATCGAGGCTTCTGTCGCCTTGGGGGATCTTAGAATCCACGCTTGCCATCTCTATTGATCCTGGTTCAGCTCAGTAATAACGGACTAGAATAATCAAAATATGCTTGACTATATAAGTCACGTGAATCTGTATTTTGATGAAGTCTTCGTCCACCACTGCTAAAGCTACAAGACAAAATTAATTTACTATTTTATGCATTAGTATAATTATATAGAGCTTGAAAAGAAGAAACTAATAGAGAGGGGTGTTCTCCACAAATTGAAACATAATCAACTAAATGAAGGTTTCGTATGGAACAGGAGCCAAGGTTTCTGGGACATTACCTTCAGTAGTAACGACTCTTGCGTCTCTTGGCTTAGCTGGTTGTCTCTTCAAGTGAACGTGTTCACCCTTGGCCTTGGCTTCTCTCTTCAAAGCAGCGTTTTGCTTAACTCTGTTGATGAACTCTTGACGACAAGCAGAGTGCTTAACGTGCTCAACTCTCAAGTTGACTCTCTTTTCGATGTATCTGTTACCAACGACCTTGTGGACAATAACACCAACAGAAGACTTGGTGACGTTGAAAACAACACCAGTCTTACCGTGGTAGTACTTGTGTGGCATACCCTTTTGGACAGCACCATTACCCCTGATATCAACAATATCACCGACTCTGTAAGTCTTCAAGTAAGTAGATAATGGAATAGTTCCATTTTTCTTAAAGTCACGTTGGAAAAGGTAACGAGTACCGGATCTGTAACCACGACTAGAACATGTTAGTATAAATATTCAAATTGAGCACTTTGGGCTGTATTCGCTCAGGATGCATTGCACGCTACTTCGTCACCGTGTCAGCAATTTTCTATATCTCTTCAACATGAACTGTCTTTTTTGCGCTCTCATTTCTATTCACAAACTGGTCAACCGCTTCAAAAGGACATTTGAAAAGTTGTAGTCACAATTTTGTCACAAACCACCACAATCTTCAAGGCTCACGGTCTACTATCCTGGCATAACACCTCCTCATTCAGCTGTATCTCAAGTATCACATACGATTTACCCATTTTTCACAATTATGTATCTACTTAGTAGTAAAACGTATTAAAGCTATTTTGTTATTTTCGCTCCAAAGTTGGTGAGTAGTGTTGAAAATTTTCAAAAAAAAACGTCTCGTGACCTCCGGGCTGGAGCCCTAATGAAGATGTAAAACGCTTGATTAACCTCCATTAATATGTCTAGTAGCTACTGCTATAGATGTGAAAGAATTAGAACTATTATTAACCTGATATTAAACTACATATGAACAAAAGTTTTGGAAAGAAACCAAAATTTTTAGTGTATTAGTGAAATGAATATAAATTATAAGCATCGTTTGTATAACGCTTACTCTTCATCTTGAGCTTCTTCACCGTCAGCAGCCTTGTTTTGCTTTCTTCTCTTTACTCTACCTGGTCTACCGCCACCGTATGGAGAAGAGTGAGCAAAGTCAATGTGCTTTTGGGAGTCCAATCTAACCATGAAAGATGGAACATTGACGATTTGCTTACCAACAGCAATGTGTCTCTGAGTGATCAAGACTCTAGCATGGTGGATAGATCTAGCCAAACCCAACTTGAAGACCTGGGTTTGCAATCTTCTTTCCAAGAAATCTTCTGGTTGCAAAGCCAAAACATAATCCAACTTCATCTTGTCTTCAGACAAAACACCGACTCTGACCAATCTTCTGATCAAGGCATTACCTTCGAACAATCTCTTTGGGTCCTTCTCGTCTCTGGTCAATAAGTCACGAGCAGCTCTTCTAATCTTGGACAATTGGAAGTTGATTCTGTAGATTTCTCTCTTGTTCTTCAAACCGTATTCACCGGCCAACTTCAATTCAGCATCCAAACGAGCTGATTCGTAAGGTCTCTTTGGGACAGTGTAAGTCTTAGAGTAAGTTCTTGGTGCACCTGAAACTGTTAGAATATTTTTCGTTCGTTATTTACAGACAGGGTATGTGGTCTCTTACAAAATCATCGAGCTATAAGTCTCATTCAGTACAACAGTTATCGTTGGAAACAATCAACGAAGCACATAGCTACCACTGCTACTGAACAGTTTTACGTAGTGTTGATGCATATTAGAATCGACTAGAATGAGACTTGTTTTATTGGTAACTGAAGTGTCGGGAGTTCAGTCACGCAACAAGCTCTAATGTATTTTGAACTTCTTCAGAGGACCCGAACCTCAAGCAGTAATTGCTAATGCAAATACTATAATCTGTCACATCTATCTTATGAATACATACGTGGCATGGCGACTTAGATCTTTTCTTTGTAGAGAGTAGAATGAAAAAAAATCTACGACCGACTTATTTCCTCTTTATATAACGCGAACTGAACGAAAAATTTTTCAGTCCTCTGTCATGTTTCATCGGTCAATCCTGTACCGCAATATACGCAGTAATTTTAGCATCGCAGTATATGTGAGTATTGTTTGTGACTGAATAATTTTGGTGTTATATGTAGGCTATATGATGAGCTGGGTCAAAGTATGTCCTAATCAATGACATGAAGTTTGTTGCACTCGTATCAGGAGGTAAGGACTCATTCTTTAACATCCAGCAATGTATTTCGAGAGGCCATGAGCTAATTGCTCTTGCAAATTTGTATCCAGAGGACCAATCCAAAGATGAGATCGACTCTTATATGTTCCAGACAGTGGGACACAAGGTTATCGACTACTACAGTGAAGCACTTTCAGTGCCGTTATACAGAAAGAAGATTTGTGGCAGGTCTGAGAATCAGCTTTTGGAGTACAGTTTGACCAAAGAAGATGAAATCGAAGATCTTCATGCACTCTTGTGTGATATCAAACACAAGCAGCCAGAGCTAGAAGCTGTCAGCTGTGGGGCCATTCTCTCGCATTACCAACGAACCAGGGTTGAAAATGTATGTGGGAGACTTGGGTTGACGAGTTTGACGTATTTATGGCAAAGGAACCAACTCGAACTCATGCAAGAAATGTGCAACAGCGGTCTTGATGCACGATTAATCAAGGTGGCTGCGGTGGGGCTTGATTCCAAGCATTTGGGAAAGTCAATACAACAGATGTTACCTCAGCTTATAAAGTTGAATCAAATGTATGACGTTCATATTTGCGGTGAAGGTGGTGAATTTGAGACCTTCGTGTTGAATGCATCATTCTTCAAAAAAAAATTGGTGATAACCAAGAGTGAAGTTATATCGCACTCCGGAGAAGAGGTAGCGTACCTCGCTTTCGATGTCGAACTAGAAGAAAAAGAACTGAGTGAGATGATTAAATTGGCCCCACCATCTTTACTCCTGGAGTGTTTTGAAGAGATTCACGATGAAGTCAAGGTATCCTTGGGCACAAGTGAGCCTGCTCCCGTGGCGCAAACCCTTTCCATAGCGTCAGAGGAGTCCGTTATTGCAAAAGGGTCAAAGTTGTGGATTCAGAACTTAAAAGGTGATGGCGTGACGCTCAGGGAACAAGCTGTTGATGTTTTTGATAAGTTGAAACTGATACTCAATAAGAATGAAATGACTCTTAATGATGTACAGCATGTCAGTATGCTTCTATCGAACATGGCTGACTTCCATCTGATAAACGACATTTATGAGAAAGAGTTTTCTGGTTTCTTCTTGCCTCCCTCGAGAGTTTGCGTTGAGACCTATATTCCAAGTTCAAGTAAAGTACAACTTTCGTGCAAGGCAGTAAAGCAGAAGGCTAAAGAGGGACTCCATGTCAGATCTCGTTCGTATTGGGCACCTCAAAATATTGGTCCATACTCTCAAACAATACTAGAGAGTCATGAGCTGTACAAAATTGCTACACTTTCAGGTCAAATTCCTTTGATTCCTTCCTCAATGGAGCTATACACCGCAGACGGTACAGATGGGAAGGCTCTATCCTCAGTATTAGCTTTACAGCATTTATGTCGCGTGAAAGATCTCATCAACGTGACGAATCTCGCTAGTAGCTGCTGCTTTATTTCTCAGTTTAATTATCTTGATGTTGCAGCCAGTACGTGGAGTTCTTTTGTCGAGCTGACATTCTCAAACAACGTTTTGAAACTGCTCATCATAGCCGAAGTGCCTTGTTTGCCCAAGAATGCCCCAATAGAATGGGCCGGTACAAGTTTCAAAGAGCAAAAAGACATGTATGACGACTCTGAGCCCCTACTTTTTGATCTGAGTGACATCAACACGGTGATTCTGTCTTTCGATCAAATCAACAACATAAAAATCAACGACGGCACTGTTCAAGTCTTGACGCTCTTCACTAACTCCTCCGAATCAGTAGAACTTTTGATGAGCAAAAATAGGGTCCTCAAGCACCAATTGCAACTTTACGTCGCAGCCGAACATGTGGATTCTCGCTATCACGACTGTGAGGTAATCCCTGTCAAACGCATCTGGTCAGTTGCAAAAGAACGTTACAATTACGCTGCCACCTGGATAGTGGAGTTTTAAGTCATGCTAACTAGCACAAATCCCTAATCGTCTATTATCAACAAAATACATATTGCAACTAGTGCAAGATCATAGTGGAATAGAGATTATAGCCCTCACAATCAATGTGGGAGGAATTTAAATAAAAGAAAGCCCATACATCAAGCAGATCCGGACCCTGGTCCCTTGTACACGTATTCGTCGGGAATAGCTATGCCTCTGTTTTTGCACACTTCAATCAATTTCTCGTTTTCATTTTTCAATTGCTCTATGTAGTCGGCAGACTTGGTCAAGATATTCAACTCCGATCTGTTTTCCTGCTCGCTGAGTGCTGGAGTCAACTCTACAATTTTGTCAAAAGTCGAACGTATGTTTTCTCGTCTCTTCTGCTCCGATGCAATATGGTGTGCCTGATCCCTGTTAGTAGTCAAGTTGATATTCAAATAGTGTCTTGTTGTCTTGCTGTCTTGCCATCTTGCCGGGCATCGCTTTAGTAGCACTAACTTACTTTTTTCTGCTCTTCTGTGAGACCTGCTTTCTTGGAAGCCCTTTTCTTGCCTCCTTTGTCTGACTCTTCTGTCATGATTGCTTCTGAAATATAAATACTAGTGCTTTGGAAGCCACTTTAACCCATATGAATTGATAGACTGGGCCATCAACAGACTGGATATAAAGAAGATGGACGTGTGTTTACCACTACAATCCAAAAATTTCCCCACTGTTAACGGTCTTCAGCTGCTTATCGTGAGAAGTTGACCTTCACAAGCACTAACGAGAGCGAGAGAGAGAGAGCAAGAGAAACTGGGTGAAATGGGTGAGACTCTGGAAAGCTGACTCCGGAATAAATAGTCAGATGATATATCACGTGGCATGATGGCTTGGAGTCGTGTCTTTCTCAGCTGTTCATTTTGCATGTGATTATAATTTTTCTCACAATTACTTCAGACACACAGATGATTCTTTCGGGAATTTCCTGGGACTGTTTTAGTTGGTGTATACACGAACTCTTTCTTGGTTGGCGCACGCCGGGTGTGATTTTCATCTTACACTATATGACTAATGGATGCCACTGTTATTGAAGCTCCACTGAGCTGCTGAGCGGAGACCTCCCAAGCGTGTGCTCAGATTTCAGTTTGAGCGCTCGTGGTCAAGCCTGGCACAGGGATACAGCTTGAGGAGGCCCTTGTAGTGGCCCCGTAGCGCTTCCAAAGCTCTTTCAAAGCGCTTATTGAGCGCTCAAACAAAAACTAAGCATCCGGCAACCACTTTATTCGCATCAAGGCGGTCTTATCAGTAGCCAGCACTAATGGTGCAACTAACAACCATCGGAACCCATTCGCACAAGCCAGAACTCAAACTCATCGGATCCCCTCTACACTTATCCTTCTTTTCCGTATAAAAAAACTAGCCTCAAGCTATTGCTTATATTATTCTATGAATTAAAATTACATATAAAACAACACTCGCTTCCCAATCAAGAGCAAATGAATATTAAGATGGAAGCTTTCTAAATCACTTCGGTTTCATCCTTAAAATAATAAAGCAACACCAGCAGCAGCGGCAGCGGCAACACCGACAACGCTAGCGCCGGAAACAGCACCAGCACCAGCTTGAGAAGAGGAGTGGTTGGAACCGTTGGAACCGTTAGAAGCGTTAGCAGCGGAAACAGCGGTGACAGCAGTCAAAGCAAGAGCGACGGATTTGAATTGCATTTTGTATGTGTATATGTTCTTTTAGTAACTAATAAGTAGAGAGAAAAACTATCGGTGAAATCGTATGGATTCCACCTCTTTATATAGTATTTCCATCGCCATCCTAAAAAACTGTTAGCATTACTAAAAAGGAAAAAATAAAATTTTTCGCTAGCCGCAGTGGCTCGAGGAAAGAGATTAATCAAGATGAATCACCCGCCGGATTAGTTGGAATGCGGTTAATCTACGTCTACGCACGATTTTGCTACTGCCACTTGCATAATTTGTTCCGAGAAATCCTGCACGTGTGCAAATTCCGAGGGAATGGTCCTCAGGGGTTTTATTGTTCTGGAAGACTCCGCGAACTTTTACCTACCCAGGTTTCGGCATATAGACTCCTCATTTGTGATAGCTTTTATCTAAACAATGTAGCTATGTTCCTTCTATATGCACCCTGCAGTTTTGGTGGCTGAGGTGCCAATAAAGATAACGCACTCAGAGGAAAACTGTTGCGGGCAATGCTCGAAAATGGTTGCCTTTTTGACCTTTTTGGAATACTGATAGCTATAGCAAGCAAGGGGCAGTTCTGTGTTTCGAGATAGACAACCGCCTTCACGGTGGCAACTAGCAACCGAGATTGTATCAACCAAGTATCTTGCTCTTCGTTCGGGAACGTTGAAACCTTGTTCACTTCATCAATTCTAACGTAAAACGGAAACTGCAGCAGCTTTAGTTGCGGCATTTAGCGCTGTAGGAGTGTGGAAATAAAACCATTTTAGTTGATGGTAATCATCGGTGGCTGGCGTGATGGCTGGTTCCAGCTTGGTCACTCCGCTTCTGGGTAGTCGGAACTTGGGGCCACGGATGGGTCAGTGTAGGAACATTTCGATCATTTCCGGATATCGAAGCTAGCAGGCCCAAAAAGGAAGTCAGGCGGGTATCCTGCACATTGTGCTAACGTTCAAGAAAATTGAATCGTCTTCCCACTTTTGCCCAGAGACACGAAATATCGTGATGAACATCACAATCTGAAATATATGCCGTACCAAAATAGGAAACAGAGGAAGGTCCAAGAATTAACCCTTCAAGACTGGCCTTGTCTGGGAAGCAATTGCAACGAAAAAACTGATTTCGAAGAGCAATGCCTTAAACATAGCACATGTAGACGTAGGGTCGGAAGTCTAAAGTGAAGCTGGTGGTACATTGAAGCAACATACACTAGCGGAAAAACATAAACACACAAACCTATTAGAGCTTCTCAAAGAAAAAAATTGATGCGTTTATGAAATTTTCCCCAATTAGGAAATGTGATTACTTGGTAAAGATTTGGTAAAGATTTACTAAGGATTGTTTTGCACAAGACGTAAATGAAAATTATAGTATTAGAACTATGCTACTCTATAGAATGCTAGTGTATTAATGTACAGTTTATTGGCTTTCGATTTCGGCCAATTTCTTGTTGTAGTCCCAACCGTCCTTCAAGAGTCTATAAACGAAATAATCGCCTCTCAATGGGGTTCCTTCCTTAGTGTAACTATTCACAAGATCTTCGGCAACCTCAAAGTTATCGTCCATCAAGGCCTCAATCTCCATTTCATGAATCTTTGTGGCTTCGAAGGTAGACAAGAACTCCCGGAAAATGCTGTCATCCTGCAATAGGTTGATGTGGTCTTGACGGTTAAGTTTGTCTACTTTCTTCATTGCATCTTCAGTCGACAATTTGTTTTCTACGGGCCTAATCTTTGGCTTCTTGATCTTGTTCATAGGGTTATTCAATGTAGCATTATGCTTGACAAGCCACATCTCTGGATCGCTCAAATAGTCGACAATCTTTTCTTTGGGTACCCACATCCGGAAGTTGCTCATATAGACATAGTCCTTGTACTTGGAATCGGTGAGTCCTCTAGAACCATACTCGTACTCCAAGGTCATGTAAAAGTTTCTAGGTATGTAGCTTGGTTGATTTTCAACTAAAGTGAGAATCAAGGGAGACAACTCAGTAATGATGTTGAAATGCTCATTACGGCAGTTATAAGCTTGGAGGATCTGATTCTTGATCGTATGGTTCATTCTTCCTTCTTCGTCAAAAACAGCCTGTTTCAACTTCTTGTCAGTGTTGATAATATAGTCGTATCTTGATGGAGCAGGAGTATTGGTGAGAGCCAAACCGGTGATATCAATGTAAAGCCCAGTGTCAACATCAATGAAACGGGCGTCAATCACATTCTTACCATCACCCTTATCCCTATGTGTGATGCTCAGTCCTACATCAATGAAATATCTTCCTGTTCCGCCGAAATCACCGTCATTGGTAGCAACATTCTCAATCACGAGGGTTTGATTAAATCTCTCCCCAAGCTTATACAAGTGCTGCACCGGCATTTGAACATCAATGTCTGTGTCCCATGGAAAAGCAATGCCATTCCAGAACCACGATAAGAGAGATCCATGTGCTATCCATGTAACGAGTCCATGTTGCTTGGCGAATGCCAAGTAGTTCTTCACCAAACGGTGAAGAACTAGCATTTGCTGTTCGCGACCCACAAGTATACCGTCGAAAAATCTCCAATCGTAGTGATCTCCCAAACCTTTGTTTTTGAAACTCTTCAAGATCTCCGTTTCGGTGAAATATTTAGGCCCGTTCTCAATACTAGTGGAGTAGTGAAGGAAATCCAAATAGCTTTTCTCCATAGAGGTTAGATTAGTTCTTGCCTCTAAAGATTCCATGATTGGTTGCACGTCTCCCTTGAATTCTTTCTCGTCAATAGTGACTTCGTAGCCTTGCAACAGATCGCCATGATTCTTTGGTGGATTAGAGAATAACAGGCTTTTGAAACTGTCCAACAAGGATAACTCGCGCGAGCGGTGGTTCAGTAAATATTCCTCAACCATTCCGTTCTGGAGCAAGCTGTTTTTCAAGTCGTTGACATCATTATCGCGAACCTCAACTTCATACGAACCTCTGGCGTCTGTCATGAAAACAAGCTTCATAGGAGAAGGGGCGCTTGAGTATAAGAAGGCCTTACCCAAGATCTCATGCAGATCGGGAGTGTGCTGACCTGGGCTTCTGAAAATCTTGAAACCCAAGGGGAATTTTTTGTCGTCCTGACAGTACTCTTCAACCTTGAGCGGACTCGAGTCCTTGATCAATTTTTCCTGTTCCGAGATGTCGAAAAGCTGCTTGCACGAAGCCTTCAGCTCTTCTGGCGTCAAAACATACTTCTCAAGCTTAGTGGTATCAAACCAGTCCGCCCAGTGGAAAGGCGCAGGCTCGTCTGGATGCATGCGGATCCACTCCAAATATATTGGCACCGTGAATCTAGGGTCGTAGGGCTGTATTTCTGGCTTCTTTTTTTGCTCCTTCTGCTCATCCTTCTTGGCCGTGTAATACTCGGGTATTTTAAGCTTGAACGACTGCTTCTTCTGCAAAGGATAGTTGATTTCCCACAACTCGTTCAGCACGTCGTTGGCCAACTTTTCCTTCTTCATCTCGGTGATTTCTTTGAGAAACTCCTCGTTGCCGTACTCAAGCTGGTACTTGGAAACAAAGAGTTTCTTGCTGATCTCGTTGAATTTCAACCTCACCATCTTCTGCATCCTCATCTTGTACTCGTATACCGTGTGCATCTGCAATGTCTGGCTTGCTGTGAAAAGTATCATCATCGATATCAAGAGAAGCATCATCACCTTGAATAACAGCCTTCGTGGCATGATGAAAGGAAGTCTGATAGATTTCAACATTGTGTTTCTGTGTGTGTTATTGATCTATTGCTCTATGCTGTGTCTTGCCAATGATCCTTCAATGCTGTTTCTTTCTTGCTGAAAAAAAAATTTACAACCACTTTCTTGTCTTTCTTGTCTTTGCTAACAAAAAGAGGATCGGACAAACTTTACTCCGCGTTCCGCCCTTTAATGACGTTGATCCTCGCAAATTCCTCAACGGCACACCGGTTTCTCTGGGGCCCTATGTATGGGTCGTATGGGTTGTTGGTGGCTGTTCCCGCTATCTGCTGGTCAAATAGTTTTGTCGCCGACGTGAAAAACTTTGCCGCTGTGGTATCCTAGTTTTCCGACTGAACCTTGGCAGCTTTTTTGTTGCTATATTGAAAAAGCTAGATGCGATCCCTAATTTGCTGCTGTCCTAGCTATAGTCCAGTATGCCCTGTTTTTTTATCCTCTGTTGGGGCAATTTCTTTGAGGGAGTTTCTGTCTTGCCTTGCTCAACCTGATGCTGTCAATTTCTAGCAACCAAAAGTGCGATAAGGAGCTTACTTACAACTAGATATTGTGTAACAGGAAAAATCTGATACCGATAATGCCAATGATAGTTTCTATCTATAAGAGCCTTAATAGAGACTACTTTTTTAATTCGAATAAATGTAAATTATTCACAGCAAAGTGAATAAATTCTGGTTTAAAAACTTTTAGCGTTTCGAGCATAATTAAATAACTGCTTAATTAGTGGGCCTTTACTGCTTCGCGACCTTTTGCGGTCCAGGAAGCCTGATAATCTACAGGGAAAAAGAAATTAAACCTTGGAAACAAGAAAATAAAGAATTAAAGAGAATAAGAAAAAAATAAAAAAAATAAAAAAAAAAACAAATATGAAAAAAAAAAAAGCCTCAAACGAAAAAAGAAAAGAAGCGCTTCTTTCCTACATAATCATGATCAGCTCAGCCATATAGAGTAATTGTTCCTTGTGTGTATGTGCAGGCTTCGGGAGGAATTAAGAAGCTTGTCCCTCTGTCTTCCATTCTCTGCTGTTAAGCCTTTCACGCCTGTCCATGATCCTTCCGTCATCACCAGTATATATGGAGGGTGGAGAATTGGCGGTCGCGGGAGGCAGAAAGAGGCGCAAGGCGTTTCGTATTCCCAGCGGCGGCCTGCGGCCGCCGCTGGCGGTATAGAATAGATGGGTAAAGCGGTAGTGGTGTAGATTTGGATTGGTGTAATTGTTGGTGTACATGCTGGTGAGAGTCTGCGGCGGGAGACGTTGAAGCACGTTAGAAAACGTTAGAGGTTGGCAATTCCAACTCATAAAACCGGCACAACCCCAGCGGGGGTCTATGGCAGGGCAATTGGCAGGCCAATGGGCCTGCCAATTGGGAAGATGAGAGGGAAGACACAAGGCAAGACAAACGAGAAGTGACCAGAAGATATAGGAGAGCAAGGAAAAGGAAAAGGAAAAGGAAAGGGAAACGAATAGGAGAAAGAGACGAATAGGAAAAGGAGAAGGAACTCAATGTTGTAGTGGAAAGAACTCGCTGTGCAACATTCTGAGCCCACAGTAACTACAAGTCTGTTATGGCATAGAGGCATGACTGGAACGTAGCATTAGTGCAGCGGGAAAGAAAAAAAAATAAAGAGTGGCCGGCGGCCGTTTGTAAGCACACTGAATAGCAAAGTTTCTCTTTTGTTCGGGGACGCATCGGTAGTCGGTAAACCGTATCTTAGAAGCAAGGGGGCATTTCAGAGGACAGACAAGCACGCACACAAGCACACAAACACACAAACAAGAGCACAAACACCACCGAGAAAAATTCGTCAGCAGCTACGAGAACCACTACGACGCAAGGACAGATTCCGACTATAGTAGCAAAGCGTCGTGCCCGCGGATCAAACACAACAGTGGAGTCGCTACAAACAGCAGCAGTGGCAAAAAATCAGTCGTCACAAGACAGCAGTGGATGCGCTAGGCCAGAAAATATCGCTAGATAGACTGAAGAAATCCCCTGCGAGACGTGCAAGTCCTGCGGGCACGGTAGGGAAGAATAGCGACGAGTGGTGCGAAACTGGTGCGAAATTGGTGCAAATTGGTGTAAACTAAGTGCAATGCTCCGCAATAAACAACACGGCGAGAATAATAGACTGCAAAGTAGGGATTAATTTAACTCGTATTCACGAATGCCCGATGTCTGATGCTGGAGCATTGATGTTGTACTGACTGAAAATTTTTGTAGTTGTTTGTCCCTACCTGCCTTTGTTTGTGTTTATTTGCCTCTGCTTGCCTCTACGTAAGCTTTGTCTGGGACGAAATATGTCTGGCTGGCTATTTGGCAACCGGAATACCTGTGCGGGCCGTATGTATGGCAGAAACCAACTGCGCTGGTAAATGCCAGATGTAATTGTAACGAAAGGGTATATATAAGGTGTATACAGAGAGGAGGATGTTTCAATTTGTTATGAATTACAGAAGTTACATATAGGTATCTTGTGGTGGTATTGGTAGTTTTGGTAGTTGTTTTGGGAGTTGTTTTGGTAGTTGTTTTGGTAGTTGTCTAATATTGGTTTTGGTGGTGGTTTTGGTTTTGGTTCATGGTAGTTGGCTGATTCAGGGAGAAGAAAGGATTGATTCGAAGAACCAGTGCATATACTAGATGACTATGTGGCGACAAACCTCGATGGTCACTGCAGGAAAAGTGCCATAAACAAAATAAGTGCTGTCAATGCTATGAGCGGCAGCCAAATTTTTGGCACAAGACCTAAAGTAGCACGAGAATAGCAGAAACAAGCATCAAC
Organism: Millerozyma acaciae; assembly: GCA_001600675.1. Lineage (NCBI taxonomy): Eukaryota > Fungi > Ascomycota > Pichiomycetes > Serinales > Debaryomycetaceae > Millerozyma > Millerozyma acaciae. Next base: position 294,974 of record BCKO01000007.1, on the reverse strand, counting down.
GGCGGGAACCAAAAAAAAAAAAAAAAAAAAAAGATCGGCTGAAAATTTACGAAAACTCACACGACGGTAATTACAAAAAACTTCCCGACGCACACAATTGTTCTCTAATGGATAACGGGCCTTTGCTCAACCGAAACCGAAACCGAAACCAATCACTGAACAGAGAAGGAAGTGGCTGCTCTAGAGAGAAGTTATTCAGCTGCTGGCGTTCAAGAACAAGAGCAACAACAACAACAACAACAACAACAAGAGAAAGAACAAGATCTTAGACTTGCTAGCAATCGTAGAAGCCCCAGCAGCCTCAGATCCAAATGACAGCCCGTTATCGCGTCAACGTCGTAAATAACAGCACGGAACTATTGTAGCGAAAAGGAACACTTTTCTTTTTTTCTTTGACGTGTTGATGGAAAACGAGATGGTCGTGGCTTGCGGCACTGCCCATGCTATGCTGGAGATGATTATTTGTCTTTCATCTTTCATGCTAGCGAATATCCTTCATGCTGGAGCAGAATTGTCGATGTCGATGTCGACATCGACATCGACCTCCCGCAACAAAACTCCAGAAGAGCCCTGGCCCAACGAGCCCATCACTTCTACACTAGGGTTTCTGTTGTCGAGATGGTCGTTCCCCGGCACATTTTTGAATTGAATGATGGAGGACGAGCCGGTGTAGAGCACGTCGGACTCTAAGCCTGTGCGATTACAGGACACTAGCGCCACGTTGGAGTAGTCCTTGGGGAGGCCGTTGGCCGGGTGGTTGAGGAAGGGGAAAAAGCGGAGGATCCAGTAGTTGATGGTGGAGTAGTCTGGGTTTTGTGGTATAAACGGTTTGCCCGCTTTGTCCTGGTCTGCGACTAGCTGGTAACGGTAGTTATCATCTGCGGTTTTCTCCAAGTTGAAGTCGTACACGGGGGAGGCCTGGGGGCTGAAAAACCGCTGTTTGAGCGGCTCAACCAAAGCGTGTTTGTCGTCCAGTTCTGAAAGCGACGGCGATTGCGTCGAGAGCCACGCCATAGGAGCAAGAATGAGGCTGCTCTTGTTGGCAAGACAGGCAAGCGACATCTCAAATTTGTTGAAGGGGGCCTTGAACTGATAGGGATTTAAATCCATACAGATACCGATGTTGGTGGTGACGAAGGGGACGTTGCGCGGTGCGGGCGACAGCGCAAGGACTTGTTGCTGTGCCCGCAATGGGTCTGAGTAGTAGCTCTTGTCGAGGATCAATCTAATGGCAGGGAACCCTTTCTCGGGGTTCTCCAGACACCCAAAGCCCACGTCCGAGTCGTACAAAAACGTTTTCCTGTAGTTGTACAAAAAATTTCCTCCTGGGCTCGTCAATAGAGCCGAGTTGTAGATGGTGAAGTCCTCGTTGGCGTAATTCTGCTTAAGGTGCTCCTTATGGGAGTACTCTTTCTCGGGGTACCCGATGAGAGTGAAGCAGTTAAACTGTCTCAGGATCTCGCACGCCAACAGATACGACGCCCCCTGCCCCTTGACCTCCAAATATGGCTCTATGGCCTGGCGGTTGGCGAAGTTGTATCCAGTAACGGCCAACTCTGGTAGCACAACAATATCTACCTCGTTTCCTTTCAATTTAGCGAGCAACTGCTTTACCTTGTCTATATTAGCCTCTAGCTGGCCTATAATTGGGTTCAATTGAACACATGCGATTCGAAGCTTCATGGTAGAAAGGCTGTGTAGTTCTCAACGCTGTATATTGTTATCTTGTGAATAAGAATACCCTCGATATTCTTTTCAACCTTTTTGTATAATACTTCTGGATCGAGCAACTTCTCACGCATTGACAGGGCTTGTAAAATTTAACCGCATACAACTTTTTTTAAATAGTAAATTTATCCTGTTGAGCCTTGGGGACATTATAAGTATCCTGTGTTTGGGACAAAACTAACCTTTCAAATAAAAGGAAAATCGATTTTTGGGCGTTGATTCAACCTTTCCATCTGTTGAAGAATTTTTTTTTTCCTCAGTTCCTACTCTTTGCACTTTTCAAAACAGGCAGCTCCGGAAGCTCAAAACTGATAGGCGACAGATTGTCCAGTGCAGAAAGGAAAGCATTAGCAGACAGTGGGCTCGGTCCGAATTCGATAACGTGGAGCAAAAATGGTTAAAATGTTACGGAGAGGAAGATGCTTGGTGGGGTTGATGCTGGTTCTCATGGTGCACTTGATGCTCATTTCCATCATGAACTACAATTCCCAGTACAGCTTGCGGCAAAATCTCACTACGAACTTGTTTGACTTCCGCAATGTAATGTTCAGACAGGCAGAGAGAAATAGACAGCGGTTCAACATGCTTGTGGACCAGAAGTTCCGAGAGTTGTACATGTCGGTAGTATACGATGCGTTACCGCTGGAGCAGCAGCTCAACATGTGGCTTTTGAACTCGACGTCTCGAACAGGGGCTGACGAGACAGTGATCAGCTTGCCGGAATATATGGTAGCGCCCCTGAAGCACGCTGCACCGCATTTGACCAGATTTGATCCTCGCTTTACCAGCGGCATACTCATGGAGTATTTCAGCGACCAAATCGAAAAGAAGAGCACGGAGAACTTGGAGATTCCAGCGTTCCATTGGGCAGACTGGCTGGACTTGTCTATCCTCAACCCTTATTTCTTGGATGCTGAAAAAAAGACATGCAAAAACTTGTTGGACGTATCTACTCCCAACCGTAACAGAAACAGGAAAATGGAGTTAAAGTTCCCCGAAGAATACTGCATTGACGACAAGCTGATAGACACGCTTCTCAAGGATAACGAGGTGGACGACTACATGAAGGAGCTTCTCAAGCGCATCAAGGCAGATCGCTATTCAACCGGGTTCCATGTGTTTGGCTACGGCGGCAGATCGAAAAGAGATCTCAAAGTGCTTCATGCAAAATCGTATTTGAACGACTTTATGCCTCCTCCTCTCTCTGTGGTTTTCCTTCTCCCCAATCAAAAAGACGAAAACGGCAGCTACCATAAGTTGGGCAATAATGCTTTCCAAGTGCCCGTGTCGCAGAGTGTGTCGGACCGCTCGAGGCTAGTTGACACACCTTTGGTCAAGGACTACGTTAACAGATACTTGAAAGACCAGCCCGATGCCGGCGAGCAGGTTCAGGTGGATCTTTCGAAACAGTTGAACCGAATCACGAATTTGCTATTACTTGAAACACCGAATACTGAAAAGGATGCCGTGGACTACAGAAGAGAACTCCTGCACGAAGATTTCGTCGACCGATCAAGCGAGAAGTTGAAAGATCTTGAAAGTCTAGGCGACGATAAGCTAGGTCTGGCTGATTTGCTTTACAAAGAGTCATTAAAGTTCTCGCTCACAGAGCGTAACCCTCCAAAGTATTTCAATGAAGCCAAATTGGTAAGGCAAGAGGAAAACTTCGCTTTAGGCGGGCACTATGACTGGAGGTTTTTCAACGGGATTATCAACTACACTGATAAACAGGCACCTGCATTATTCGGGCTACTCAAAGCATGGCTCGACTTCACCAACACTTTTCATTTGAAAACCTGGATTGCCCATGGTACCCTTTTATCTTGGTACTGGGATGGCATCTCCTTTCCTTGGGACAATGATATTGACGTTCAAATGCCAATAGAAGACTTGCATAAGCTTTCTAGACGATTCAATCAGTCGCTAATAGTTGCGTTCGGAAGCGGCGACGAAGAAATCAAGCATGGGCGGTACTTCTTGGACTGCAGTACTTACATCTCTTCGCGATCGAAGGGCAACAGTAATAATAACATCGATGCCAGGTTCATTGATGTCGATACGGGATATTACATAGATATTACCGGATTGGCTTTATCTCCTACACCTCCTCCCGAGAGATATGATCTGTTGTTACCTAAACGCTTACGTGTTGGACGCTCCAAAGATAGCGTCACCGAATTGGACAGAAATGAGTATTTAAAAGCTTACAATTGTAAGAACAACCATTTTGCCACTTTGAAAGAACTCAGTCCTTTGAGATTGACCTTTGTTGATGGACAAGCCGCCTACATACCTAACGACTTTCAACAGATTCTCGTGAACGAGTACGGGGAGTATGGAATCGAAGCTGAAAAGTTTCAGAGTTATACCTTCTTACCCAAGTTGAGACTTTGGGCCGTCAGTAGGTCATTAAGATCAATCTCTCACGAAGAAGATAAAAGCATAAGCGTTGGCGAAGTTCGTGAAGTCAGAGACTTCTTAGACGAGGATTACTTGAGACTTTTCGAAAAAGAAGACAGCCTTCTCATAGAGTACATGCTCACGAGAGATATCACTGCATTCCACGACATCGAAATGAGTTACTTGGCTCGCAAAAAGTCCACTGAGCATTTGTTATTAGACGATAAAAAGCATCTCAAAGCACATTTCTCCAGCTTAAGACCCGACAACTTTAATTTTTTCACGTTCAAAGAAAATTACACGTTTGAAAAGAGCTGTAAGGACTTGGAGGAGCTAGCTTTAGGTAAAAACAAGCCAATACCACAATCTGGAGATGAATAGACAGCATACAAGTTTAGGCCTCAGACTTACAGTACACTAAATAGTACCATTCAAAATCAAAACCACGTTACTGTAATCATACCCTTCGTGTCTGTAGCATCTACTAAACCTCTTTACTCGATACAAAAGTACTACTACTACGTGCAGCTTCACAGATAGAGCCTTGATCTTGATCGTAGCTGTTTTCTAAAGATTCACGTGATGTGTAATGAACCAATAAAATTTCTTTCTTTCCCATGAGCACTCAAATTGAAGTCGAACCATAATTAAATTACTAGCCTACGATTATATTCACTAGTTACCAAAGATGTTTAGAAGAATAGCTCAACGTACTTTCACTAGATTCAATTCTAGCTCCCATGGACACGGTCATGGTCATGTTTCCAAGTTCATCAACGAAAACGCTTTCCCAAGAGTAGACAAAAATGCCGGTGAAGCATTCAAGAAACTCCAGGAAGAGAAGGTTCATCACTCTGAAAGTGTTACCAACTTGTGGAAAAAGATAACCTACTTTGTTGCCTTCCCAGCTATTCTTTTAACTGCCATCCCTATTGCCAAGGTTGAGTTGAACCATGCCGAGCACAGGAAGCATTTGAGAGAGGTGCCAGACGAAGAATGGCCTACTCAATACGAATACCAAAACATCAGACAAAAGAAGTTTTTCTGGGGTGACGGTGACAAGACCTTGTTCTGGAACAGTGATGTGAACAGAAACATCGAAGCCTAACTCATTTAGTGCGAACGAATATGAGCCGATTTACGTTTTACGTAGCATATACTTAAATTTTAGTACTTGAATACATAATCTATTCGAATAGTAGTATGTACTTAACTACGAGTTTTAAGCTTATTCGTACAACTTTATAATAATGCATAGAGAAATTCATCATCATCGAATTGATACATACCAACACGTCAATGAGCAATGGCGTCTCGTGAACGAAAAGTTCTTCAGGAACACCACCAACAACGTTCTTACAACGTTGAGAAGATGTACAAGTTGTTCGTTGCTGCAATTGCGACGGAATTTTCCCTAGGATGCCACGACAAGTGTAAGATGCTTTTCTTGAAATCAATGTTATCGAAATCGTTATTCCCTGAACCGATGCCACTCATCAATCTCCGTCTCATTGCTCCTCCTGAGTTGTCAGACTTCTTAGACTTGAAGGCTGATTTATCTGCTTTCAAGATGATTTCTTGTTGATCATCTTCGTCGGCCTGGTTATTTGGAGATCTGGAGAAAGCTTCCTCGGATGGAGGTGAATCAACATCTACTTCTTCGTCATCTGAATCGTCTGTCTCCCTGGTATGATTAGACCTATTTCTTGAGTACGAAGACCTGAAGTTAGGATGACCATGAGACTTGGTTTCACTTGAATTGATAGCATTAGGATATATCATAAAATTGTTATTGTACGAGCCCGTTAAGACAGATCTATTATCACCACTGAATTGGACTTCGAACTTATCGAATATGGCATCATTTTCATAAGTATCACATAGCCTATCACGTAAATGATCATGTACATTAATAGTCTTGACTGGCTTTGACTCCATATTGATATCCCACAATTTCACAGTCATGTAGTCTCTAGAAACAATGTATCTTCCATCGTAACTGAATTTGACGTCAGAGATTGACGAGGTGATTTCGGTAAAGAAGTTATGAGAAGCGGGATCAGAGTACTCCTCGAAAATCTTAGCATGCGAATCACATAACGAGTTGGATCTCATATCAGATAACTTGATGGTTCCCTTCGACGAGGAATACATGAATAAGTTGCACTGTATGGGATGACACTCCGCGCTTGTGATTACTTCTGTGAGTTCTTCCATGTTCGCAGGCTTAATATCAACGATATTGAACGACTGGTCAGCTATGCCTAGGTTCCATAGATTTATTCTCAAGTCATCTGACGACAAGTATGTTTCCTGGTCCGAATTAACAGATATAGAGTTGATATGGTACGCGTGTGCATTAGAGTATATCTTCTTTGGTTGAGCCAGAATCAATTTGTCGTGGTAGGTTAATTTCGGTAATTTTAAGTTCGACACATCGAGGGAGTTGGATGGTAAGCTCGAGGAGCCATTCAAATTGTTCTCGCTCACCAACTTGACCTGCTTCTCCATAATCTTCCACAACTTGATGGTTTTGTCGTTCGTGGAAAGCAAGTAGAGCGCATTGTTGAAGCTCTTCAACCACTTGATTTTGTTGATTTTTTCTTCGATTTCAAGAGACTTCAAGTAGTCAAACTCGGCATCGTGACTTTGGAACTCCGTGAAGAACTTGTACTCGCAGGCCTGCTTCTTCTTTGATTGATTCCTCTCAAAAAGCACGATTCGGCCTCCCTTATCACCAGTAGCCAAAAAATCTCCCTGATCATTGAACCCGACCGTGGAAATGATATCGGCCTCAGTGATATTCTCTATGTCCCCCTTATCACCAAAACATTGTGAAAACTTCCAATTATTGTCTGTCGCCATGTTATGCGATGTTCATACGCTGCAATTAGACTCTGGTGTTGTAGATCGAAATTAGCCTCTGTACCTGGGTATCTGAGAACCTAACTGCTTTTTTTTCAAATCGACTTGCTAATGTTTAATCAATTAACTGCATGCACTATGAAACCACTGAAAAGCTCCCCACGCTGAAGGATGCTACTATGTAATGCTATTATAGATTTGTTATAATCCTTTACAACACTTTTATGCTCTTCTACCAGTTTCGCAAGCGCCCAATAAAATCCCTATTGACCAGAAAAAACAATATACAGGACTCATGGAGAGGAACAGTGCTTCGTGGTGTTAGGCTGGTGGTGGTGGTTGAGTACAGATAGCTTGTACCAAATACATGTTTTATTATCATCAAAAGAAGCCCCAAGGCATCAAATTGTACAGCTATGTAAAAAATATACAACCTTATTTATTCAATGCAAGAATTAGTTAGCCTTCTTTGCAGCATCGGTTGGACTAACCTTTCTGTCACTGGAGAATCTCTTTCTTTGAGGAGGAGTTCTGATTCTTCTGTCAGTTCTGGATCTCACTCTGACAATTCTGGCATGGATAGCACAAGAGACACAGTAGTGCAACTTGTTGTACAACTTTGGCAAGGCGTACTCGTTGTAGACAGAAGCTTCAGACAAGTCTCTGACGGCAGCAGCCTCGACCATGTTTCTGATGGTGACTCTCTTGATGGCCTTATCCTTAGGGACGCACTTGGCACAGTTCAAGCATCTGACTGGCTTGACGTGACCTCTACCCTTCTTGTTTCTACCGTTAGAAGCTCTCTTTTTTGGCATCTTGCTGTTTCCTGTTAGTATATTGTTCGAGCAACTTTCTGATTTCCTTTCACTTCCTGTGCCCACTCTCCTCCTGGCTGATGATTGCAATGCGTTATATATTGCTTCCGCCCTCTGTCTTGCTGGCAACTCTCGATGGCAATTTTATATTTGCTATTTGCCAAACCGACACTAATCTGGTTCGTGCTAATTTTTCACTTTTGAGCCTTTCTTGGTCGCAAACACAGCGCCAGAACACCCCCGTCTGTCTTGTCTCTCGTTTTTCATCGCCTGTCTGAACTGTGGTACAGCAATACTACCTCATGGATACATACCTATTCTTGTCTTATTAACAACTAGAATGAAAAAGCTCCAGTAGTATTAACTTTCTGAAAATTGTTTTGTCCGCACCCAAAGTGCAAAATTTCATGTAGTGCGCGTGCCCAATTTCCCAAGAGAAGTCGTCACGGTCTCATCGCCTGCTGGCTCGTGCTTTGCACGTGTTCTACTTTATCTTCAGGGTTTCGGCCCTAATATTGGAAACACCTCAACACCCATACAATTTGAAGACCCTTCCTGTATACATATAGGCGCGAAATAGTGACCAATCACGTTTGTTGGCTTTTGAAGAACCTCAGCTCACAATTTCCGTCCCATTTTGGGCCATCTGCTCATAGTTCAAGGGCATTTTTGTGTAATATTCGTCTCATTTCATTGGCTTATATTGGCTGAATCCTTGTAGAGGTTGAAGTATAAACCAGAAAACTAGTATCAAGGTAAGTAGCGAGATGTACAACAGAAAACAGAGCCTATGGGTGTCGGCATGTCAGGAATAGCGGGAGTGTGGAATAAAGGAGAAATCGGAGTAATATGGAGGCATTTCCAGGGCGAAGTTTTCTTGTTTAATGACAATTCGAAGAGTTGATGAACAAAGATCAAAGAAGTAGTAAACTAACTTATTAGTATGTTATCGCGTGCATTCCGTTATACTAAACAAACCAGGTTCTTGTCGACAGGCAGAATCTTGAGTCAACAGACTCAAACCAAGGTTGCAGCTAATACAGCATCCAAGTTATCAGAGGTCACTGGTCCAGATGGATCATTGATTGGTCCTGGTGCTAAAGAGGGCACCATTCCAACCCAGTTGGACCAAGCCACTGGTTTGGAGAGATTCGAATTGCTCGGTAAAATGGAGGGTGTTGACGTCTTCGACATGGAAAACCCCGTTTTCGAAGGTAAGGGAACCATGCAAGACCCATACTTGGTACCAACCTACATTGGACACCGTTACGTTGGCTGTAGGGGAAAGAACGGCGAGGATCACAAACCATACTGGATGGACGTCAAGGATGGCAAGCCAGCAAGATGCTGGCAATGTGGTAACGTTTTTGCTGCCAAATACTTGGGTGAGCCAGGACACCACCACCACTAAACCTAATAGCTGACACTAGAGTACCTACACGGTTAATGAGTCATTTACATTTGGCTAAATTTCAATTTCTGTAAACCATTATGAGATAACATTTGAATTAAATATCACATCAATCGAAACAATTGTCAAACTATATAGTTGGTGTTGTTTTCCTTCTACTTGTAAATATTCAATGCATGTGCTTGGATATTCCTTGTAAAAAACTGCTATGGACTTGTCGTCATCAAAGAGCCTAATCCGTGAGGTCCCGCTTTGTATGGCGCTCACTCTGATGCCGTGTAGAATCATCGACCATGAAAACATATAAAACTCATACAATCACAGAAAGCTCAGTTGGTTCGAACAAAAGGTGCAAAAATGAAGCCACAAGTTCTTTTCATCGGCCATTTGGATAAGACTCTTCCTGAGTACATTGAGTTCAGCAAGAAGTTTGAGTGCATTGAGTACAAGATAACTACTGCTGAACAATTGATAGAAGATTTCGAGACTAAACTCAAAGATGTGCAAGCGATCTACGGGGCATGGTTGGGCTTCATGATGCTTGGGGGTTTCCAGGGCGAAATCATGGAAAAAGCCCCTAGAAATTTGAAGGTTATCTCGATCTGTTCTGTTGGTTTTGATGGGTACGATGGGCCTGGAATGGCTAAAAGAGGAATTAGGTTGACGAATGTTCCATCTGAAGGAGCAAGCGAGGCCGTAGCAGATACGGTGTTATTTAATGCTATTCAGAGTTTCAGAAACTTTAGTTTATATCACTCTAGTTTTGTCACTGATCTTAGAAGTACTTTAAAAATTAGAGCTACCCTCGAAGATGGGAAGTTTGACCAGAACCTCGGTAAGGTTGTCGGTGAGCCCTCGTCGAACTACTCTTTTGGCCAAAGTGTTGGTGGCAGACCAAATACTTCGCCTAAAGGAAAGACAGCTGTCATCGTAGGCTTTGGTAAAATTGGACAAACTATAGCCAGGAGATTGAACGGTATTGGCATGGAGATTCACTACGTAAAGAGGAACAAATTGAGCCCCGAGGAAGAAGCCAAATTCCCGTTCCCGGTCACTTACCATCCCAGTGTGAAGCAAGCAGGTAGCTACGCTGACCTCGTTGTGATAGCTTGTCCAGGGACGCCCGAAACTAAGCACATGGTCAATAAAGACATTATAGACCTGTTTGCTCGTCCCTTCAGACTCATCAATGTAGGCAGAGGATTCATTGTCGACGAGTCAGCGTTAGTTGATGCTTTGAAAGCAGGTAAGATTTTGTTTGCAGCACTAGATGTGTACGAAAACGAACCCTACATACACCCTGGACTCTTGGACAGACATGACGTTGTGTTGACACCACATATTGCTTCCTCTACGATTGAGAACTTCAACCATACTGCTATCGTTGCAATGAATAATATAGAGAATGTGTTATTAGAAAACGGGGACGGTTTAACTAGAGTGAACTAAATCAGAATAGATAAAATAAAGTAAAAGAAAAGAAAAGAAAATAAACGATTGACTCGTCACCTTTTATTTGGTAAAGTAGTTCTGCAAAGAGTACGCTCTATTCCCTGTATCTGTCTCACACTTGGCTATCAAATTGTCTTTGCTGGCTGATATATTCTAAAAAGACAAGAATTCTTAAGAGTTTGTAAATTTCGCAGCTATATCTAAAAACCTTGTCTTGAAGCAGTTCTTTTTCTGCCTTTTGCAATTCAAGAGGTTCCTATTAGATGTCCAAAGACAAAGCAGCTCTGTAGATCTTAAACAGATGCTCATTATATAATAATTCAGACTCAAACCTGGTGTCTGAGGTCGACATGTTCGACTACTTGTTCTTCTCTCACTCGAGAACGAGAACTTGTGCTTTGGTACTTGCAAGCATCATGATAATTCGAAAAGATGTATGTCTTGTGGCCCAATTAAAGGCAAAAACTCATACAGTAGAGCCATGGGATTACAAACAAAAGACAGGTATTGTAAGAGACGCTTCCTTTATTCAAGCTCTATAGCATTTCAAACACTGTTCTCAGCCAATTGTAGAGAACGAAAATGGCCACCATAAGCTTAGGAATTAACTTTAATTCCCTACGAACAACACTACATCGACTACATTACTATTCAAAGACAGAAACTACGTGAGTTATCAATAAGTATGGCTTGCTAGCTTGGTTGAACAGCTTTAAGTAACGAAAGTCTTCAAAAGAGGCGTGCGATATACAAACAATTCTACTCCTTTCTCGATAACTACCGGGCGAGGACGTAATAGCTATAAAGTTATTTCCTATTACGTTGGTTTCCTCTGATACTGTTGAAAAGGTTCGAAATGCTGTCCCTATTCATCGGTATATACAGAGTATTGTACGAATACCATTCTCAATCTGAAGAAGAGCTTTCGATTCAACCAGATGATTTATTATACTTGCTCGAGAAATCAGATATAGACGATTGGTGGAAAGTCAAGAAAAGAGTTATACCAACACTGGACGAAGTTGTGGACGAGCCAATCGGGTTAGTGCCATCAAATTATATTGAAGAAGTAAGTTTAACCAGAAAAGTTATGCCACGAGTGCACAGTTTACTAACATTATAGGCGCCGGTGATATCAACAGCTACCGCTCTATATGACTATGACAAGCAGACAGAAGAAGAAATATCTTTCACGGAGGGACAGAAATTTAACATTTACGACACAAGTGACCCAGACTGGTATTTAGTTGGGGATGAACACTCGAAAGCATTTGGTTTCATACCCTCCAACTACATTCAAGTTGGTTCCAATGATCTCTCACAGGGATCCCAGCAAAGCACAAATATTCCGCAACAACCACAACCACAAGCGCCATATCAATTACCATTGAGTAGCTTTGCACCTCCACCAGTACATAAGGATCGTCTTTCGAACTCGCCGTCCTCCGAGCCTCAGGCGGGAAATCAAGAGCAAGCGTCTTCAGGAATCGAACCACCAAACACTCACAGACACTTCGAAGAACCACAAAATGTTGAATCGGATGACGATGCACCTCCTCCAATGCCAACTAGGCCAGGAGGTTCAAATGCTGCTACTCCTTCGAGAACCCCCACTTCCAGCAGCGTTCAAGAAGAGAACATCAATCACGGACAGGAACAGGAGCATAATTTTGATGGTGAATACTTTACTTGGTTCATCGACGAGGTTGACGGACGTCGTAAAAGAGCCGTCGTTTTTTCAATTGGCAAGGGGATGATAATTTTGAAGCCTAATACGTCTAATCCAAAAAAGTCAAGATTGAAATCAGCCTCCTCACTTGACCAGGAGTGGAAGGTGAAAAACTTAATTGACTTCAGTCACGAAAAGAAGCATGTTTTCTTGGAATTCAAAAATCCAGACGCCTCCATAGAGTTGCATACGGGCTCGAAGGACGTGGCAGAAGCTATAATGTCGATTTTGGGTGATTTGAAGGGCGCAGAAGCTGCTAAGGGCTTAAGAGAGGTAGCCAAAGCTTCACAAGCTGCAACCAATACCTCCAATAGAAAAATTGGAAGACTTATGTATGACTTTGAGTCGCAAGGAAGTGATGAACTTGGAGCAAGAGAAGGAGACGAAGTGTATATCATTAATGAAACAAAGTCTAAAGATTGGTGGCTTTGTGAGGACTTGGATACCAAAAGGCAAGGTGTTATACCATCATCATATATCGAGATTATAGGCACCTCGAATTTAGACAAGCTTACTGACTCATCTCTCAGAAGAAAATCAATGAGATCATCCAAGGGACGTATAGTGGAAGGTGATAATGACCTTCATAGGTCCAAAAGTAATAAGCATCATCGCACAAGAGACGAGCGTGACAGAATTAGAGAGCATGACAGACAAAAGAGGGATAAAGGTAGTTATAATCTGGACCCAAATGATAAGTCAATGCCAAATCCTCATAGAATAAGAACTTGGATAGACAGCACCGGTTCGTTTAAGGTAGAGGCCGAATTTTTGGGGCTCGTAGAAGGTAAAATTCATTTACACAAGACCAATGGTGTGAAAATAGCAGTGGCCGCCGCAAAGTTATCCATTGAAGATTTAGAATATGTTGAAAAAATTACTGGAAGTTCGTTGGAAACCTATAAAGAAGAAGTGCAGAGACTCCTTGCTAAAAAGGCAAAATCACATAAACAAAGTGGGGTTTCTCAATCTGCTACAGCTGCTATCAACGACATTGCACCTCCTCAACCTTCAAGGCCTAAGATGACTACGTCGCTTTCAACAGGTGAACCTGATTATGATTGGTTTGAATTCTTTTTGTCTTGTGGAGTAGACATTGGAAATTGTCAAAGATATACTCTCAACTTCAATCGTGAACAGATGGACGAGAACATTTTAGAAGACATAAACCCTTCATTGTTAAGAACTCTTGGTTTAAGAGAAGGTGATATCTTGCGAGTGATGAAGTTTTTGGATAACAAGTTTGGCAGAAAGAAGTCAGTGACTGACAATGCTGCTACAGGTGGCTTATTCACAGAACCCACAGGTGCTTTGAAGAACAACTCATCCACCGAAATTTCTAAAATAGACGCTAATGCTTTACCATCCTCTCAGAAACAGCAAGAGAAAGAAAAACATATCCAAAATAGTACTATCGAGGATGATGCATGGGCGGTCAAACCAGCTGCCAGGTCAAATGAAGATTTGTTGTCCAAGTCTGATGCTCCTCAGCAGCCACAGTACACCGGTTCGCTTCAGGATTTGTTAAATATCAGACCTTTGGATCTGAACAGTTCAAATGCCCAAAAGCCAGTCACTGAAAATGCCCCTTCAGCACCAACATTGACACCAGTCAAGACGAGTACAACACAATCTCAATCACCCTATGCTACAGGCACCTCGTCCAATCCTAATGGCACGGTAACGGCTCAAAAAACGGGGACATTGGTCCCTGTTCAGAGAACTGGAAACTTAGTGCCTGTCCAAAAAACTGGGAACTTGGTGCCCGTCCAACCAACGGGAGGTTTAATCGCAGCACAACCTACAGGCTTTGTCCCAATAACAGCACAACCCACAGGCTTTGTTCCAATTCAGCAGACAGGAGTACTTCATCCTCAAATTACTTTTGGACTCGTTCCTTTACAAACAGGCACAGCAACGTTCACCGGTCAATCTGTTGCTCAGCAGAAAACTGGCGGCGGCGGTGTTCCACAGACCTCTTTTGGCCAGCAAAGTACCGGTGTTCCATCCACCACTTTCGGTCAACCAATGTTGATGCAAGCAACTGGTCCTCTTGTGCCTGTTCAAAATACTGGTGCAGTTCCTGCTACCTCCTTTGGACAACTGATTCCAGTCCAAAATACTCCATCGCTTGTTCCAACGCAAAGGACTGGTGGTCCGCAACCATTCATCTCACAAACCACCTCTCAACAAACAGGTGGCTTTAATGGAATGGGTCTCAATGGCCAGCAGCAGGTGCCTCCTCAGACAACATTCGGTCAACCTTTCAACAGCTTTAATACTCAGAATACTGGCATGAACGGTTTTCAACAGCAGTCTTTCCAACAACCTTTCCAACAGCCATTTCAACAACAAACGGCAGGTCAAGTCACCGGCAATGGCCAGCCATACTTTAATCTGTCCTCAATGCCGCAAACCTCGTTCGGTGTTTTGCCTCAGAACACCCAATCGCAGTTTCAAACACAACCTTCAATGGACAGCCTTTCGTCCATGTTTCAGAACACTGGCATCTCTGCGCCTAATACTTTCAACCAACCCGCTCAACAGCAGCTTCCTAACACCACCTTTGGCATGCAACCCAATTATACAGGTTTCAACCAACCATTGCAAGCACAGCCTACTGGTGCTGGGTTCGGAAATGCTCCTCCATCTTTACAGTCACAACCTACGGGAAAGAGAGCAAACCTTCTGGCTGCAACTCCAGAAAATCCATTTGGTTTTTGAGGTCTTATACTTATTTTTACGCTGAACTATTTTTAACTAGAATAAAAAATTGAGAGTTGCTTTCCCACCTGTTAATGATATCTGTTCTTTAGATTGTCTTTTGTAAAGTTATTTGTTTTTTGTCATAAGTGTCGAATTTAAAAGTATTGTAAATATTAAAAAGCGTAATTATTTAGATTAGAATAATGATTTGCGACATGTATCGAATTTTTAACAGTCAAACTTCTTTTTTTTGAAAACATTTATAAGACTGTGAAAGGTTCTCTATGGAGAATCATTAGGTTCGAAAGGTAAGATTAGAGCAATAATGTCAGAGAACTCGGTTCATAAACAGCTCATAGATTTTTTTTTGGAGTGCTATCAAGAAATTTTTGAAGAGCCTCTACGAGGCGATATACATTTAATCTATCATGTCTTTACAAAATGGACCATTGAGAATCAAAACAAGCGGAAGCAGAAAGAAGGGATCATAGACTTTGAAGAGTTCATGCTCACTTTGTACGATATTTGCAAGCTCACGGATAACGCCTTGACTTTTGATCACGACGTGAGACAACATGATTTTGGCTGCAAACAACAGTCAACAAGAACGACTAGAATGACATGGATCAATATGACAAAATTACAGCTCTTGAATGATCGTATCGAATCAAAGAAGAAGAAGGAAATAAGGTTCACCAAAAGTAAATCTTTAGGGACGGAGAAGCCTCTTGCCCCTCAAGAGCGTCTTCTTGGGTTGTTGAGCCAGCCATTGTACACCAGCATCAAGGCAGAAATCACTTATGCGCCGAACGTGATAGCAGAGCATAACATTGATCTTTCCAAGCTTTCAGAAATCTTGGCTAACCATACAGCCAAAAATGAGTTGGCTAAAAAGAAAGTGGCCATGAAGACACCTGTTAAACCATACTACGAAGTTTGTGATGATTCGACACATTGTCAAACTTTATCAGGGATTTGTCTTTCAAGAAAAGAAATGTCAAAACAGGGGAGTCCTGATATTTTTCAAGTCCACAGGGCTTTACAGCAAAACCGCAACTCGATACCCAATGACATCTTCAGATGCTCTCAAAACAAGATCCACTTCCTCCCCATTATCACACCACAAACCGACTTGTCTTTGGGCGACTGTTCCTACTTAGACACCTGCCATAAAATGAAAGGTTGTAGATACCTTCATTACTTTTCTTTGCAGCCACTTGCCAATCGGAGTACTGCCAATGAGCAATTGAGAGAGATCAATAAAGAAGCATCGACACACGAGTACACGGAGGGGGAGTGCTATACTGAGTACCAGAGAAAAATATTACCAGCTCAATGGATCAACTGTGATGTTAGGTATCTCCCATTCCTGATTTTAGGTAAATTTGCAGCTATAGTTTCGGATCCTGCTTGGGATATTCATATGTCTTTACCCTACGGAACTTGCAAAGACTTCGAACTCTTATCACTACCTATGGGTGAGTTACAGGACGAGGGAATAATTATGCTTTGGGTTACCGGAAGGTCAATTGAGGTTGGTAGACAAGCATTACAGAAATGGGGGTACTACCTATCGGACGAAGTTATCTGGATAAAGCTTAACCAGTTGAAGCGAACAATTGTCACTGGACGTACAGGCCATTGGCTTAACCATTCCAAAGAACACTTGCTTGTTGGAATTAAGGGTCACCCCCCATGGATCAAGCGCCTTTTAGATACAGATATCATAGTAAGCGGTACTAGGGAGACTCTGAGAAAGCCAGATGAGGTGTACGATATTGTTGAAAGAATAGTGGGGCCTCATTCACGTAAGCTTGAGATCTTTGGCAGAGATCACAATATCCGCCCTGGATGGTTCAGTAAGTTCAATTTTCATAACCTACTTTTAAGTCGAGAAACGATTACTAACGCATATAGCTATTGGTAACCAACTCAAAGGGACATCGATATACGAGAAAGAGGTTGCTTCAAAGTATGATTCTTTCATTCAAAGTAAGAAAAGTACTACCGTATAAGTTGACGTGGACTTAGTAGAGATACCTGATATCAGACTAATTGCGCTCCGTTGATCATGTTGTCTTATCCTTTGTATGTTGAATGTGTCTGAATTTTACAATGCGCTTGGCGGCTTCGTTATCCATGGTCTTCTTCAATTCTGGTTTATACCCCAAGTAAAACGCAACTTCAAAAGCAACAAAAAATGGAGCTAAAACCAAAGCCTGAAGCAAGTTGTCCAACAAGGCTGGAGCTCTCTTCTCGTGTACGCCGTGGCCGTAAAATTGTGCTATCCATGAGAGTACGTGAAATCCCACAGACCATTTCACGAAGTTGCGCTGAGATTCGTCTGTAAGCAAGCCGAGATAACAATGTTTAAAGATGTACGCCCCCAACATCAACACTGAAAATGATGGTATTCCAACTTTATAGTCAAGAGAGATGTAGTACAATCCATATACGAGTGCCACAATTGAACCTAGATTGATATAAGGATGTTCGTCCAAAAAATTGACGGGACTAGTAAATGCTATGGCGGAAAGCAAAATAATTGGAATACATAGCAAATGTATCGTAACATTGATATGATTGTAATGATACGATCTATAAAAGATCAAGTGTTCCTTCAAATCAAAAAGACCTGCCATGTTGAAAATGTATGAGGATAATGTACTTTGAAGTACTGGTGATTTCGTGATTTTTATATACTATCTCAAAAGCTCGCGGGGAACAGATCATACATATATATGTATTGATGATTCAAATGCTACAAAAAAGAATGAATAAATCTATATTTTAAAAATGAGGATTAACAATGAACCATAGGGTAATACATAATCTCTAGCACAAATCACTCTCTAATTTCCAATGAGGGTTTTTTGATAATTCTCTTTCTTTTTGACGTTTTGTCCTTTGATTTCTCAAATTTAGTGGCATCATGCAAATCTCTTCCTACGTTATCTGAATCCTTGACTTTATAAATTCTGACAATCCAGTTTTCGGAGGTAAATGCTTCTTCCAAGACATTCAATTGTGGTGATTGGGTGACTGGTATAACTTGATTTCTAACTCTATCAACTCCGTCACGTCCACTGAACAAGTCATTATAGTTATAGTAAGACATCTTGTACATCAATGAGTCTTGCATTGTTTTAGATGCTTTATCATCAACCTTGTATTCACCCCTATCAGAGAAGAAGTCTCTTTCATGAATCTCATCAGGCCATATGCCCTCTGAAATTCTCACCATCCATAAGAATTTGTTTATATCGTCACCTGAATAACCAATCAAACCACCAAAGACGATCAACACATAGTCGACATCATGTTTTTTTAAGATGTCGTAAGCTACTTCCTCAGAGGAACACATAGCTTTACCCACAGTGGCGATGTGGGTGTTGTTCCATGTATTGTTGTCGACAAGAGTAGTACGATCGGCCATTCCTCCGATTTGGTATCCGTAATCCCACCATGCCATCACCTTGGCATCCTCTGGAGTATTCATTCTAAGCCAGTAGTACGCTTCTCTGTAATCATCTATGATATTGGAAGATCCGTCTGGATTTCTGGAAGCCAAAACAACCGATGGAGAAGAGTAAGCATTGGATGTCACCCAGGTACAATGTAAAACAAAATACACAAGGTAAAAGGCAAATGAAATGACCACAACAAGGCTTGCTAGTAACCTTGAAAAGGAGGCGTCACTTTTTGCTGATTTCGATTTGGACTTTGACTTTGACTTTGGCTTGGAACTCTTTTTGCTGGAAGTATCCTCAACTTCTTCCGTTGTGTCAGACTTGAGTATATCAACAATGTTTAAGTAGATGTCGAATAGTCTGGATAAAGCAATTGCACCGGAAACACAAATGATAGGGGTGAGTGTCAAGATCAATCTAACCATAACACCTGCAAAGTATGAGCCCAATACCCCGTAAATAATTACAAACACATGCTCATCTCTCAACTCTTGGAAGCACAAATAAACTCCGGCTGGGAAGAGCCAGACCAACATGTTTGTGTCAAAGAAAAACGCAGGCCATGCTGTTGGCTGGTGCTCTGACACGGAGGCGATAATGGGGATATGAATTTTGGCATAATTTGTATCCCACAACGAATAGAAACGACCAGTCCAGGGTGCAATCCACCCCAACGCAGTCAAACCGAAAAGGGCTGCTATTCCAAGAACCGTTATTAAGGACAAGGAAAGAACCAAGAATGTGTTGAACTGCTTTGAAGGCACTTTAGATCTAACGTAATCACCGACAGCTACCAATTGTAATAACCCAAAAACCCCCAATGCTGCCATGTGATCGTTTGACTTGATTGGAAGGAAACCCACGAATGGAATTTGCATCGAGGCGAGAGTTCCCAAAGCGTACCATGTAGTGTATGCGGTGTACAATCTGTGATTGTAGCGGCCCATGAGAAGCAAGACGAAGATGTGCAAGGGAATAATGTTTGTGATGAACACATATCCACCCCATGCTGATACCATGTAAAAGTAGAACAAGGCAGCGAAAGAGGCGTAAAAAACCGACCCAATCTTCATCGACTTGATCCAAAAGTAGAATGTGGCCATCAACAAGGTGATTGCAATGGCCTCGTTATCATACGAGCCGGCAACGGACCTCGATATGTATCCAGGAGCAATGCCAATGAAGATCGCGGCTAACAACCCGGCGTTCGAGTCTTTCAATTCCTTTGTAAGGAAATAAGTTGCAATCGAAGTCAATCCTGAAAAAGCCGGCGCTAACAACACGCAAACATTTCTTATGTCCACAGGCAACGAGAGCCATTCCCTAAGTGCATGCCAAATCACTCCTGAAGTGACCATCAATCCAGGGTAAAGTGTTCCTCCTGTCACTCTTCCCAATGGGTACCAGGTTCTGTCGTCAAACCAATTCAAAAATTCGTAGAATGAGTGACTTACCAAGTACTTCGTTGCTCTGAAATTGAACCATGGGTCAAACTCGTGGATGATACTCTCATATCTAATTACAGAAAATAGTCTTGACGATACCGCTGCTCCTGCAATTGATATGAAGATCACCACCTGTAGCAACAGCCTGATAGTCTCTACCTTGACGCCGAATACCTTCAACTGTGACTGAGTATTCGCCATTGTCGTATTAGCAGGTTTTTATTAAATATATATTCAATTACCTTGACCTACGCTAAGTAATCCTTTAAACCACCGTGTTTTTTGTGAGATTGGTTTGACAACTGAGACTGGTGAAAAATATTATATACAGGAACTCAAATTGTATCATTAACTTACCTACAACGCTACTAAAAGGTTATATTAGAAGGAACTCCAGCTCCAATTGGCAGGTACACTTCCCACAACAGTATCCGCTTGGCTTGACTTGGAGTCTACCGATTGTCTATTACCCGAACTATTCATGGCCGTTGGCTTTGAGCCGTTTTTCAATGCATATCCATTGAGGTCGCCCAACTTGTCATTGGACTCGTCGTAACCAACGGTTCCTCCTGGATTCTTAGTGTGATGTTTATTGTCGGTTGTGGAGGCGGAGCAACCCTGTGTATCGCTAGCGGTATTCGCTTCGTCTGTGAAAGACTTCGAGCTAGTAGGCTGTATATCGACACCAAACTGATATTTCATAAACTTGTTATACTCTTCGATGCAGTTGTTGCACACTTTGGACAACGTGCCCCTTCCGCCGGTGGTAAACTGTGCCAAGTGATTGATGTAAAGATAGTGTGAGGTGTGTTCTCTGCAAAAAATTCCTCCACACTTTCTGCAATGATGCCTTCTCTCGAAGAAGTTGAACACCTTGGGACAAGACGCAATACCGCACTTGTTGACAGCCTCGTTCTTGACCCAATGCTTCCGTGTAGGTGTTTGCTTTAAAATGCTCTCGTACTTCTTCTGGCTTGTGATTAAGGGCCAGTTGGGAGATGACACCAAAGGTGACACCGGATGGGAGTCACTGGAGTTGGTATTGAGAGACTCAAATGAGTCAACAGAGACTCTCGATGCACTGCGCATTTCGTCATGGGGCCACCCCCCTTTCGTGTCTTTAGATGCGACTCCTGGTGTGTCGTGTTCTTCGTTGACGCTGAAGGGGTAATCGCTGCTTGAAGCGCTGTTTGAAACTGGAGTTGGACTCGTCATTCTAAGGACAGCTGGTACATACATGGGACTGCGCATGCCTTTTATTTGTTGCAAGTGTTGATTTGCTTTGTGGGGTTGCACTCTGTGTTGCTGGTGACGCTCATGAATGAGGTTTCCTGGAGGAACATTGCTATTGTTCTCACCGGTAGTACTGTCGATGCTGTTCATGGCATTTCTTTGGGTAGGAAGTTGCACGAGAGCGTTGCCTGCTCTTCTTAAATGGTTTTGGTGAATGTCCTGGTGATACTTTTGAGCAGCACGATTTGAAATATTGTTCAGAGAATGCGTGGGCTGAGCTCCTAAAGGCTTATTATTAGCGGTGTTTAATCTGGCAACCGAAGCATCGCTTGGTTCAATGTGTCTGAAATCGCCTTCTTTTGAAAACGTCCCGTGACTGTCGGTGACACTTTTAATCTTGAAAGTGCCTGTAGATTCCTTCAAGACTTGAGGAGCCATATTTGTCTCCCTTGTCGTATCAGTTTTGCCCATCAAGTCGGAATTGATAGGCTTCTCTTCCACTCCCGAATGGGATTGGCGGTCTGCAGCATCGCAATTTTGTTTTGAGGGCACTTTGCCAGCAAAGTCTCTATGTAACTCAGGTTGACTTACCTTGGGCTGCCTCGTCAAGCTAGCAAATGACGATAAATCCACCTGTGCCGGTTGGTACGACTCACCCGTTGACCCCTTTTCGCTTACCTTTGCCGACAGCTCCTTGGACGTATTTTTACGATGCAAATCTTCTTCGGGGTTTATTATGGGCATCGGGGATAGACTGAGCTTTTTCAACGCATTTAGAGTCAATTTTTGTTGCTGGATCAACGTATCTTGGTCCTCAAGACTGTCCTCGCCTCTGGATTTGTCCTCGCTTTTGGCCGACTCTTTCGCCTTCTCCTCTCTTGTGTCCTTCTTGTCGCCGTGGAATGGAAGCTGTTGCCCGATTTGCGTGTCTGTATTATTCACGTTGAAGCTCGATATACTAGAGAGAACAGGTGCCTGGATAAACGACTGGAAGTTCTTGTATGTGCTCGCATTGTTGCCGTTGTTGTTCACGCTGCCACCGTCCCGGTTCGTTCTGGCACTGTTCCCACCCACGGCCCCCAGCTGTTGCATCAAGGATCGAAGCGAAGCCGTGGAAAGAACAGACTGACAAGATTGCGTCCGGGGCTTGCTGATGTCCTTCTTTTTGAAAGTCAAGTCGGGCGAGTGCTCTCTCTTGGATTCGCTCTTATCCTCCTCGATCGATTGCGTTGGCGATGGCAAGTTCTGCATCCCACCGTTCTGGCGGTCTTCTTTCGTGCCCTGCTCTTCTTGAACCCGCTCCTTTACCGCTGCTTCATCCTCTTCCTTCGACCCATCTTGCTCCTTCGACTCGCCGCTAGACACAGGCGAAGAAATCGTGAACTTGCTCTTTTGGCTTTTCCCAACCTCTTGCTGTCCGCTATCTATCTCTCCCATGTTTCTTTGAGAGGCTAATCTACTGCCGCCGATTACTCCCTCTCACGAATGAACTCTTTTCTTAGCCTTAAAACTGGTTCACTGAAATTCTTGTATCTCCTTTATCTCGGATAACTTGAACTTGTTTCCTCTGTCTAAATGTATCTGATGCCACTTTTACAGTGCCTTATAAATCTTTATTCTGATTACCAGCCTTCCAAAAATATTTGTCCAGACGTTGCAATAATCTGCGACATTTGACGATATTGAACGACATTATTTATCGACGAGTAAAATGTCGTTTCACACTTTATCTTAACACTAGTGCGACACCGGTATTTCTGTAAATTAGCACCTAACATTTTCACAAAAACGTACAAAAAACTACTGCTACTACTATACCAATAGGCAGCTGCCTCTAGATAGAGTAGAGGGCATTATAAGGCTTCAATGTAGAGAACTTGTCAGTTCCGCAGCCATTTTCAATCGATCCCGGGCCTTCAGGAAGCTTACATAAGCATCAAATTGACAAATTACATAATTTCTATTGGTTCTCAAAGAATTTATAAATTATAAGTTGTAGGGAAACATATACTCAGGTAGAGTTCCAGGATTGATTTAACTTGATATATTAGACATAATGATATCTCGCGTTGGATTGGGCTCATTAAAGAGTATGTAGCTATCGTCAAGAAGGGGTTTTTTTCTTCGGATGTATTTAAAAATACGGCCGTTTTCAAAGGAATAAACTGGAGAAGCAAACTTGTAATGAGAAGCAGAACAAATTACTAACATTGCCATAGCATCGTCTCGTTCTGTCGTGAACGCTTCAAGGTTGGCCAGATTGGGAGCGGTCAGATACACTTCCACCGTCAGAGCTACCAGTGAACAAGAACAGGATATTTTAGTTGCACAACGTAAAAACCGTCCAACATCACCACACTTGGACATTTACCAACCTCAGTTGACATGGGTGTTGTCGGGTCTTCACAGAGTGACGGGTGTTGCCATGGCGGGCGCCTTCTATGCATTAACTTGTGGATACGCCGCTACATCCATCTTGAACATTCCATTTGATTCTGCTACATTGGTGTCTTTATTTGCTGGATTGCCGCTAGTGGCCAAGTTTGCTGCCAAGGGTGCCATGGCGTTCCCCTTTGTGTTCCACTCGTTCAACGGGTTGAGACACTTGATTTGGGATTTCGGTAAAGAGTTGACTCTCAAGGGTGTTTACAGAACAGGATACATCGTCTTGGCTGGTACTGCTCTTTTCGGTACATACTTGACTTTCTTTTGAATGTAGCATGGGGGATGGTGGCAGCAGCTGCTGGCCTGTCCCTATTTATTCGATTGTTTAGTTTAAAAAATTACGTAATTGATGCAATGATTCAGACCATAAAGTGACATTTATTCATACCATAATCTAAGTTTGGACTACTCTATCTCTGCCTCTGTCTCTGCCTCCAAGCATAGACAAGAGTCATTTGTACAAAATCCACAAACAGACTGTGGTTTCCCTTTGATAGGACTTTTTCTATCTACAATTTTAATCGTTTCTTCGGCATCAGGCGAGACTTCTTCCTGTCTCAGATACTCCCTCTCGTACTCTTCCTCCAAGGAAAGCTTGCATAGCCTTTCACTATGAGTAACGAAATCCTCATCATCTTTCATTACATCTATCTTTATTTCCTCTTTAGGGTCGAAGGACTGATATAAAGGCTTTAAAAGCCCTGGCATACAGCCGAGAGAAGTATCAACTGGATTATCGTTGAGACTATTACCCTTGTTACACGTTTGAGACTGCCTGAGCTGCTCAATCTTTTTCAATTCCTGACTTTTGTCCAATTTGTATTTCAACCTCTTGTCAAGATAAAACTCTATCTGGTTATTCAAATTCCCGTTGGCCGTCTTTTCCCCCGTAAACTTTTTCGTAACACTATGTATGATGTTTGATGATTTCGTTAAGTATGCTAAAAATTTGTTCAAATCATTGAGATTGTTGATCTTTTCTAATTGTTCGTACTGCGTTGTGCTGATGGGTTTCTGAGCATTTTGCTTCGGATTCGCCACAGCTGGTGTTTTGATATGCTTGGGTGCCTGGTCCCGGCTCAACGCGTCAAAAGTTATCACCCCGTTCTGCACAAATTTGAGCTCTTTTATCTGATTATTTATGACTTCAATATAGTTGCGGATCAAATCTTGCTCCTTCAACTTTGATAAATAGTTGACTTTTAGCTCCACGATGTTGTTTGGCTCGTAAGTATCTTTCGCCCCCAAAATCTCGTTTTTATTGAGGTCCTCCATGCTTGCCGTAGTTGTTGCTTCTTCGTTCTTCCCCTTTGATTTTTTCTTGCTAGCTGGTTTATTGGTGATTTTCACAGCATGCTGTCCTTGATTTAGGCCACTGTTCACAGCCGTCGTATTGGCTTGGTAGCAGTCCTCGTTGGGCGAGCACGTAGGTTTCCGTCCGGGCCGTGGTCTGGGCGGTAAAACCCATTTTTTCGAAGTATTGATGTTTAACGAAATATCAGACTTCAAGGTGGATTTAGAATGAACGTCAAATTTGGTCGGATTTGGCACAACAGGCTTCGGTAGCACTGCAATGGGCGCCGGTTTGATAGCGATGGGCTGCTGGGTCCTGCCTAACTTTCCTGCAACATTTGCGCTGCTTTTGCTCTCTATCGAAGTGGGATGCTGGGTATGAAAATGCGCCATCTTGCTGTCTGATGCTGTTCCTGATACTGGCCGCTTTAGTACCTCGTTCTTGTTGATGCTGTGTTGCGACGATATTGTGGGATCTGGCGGCATTTTCTTTAACGACATACTTTTGAATAATTCGATGGAGCCATAGGATCACCAGCTTTTTGCTCTCATACAAAGATTTGGTTCTTCTTTTCGTTTTGTATAAATTTCACTCTTTCGTTTAGAACTAATCCTCCGTCATACACCTACTATCTATGGCCTAGTTTGGTCTAATCGTTCAGATGTCCTTGAAAAGCTATATAATTTAAGTCTCCAGTTTTTGAAGATTCTCATTTTTCTTTGTCTCGGCTTTTAGTTGTAGTGATTTTACCAACTGCGTGAAACTAAGACACCTTGTTTATAGTAAACAAATTGATAGCAAGCAGATGAGTCAACGCCAATTATCCAACTCGTCGCTCAAGCAGAGGCAGCTCAGTCATTTGAACTCCCAGTTAGCGCAACTTCATGCCAATTTGGCCGACTTCAATGAACTTATAAACACAACAGCAGTTCAGTTCAAATCGATCGAAAAGTTGGGAATAATGCACGGGTCGTTGTTTATGGCCAGCCACACGGTATTTGAAAACGACAACTTCAGTCCGGCTGATGTCTCGATAAATAACTAGGTTTGCTATTGCAAACACTTCGCATCTTACACAAATAATAGCTGGACTATCCTCGAGAAAGGGTTTTGATGTCAGGCTCTGCTTAACTTGGGCCATATAGTGCTGCTACACGAGGTACCCTTGGTAGAGAGCTTGGTCTATCGGCCTACTTACTCCCGCAGCCCATTCAGCCAGCTCCAGTGCGGCCAGACATAGGGCCAAACCAGGACCAAACCGTTCCAACTACATTGACCTCCATACACTATCGGTGTCAGAAACTCGCAATCCATACGTACATAAAATTATAATATTTACAAAGTTGTAATGCTACCGCCGTTATATACAATCATTTTGGGGCCAAGTTCTTCTGCTGCTCCTGTTGCTTTTTCCTTCTCTCTATTTTCTCGTCAATCAAACGATCTCTTTCGATATCGAGATACTTGGAGTTCTGATACTTGGCAACACACTTCTGCGATGCCTCGTTTGCCTCACGACACTTTTTAATCCCGTCTAGAGGCCCGTAGCTGTTGGAACACTCAATATAAGCTCTGATTAATTCATCGCATTTTTCAAACGTATTTCTCCTCCACCTTTGAAAAACAACTGTTTCCTCCTTTGGTGTAAGGACCCATGCTGGTAGATGAGGGTTAGTGGGCAACTCCACGTCCTCGAATGTCTTCTTATTCTTCCCAGACATAACTTCCTTGTTCTATTGAAAAACTTATCGGTGAAGTCGAATCATTATATTTGTGCTGATATTGCATCGCGCACACCTCTTTAATATGGGTTCAAATAAAAACAAAGCTTTCTACTATACTTCTACATTCTTGTTGTCTGTCTATGACCCACTAAAACAGCCAGCATGTTTCAAGAGAATCCAGATAAACTAGTGCTTTCTTCTATTGAAAGTTTTGAAATAGAGCCGGATCTCCTTACGTTGAGAAGAATCGACGATCTAATCAACAAAACAAATCAGTATCGATTGAACACAATAGAGAACTATGAGAAGAGAATAGAAGAGCTCAAGAACGAGAAGAACAGTCTCTATGCTGAGATAAGTTTGTTGACCAAGGTTAGTGGTGTGAACTATGAGAACTTGCAGCTATTGGAAGGCGGAACCGAAAGTAACTTAAAGGACGTGAGCAACAAAGACATATTCACGTTGATGTCAGAAAAATCCACCGAGCTCGACAATCTCAAGTTGACACTTGCTAAGAGTCTCAATGATTTGGAAAGCCAGATTAACTCGCTCAGCATCACCAAGAAGGATCTCACCGACAAATTCGATTCTTTGAAACAGGAAAACGAGAACCTTATCAATGACAACATACTAAACAACCCCGATTCTAAAGTAATCAAAATTAACATCTTCAAGAACATGGGCGTAGAAATCGATAGTGACGATTTTCTGGAACAGGGACAAGACAGAATAATAATCTACAACAGGGACACTAATTTGTCTAGCGTATTGCAGGTGGAAGACAAGTACAGCGATTATTTCGTCACAAACTACATATGGGACAGGCTCCAGGGACACTAGAATTTCTGATCTACAACACGACAGGTGTCTGCTCGAAGAGAGCGGACAGGAACGTAAACGATTTAATGACAAATGCTCTATTTCTTTGAAATGGTATGTGTAAAATAGCTATATACAAACAGTTACTCAAGTTTAATAGTACTTAGGATTTTCCCTGAAGGATAACTTGGTCCACTTTGGCACTCTATGCACCGACTTTCTGTAATCTTTAGTCTTCTTATCAAAGGTTGAATATTTGTCTCTAGGACTCATCTCGTGTTCTTTGGGGTAATCGAACTTCAAGTAGTCAATTTTGGCATAGCCTGTGGACTCGGAGTCTTCCTTTTTCAATGACTGGTACAAAACTTCAATGTTGGAGTCAACCATCTTCATTCTCTTTCTGAGTCTAGTTTTCTGTGGCTGTGACATTCTGGGCGCAAACTTCCACAAGTATCCACCGGAGCGAACTGCGCTCGATCTGAAGGCTCCAAACATTATTCGACTTGGACGGTTTCCGTGCTTCCAGCTTTAACTATAACTCTAACTTTAGCTCTAACTTCACCATTGATGAAAAAAATCAATTTGGTTGAATTTTCGAAAAGTCGTGTGCGTGTCCAAATGGTTTGTCCCGCCAGGGCCAAGTCTAAGACCCAGTTGGAACCCAAACTTTCATACCATGGACAACAGCCCAGAGTGTCATGGTGCCGGCTGCCAACTCGAAACCGAAGCTGTGCCCTCACACTTCTTGAAAATTTCGCTGTCGAGAACGATGCTTGAGAGCGAGGCTTGTCTGGAGCAAGTCTGGATACAACGTAGTACTACTAAATGTTCGAGAACGAAACAGAGCCCAAAAGAGGAATCATGTCCTTGGCTAACAGCAGCTAGACGGTATTACTCTACTGCTCAACTAATTCTAGAGTAACGAGCATCTACATAACTGTACATTTCACTGTGTTTTCGTTTCCATTTCGATTTCATTACTCTTCAAGTTGTAGAAATCAAGAATAGTTGCAAATGTAACGCGACACTGGTTCTCTCACCGTACGTAGATGCAAACTTATCCTACACCACCATTTTTTGTTGGCTTCCTTCTGTCAGCAGAACAGGCCTCTACCCAGCTTACAACATGGCCCTACATCCAGCAGAGAACCCAAGGCATTTGTGTCTAGAAACGAGTCCCGGGTCAACCATTATCGTAAGCCGAGAGTTTACAAAAGGCGTTTAACTACAAAGACAACAAGGTGAAATCAGGCCCAATCCATACGAGCCGAAAGTTACTCGGTCAGCTTGTGGGCACCTCTCCAGTTTTCGAAACTGGCAGTAAAACTGGCGAAATTTCGTTTTGTCGATTGCTGCTGCGTACCACGAATTGTAGGCTAAACTTGTTGATACTACTATATACCAAAAATCGCTCGACTGGCAAAGACGTGTTCAAATTCTAGCCTTGAGCCTTCAGCACTGTTTCACGAGAGTGCCAGGTAAAGGCAATGGGGTCCCAGGCCCGTCAAACAGGGGCATACAGAAAAGCCTTGACTTATACCAGGTGACTTTTCTTCCGCCGCAATGGCGAAAAAGATGGGCTTCCAGAAAAAGAAGTAAAAATAGCTGGAGAGAAGGATAGGAAAAAAAAAAAAAAAAAAGAACACTGTAAAAACATTCTTTTGAGACACAATCTAGACTTTGGTCAACAGCGACCATGCCAACATTGCCAACATTTGCAGCATGGCCAGCATTGCCAGCATCACCGATGTTGCTACTGCTATGGTAAGCAATTTAACGTGTATTCGTTTAGATATGTAAAGATGATGAGATTTGAGAACCTTCTGGGCTGATTGAAAAGAAGCGCTCGTGGAGAGCACACGGACTCATTAGCGCATTACCGAATGTCGCAATGTTAATGCGAATTCGAAATTTAGAGCGGTCTTCGCTTACAACACAGCGCTTCTCACGAAACTATTCCATGAATGCTAATTCTCCATTGAACCTATTAACCTACCCAAATTATCTCATAACTTCATAAAATATAGAACTATTTACTGGATCTCGTATGAGAACTCTCGGCCTCGTCCGTGCTATAAACACGCCGTGAGCCATTTTCTGTAGTTGTGAGAAGTAGAGGGTATATGATCGATTATATTCTGCGATGAAGTGTCTCTGGACACATTGGTGGTGGCGCCGGACTTCATCAGCACGTCGTAGTTCAAGTCAAACGGCTGGCTTATCAAGTCGGTGCTTGGCTGGTTAGCCGCCAAAACTAACGGAGACGCCACCAAGTCCACTTCCCCGTGCTCCATCTGCACCAGGTTGGACCTCGTTGTGTAGTTGTTGTAATGCTGGTACACCGCGGGCGCTAATATGGGCGACACGAGCTCGCTGTTCCCGCTGGCGGCGGCCGCCGACTCCAAAATGTTCAGCGACTGCCTCTCGTCTATCATTTTGCACTCGTCAGAGCAGTATATGCTGTTGTGACTGCAGAGCTGGTCACAGGTAATGCAGTAGTTATTAAATGCTAAGTCCGACATCGTCAGTGCTGTGATAGTGTGTTCTATTACTCGCTGGAGTTGAAAAATGCCTGCTGTGAAAAAAACAAAATCTGCTCTTCTGTCTTTTCCGTGTGTTGGAAATGCACTAGTTTGATGACCCTGTCTTCAGATAATCAAAATCTAGCGTGTGCTATGTTTGGTGTCTTTTCCGACTGATATACTTCACTTGAATTGCGTGAGCGGTACTGAAACTGAAGAACGTTGTATCGATTTGATCGAAAACTATCTAAGTTCAACTGGTGATTTAACTTGCTAGATGATAAGCACCTGTAACTGTACACTGTAAGATATAGCTTGGTATATATCCGTGCACAAGAACTTAGTCAAATATTGTCTTTGGTGTAGATCAAGAATGAAAAAAATCGACTTCGAATTTGGAGCAGCTAAATTTCTTTATATATCAATATTTGTATCTGCCACAATATATTAATTTTTTTTTTTTAATGAGCAATAACCACCACCGTCTATGAATCATATGGTAAATTCTAGCAACACACATGGTGACACGCAGTGTGACACACCGACACTACTTTTTGCACCACTGGGGCCCTGACGCACACATGTAAGAAAAGTGCGCGCTAAGTGCCTAACCACTTTGCCCTGATTCCCCAAATTTAATGGGTAATTTGTCAACGAACGACCACGAGTGTATCACGATGCTCAACATCGTAATAGCGGGCTTTCAGCCACGTTTAATAAGAAATCGGGAGCCACAAATATCGTACACTAGATAGAGGAAGGGATTCACAGAGGAGAAGCAGAAGCGTGCGCTCGTGTGTGGCGTGGGCGGTGGTATTGAATACTTTTACATTTAGTGGTGGTGGTGGTGGTGGTGGTGGCCCTAGGTTTTGAAGCATGCCTGAGAACGTTTTTTTTTGTAGCGTAGAGTGTAGACGCAATGGCAAATAGTGGCGGGACTGTACAGTGAGCAAATAGAACCGTCGCAGTATTAGTGAGAAACATGGCGCAAACGTCGCTAGCGCTGTAGGGAGCATAGGGGGACATTTTGCGAGCGTAGGGGGAGTGGGAAAGTTCATAATCAGTAGTAAAGGCTAGGTCTAGGCAAAAGAAAATGCTGGTACCAGAGGTCGGAGTCTAGGCTTGTGTAGCGATGGCATAGCATAGACTCCTCCCAACATCTGTAACTAGTCATGTTTGTCTACAATAGGGGAAAAAAATGTCTTGACGACTGAGTGTGATACTTTGGTGGCGGCTATGAGAGTGGGTTCCAGCGTGGACTAGACTACGAGCTACGAGAGCGTCCAGATTCCTTTTGGGGACAATGCTGGACGTTTGGTTTTAGGGTTCAAAGAATGCTTTTGTTACAAAGTACCGCTTTGGTCTGACGTGTTTTGAGACCGGTTTGTAATAATGAAAGGAGAAGAAGTGGGCAACAGTTGGGCAGGTGTCAGCGAAAGAGTAAGAGAGGAGAAGGAAGATCATAAAGAGATTGGCAGAGTGCGAGGGTGGAAAACTGGTGGGGAGGGCTCGGCACTAGCGCGGTGAAGGACAACGCTGTGACGGATACTACGGACTGCGGACAACAGGAACAACGTGTAGGTAATACATGGGCGATTCAACCCAACTTTTGAGCTAAATACAACAAGGGCCACGATCGTTCGATGCGATAAACATCAGAAGGGGAAATAGCTAAGTTTACAAAACACATCACAAGTGAGTGTATAATTAGTGATTGTTTTTTTTTTTTTCGATGGCTGCCACTAGCGTGGGGGCCGGAAAATTTCATTTTCCTCCCCCCATGGCCTCCTAAAATCGCACCCTCACGCACGCTAGCGTGGTGACAAACCCCTCGTGGATCCCAGGGACTAGCGGCGGTAGATAGTTTTTCTGACTCAGACGCGCAGAAGTGAAGCATATACTAAGAGAAAATTCTTGCAAAAACGTGATTTTTAGCCATGTACTGTCAGAAGCGTCAGAAGCATGAAAAAGTTTTTCTATAACTCATTAACTTAGTTCTGTTTTAGGAAATCTTGCAAGCATCTTCTCTATACGTCTTCGGCGAAGGGAAATTTCTTCGTGTATGAGCAACGTTGATGCGTTTTTCTAAGGGTAGATAAACGAACACTGTAGCGATACGCTAAGATGTGCTAAGTTGACAAAATACAACACTACATTCAAGCGGAGGCGTCGGCCTGGCACTCTGCTCAAGAACTTTCAGCTGTGCCAAGTACTGATGGGTGGTTATCGTGATGCAATTAGCAATCGCTCTGGGAAGACGTCAAACGGGATTCAGCGAGTTTTTGGCTGAAAAGGGAATCGAGAAAGCAAAAAAAGTTTTTTTTTTTTTTTTTTTTTTTTTTTTTTTTTTCCATCTCTCTCTCTCTTTATTCTACACTTTTCAACTGATTCGGAGCGGACGCACTATAACTGATGCAATTGATAATGCTTTCTTCTCAATCATAGTTATGGTTGCTAAATGATTCAGGAGAGGGAAAACTCGGCTCGCTCAATTCAACTGGATCCAGTCAGCCAGACATTGAAGACGGAAAAGCTCGTCTTGTCCGTGCTATGTAGTTGAGGATTGGATCAGTTAGTGTACCAATATATTGCATAAAACGATAAACAACATCCAGTTTGGACACGGGCTATTGTGTCCAAAGTTACTGAGCAGAAAAGGATGCCCTTGTGGTGCAGAAAACAAAAAAATCGTATGTTGGATCGGAAAAGAGATACCTGAACAACCACTAATTAGATGAGGCAAGAAACAGGCCGATCAATAAGCAGGGCGAGAAGATGGGTAATAGACAAACCGCAAGTATTATCGAGATACAGTAGCAACCTGAAAACGAGACATTAAACATTATTGTGAGACATTGTAGGTGAGATGAGTTTCTATTTTTTTACTGAAACAATTCTACTTTCTTTTTTGTTTGCTATGTGGTTGCTTATTGCCCGAAGCCCAGACGTACCGACTGTTCCCAACCAAGTCTGGTTTTGAAACTAGCTAAACTATCATCTCGTATTACGTGCGATCAAGACAAATCTTGTGAGGATTTGTTCAATCACAGTTTTGTAAAGCACGTACAAGTAGCTTGACTCTTGTTTCACCTGACTTACCTGACTTACATTACTTCTCTTCACACTACTTCAAATTACTTCTAACTACAATTGTTTTTTCTTTTTTCTTACGAATTCTCGCTCTACGACTAAGCTGAGCTGCAACCGTGAAAAGGGCTACACCGTTTTGAACTTGTATTGCAAACTATTCAAAGTATCAATATCCTTTGTAATTTTCCTATACGAAGTGTCCAAGTAAAATGCCCCGAGAAGATTGATCGCCGGTAGTGAGTATGCCAATGAGTTGAGGGACATATGGTATAGGAGAAACGAGACAATTGCAGCATTCGTGTAGCGCAATACACTTTTTCTCGCCGTCATGTTTTCCACCAACGATAGTATCACCGACAATAAGGCCAAGTAGATTTTCGGCAACGGGTTGATTCTGTTAAGAATAGGGAGGAGAACCAATTGTGCAATCTCCAACACCACCAAAACCCTTGCGTACAATTTGCTGGTGTTGGCATTTGCCTTCCTGAGGTTATTGACCAATTCTTGTTGATCTACAGAATCTAGCAAAACCAGATCATTGAGAAGCTCTTTATCGACTTTTCTGAGTCTCGAACCCATCGAGAAGCGACCAGTGGTGCAGCACAGCCCAACAATGTAAGGATAGATGTCACTAGCGATAGCACTAACTCTAGGTTGATGTTGATTTAAAGGACACCGGACGGATTCTTGCTAACCTCATCACCTACAATATGCAGTACACGATCAACAGCACAGTTGGCGGTACCCTTTAACTCTTTAGCATTTCTTGTCGAGCCAATGTACGCGGCGAGCATAAACCTCACAACACCAAGTAGAAACCTCCCCCCTAAGCCTAAACGAGGACGACGGCTAAAGGCATACGATCAACACCGGACTACTGTGTTGGCATGCGTGCTGAAGCAGCATTCATGGAGTACCGCGAAAAGGCCCAATCAACGTCTGACAGCTGAGGTCATTGGTTAGACCCAGTGAAATGCCATTGAACTCCAAAGACGCTAAGGGAATTCAAATCTAGAAAGCTTGTACAGGGGACGTTATGTTTTAGGCGCTTTAACTGCCATATGCTGCAAAACTGGGGTTTTTCTCTATCATTTTTCCTGATCCGGTTGCTCAGTCCAATTAACGTTCTTGTCAAAGCTCAAAGGTGTTCTAGTGGAGTTCTGACTACGCGAAAAAATGCAAATACTCTTCTAGACCACGCCAGACGGTTTCTAGAGAAATAAGGCTCAAATACACGTAGCCTTTGAACTAGGATCCCATTGGATGGAGGCCGGGCCTCCATCCAACAGGACTAACTGCTCACTTCTTTTGTCATACGATTGAAGCAGGGGCACTTTGCTCACCGCTGGAGAATCTTCAATAGATCCCCCTTTTACTCGCTCCACCTTCCGATCTCATTCCGACTGGTTGAACTAACAATATTTATTGCAATATCTACGGTAGTGCACATCACGGTAGCCTTCTAGTACTCCATTATGTGTTGGTACTACAAAATCGATTGACGCTACTGGAACTCGCGCTATAATGAGAAAAGGTACAGAACCACTCCATATAATAGTTTTTCCCATCATCCTCCACAATAGTCATTTCAACATCTATGCAGACTATGTAGACTCTCCGCACCCGTTTCTACAATCACTCACCGCTGAAAAAGCGTTTTCCAACTCGGAGAGCTGTTCATTCTTCCTCTACCACAGTAACTGGTAACGTCTCCGCCAAACTCTGTAGTGACGTTCGACTCAGGGACCCCATCTCATGCCAGATGTACCTTATAGCCCGCCAAATGTACGCCGACGCTACGATAGGAAAGTGTCCTTATTTTAGTGGCCAGTTAGAACTAAACACAAGCAGACACAGCGTGAGGTATGATGTGGTATGAAGGAACCTTTTTAGCCCGTAGTAACTATCATAACGCACGTAAATGTCAGCACTAATTAAATTAGGCTAAACAAAGAACCCGCGTAGCGGTGGGTTTAGGTGCAAGAAAAATTCCGTTTCAACAAAGAATCAATAACATTACACAAAATCGAGGGGAATTTTTTCAGTTTGGGCAAAACACGACCGTCTCTGATGGGCTGAATTAACATTAACACTAGTCTTCCCACTCGATCGCGGTAAATACATTCCAGGGCTGAAAGTTCAAGGGTTAATACAGTTATTAGTTGTTTTTTCTTATAAAATTTTGCTAATAGCAAACCAAGAGACCAGTCTTTGATCCTTGAACACACCGAGATAGCATCACAGTTGTCGAACAGTGTACTAATCTCTAAGTTTTCGATCGCTTTTTATCTTGACTCGGTAAGCGCCTTGGATATATTATTTTGACGAGTAATACTCAAGAGGTTGTTTCGAAAGTGATAATAATTCCAACTAAAGTCCTTCATTCATTCGTTTAGTGCTAATAGCATTTCAGCTCGCTTTTCACCATTGATCAGGTTTCGGTTGACGCCTACGTTTGTTGTCACCATATGTTTGTTAAGTTTTGAGAGTCAGTTTTAAAGCCATGTCGTTCAAAAGATATAGACTCATGATTCTCGCCTATTTGGCAGTAAGTGCCCAGGCGGCGTATGCTAACGGGAACGGATTCGGAGGCGCAGGGATAGGGGGCCAGAGCAACAGCGCTGACTCCAAGTTCAATGTGCCGAGCTATTCCAACCAGTTCGCTGGTCCTCAAGCTGGCAGCACACAAGCGGCAACAGCGAAGCTGAGTGCCCAGACTAAGGGTGTTTTCAATTCGCCTTCCGTACAGCCATCGGCAACCAGTTCGACGGCGGCAGCCGCCACCTCTAATACTAAAGCGACTTCCTCTGAAGAGAGGAGTCTGCCTGCAAAGACACAAGCTGGTGGCCAGAGCTCGACGCAAGGGAAAAGCCCTATAATTAATGCGGAAGCAAGCTCGACCCAGGGAGCTTCTCCAACAGGCACCTCGACCTCGAGTTCGAGCTCGAGTGTCACAGAGGCAGCCTCTCCTTCGGTTGCTCAAGTTTCTAGTGCTACACAGGCAGCGTCTCCAACGGATACGTTGAGCTCGAGTTCAAGCGATACACAAGCAGCTTCCCCTTCGGTTGCTCAAGCTTCCAGTGCTACAGGGGCAGCATCTCCCACAGATACATCGAGCTCGAGCTCGAGCTCGAGCGCTACAGAGGCAGCATCTCCATCGGTCACCGCAAGCTCGAGCACTGTTACAGCCGCGTCTTCGAGTGAACCAAGTAGTGCAGCATATGCTCTAAACAGTGACAGCACTAGCTCTGAAGCACCAGCTTCCTCAGAAACTGGTTCTCCGTCGTCGACGACTGGATATGAACCGTCAATCACGTCGAGCTCTTCTGCAGTAAGCCAGACCGCTCCAGCAAGCTCGGCAACAAACCTGGGAGAGGAAGAGGCAAAAAGTTCGTCAAGCTTCAACCTTTTCTCGAACCTTCAAATTCCCTCGCTTTCACAAGTCAACTTCCCTCCCTCCAGATCTTCCTCTCAGACAGTTACTGAGTCCACTTCATCGTCCACCGCTTCAAGCGCTACAAATGCTGTAAGCGCTACAAGCGCTACAAGTGCTACAAGCGCTACAAGTGCTACAAGTGCTACAAGTGCATCAAACGCTCCTTCTTCGAATGGTTTTTCATATGCACCTTCTTCCTCGACAGAAAACGCTAAAGCAAGCAGTTCTACGCCTGCCTCAGTATCAAGCTATGCATCCTCAGGTACGGCTTCAGCCGTCTCAAGTAATTCGCAAACTACATCTTTTGCTCTGGCTTCAACTACTGAGTTATCTAGCAGCTTATTTAGCTCGGCTAAATTACCTGGCTTCAGCTCATCAGAACCATACCCATCCAGCGCTTCACCATCCGTTTCGAGCTATTATCCAAATGCTATGTCACAATCCAGTGCTTCAGGCTCCATCAAACCAACAAGTATACCCTCCGCACTTGCAAGTTCATCTGTGAACCAGGCCTCTTCTACTGCAGCGGTCCTGTCATCAAGCGAACTTAGTAGTGTTGGAAGCTCCTCGAGCTCAAAAACTTTTGCAAGTCCGTCTGTCACTTCTTTACCTTCAAGCATAGCAAGCGGCAGTTTTACTTCTGGGGTGCCAAGCGCTTCTACGAACTCATTATTAAGTCATAGCATTTCCTACAATCCATCAAAATCTTCTAGTTCGGAAGGAAGACTCTCCTCAACTTTGCTACTGAGCTCCAGCACCGGTTCTGCGCAGTCATCTATTGAGTCTAGTGTTTCGTTCGAAAGTGCATCGCAGTCGCAATTTGCTTCCAGCTCATCAATGCCTTCATCATCGATAAGGTCATCATCGGTTAGTGCTCCTAGTAGCTCAAGTACTTTGTTGGTCGAATCATCATCTACAGCTGCTGTCTCGCCAAGTTTGTCCTCAAGTTTAGTCAAACCTAGCTCTGAGAGTAAAATTGCTTCTTCAACGAGATTTGCCTCGACAAGTGTGTCTTCTGCTTTGGCCTCTTCCTCATCTTTGAGTGTTCCAGAAAGCTCGGGTAGTACAGTGGCAGTATTGAAGTCTAAACCTATTTCCAGTGCTACCTCAGACAAGTCAAGCTCAACTGCTCTGTTCTCTTTAAAGCCAGGTCAGAGCTCACAAACTAAACATACACAAGCGATCCAATCATCGTTTGCAGAGAGTTCCTCCCAAGTAACGTATGCTCATCCATCAACATCTCAAAGCAGTTTTGTTCGTTTTACTTCGGCACCTCAATCTGCTCAATCTGCTCAATCTACAGCTTCTTCGGCACAGAGTATCACCCAAGCAGCTTCCTACTCCGGCGCAGCATCTGCCTCGTCAAGAGTATCACCAGCCTCAGCTTCTCCTGTTCTGTCTTCATCTGCTGCCTTAGCCGCTAGTTCTAATTCTGTTACATCTGCTGGAGCCGAGCCTTCGAAGACTGCCACAACTTTATCTATGGGTTGGTTGCCTTCCTCCTTAATCATGCAAGACACATCATCAACCACAACACAAGAGAGTACTCAGACAGCAACAGCTAAGCCAGAGGTATCAGGATTACCTAAAGCTATCACACCTGGACCAGTTTCGTCACCCGGAAAAGATTACGACCTTATTTACATCGGTTTCAAGCTGCCTTTAAAGTATACATTCGTTATCGAACATTCTCTTTCGTCTGCTCAAATTTTTGAGTATTTACCACAAGTATTAGCTTACCCTTTCAGTGACCAAATGAAGCATAATCTACCTGTGGTTAAGCGCTTGGTTCCTTTTACTGCAGCTGGTATTCTGTATACTATATCAGTGGCCGAAGTTTACTTCCCATCTAAGTCTGTGAGTGCACTCAATCGTTTGCTTCAGGATAACGATTCAAAGTTATACAAGAATCCAGATACTGTACAACAAAAACTTGCTTCTTTGATCGACAACAGAATTCCCTTGACAGATTTGAGTGTTGGTGGAAGTTCGAATAGTAATGATAATAACAGCAATTCATCGAATGGATCTATGGATTCACAAAATTCAACAGCCTCGAACAAGGGTAGAATCGCAGGTATTACTATTGGTGCTGCGGCTGGCTGTGGAATTTACATGACATTCATGATTCTTTTGTTTAAAAAGTTCAAGAAGAATAAGAGTGTAGAGTTACCAGCTTCAGATTCCGAAAGCAACGTTGGTGGTGCCGACTCAAGATTTACCGATCACAGCGACTCAGGAATTTCTGGATTTAATAGAATTGATTCTTCTTCAGGAGGAGGTACTGGTTCGTATTCAAGAAGTGTTAAAATTTCAGAGCCAGTGAATGCGTCGAATTCGTTGGGATGGGCATAGTAGTAGCTGCAAGTAAATGAATCATTTGTATCATCTGATTGAGTGAACGGGTTGAAAATGAGGTATCCATCCCCGTTCTACTATCAAGGTCTATAGTTGAATATTTTGTGTATATTTAGATTTAAATTTTATACCCGTATACATGCTACAAACAGATGAAGTTCATTCAAAGTATGCCTATAATTGTTCGATGAAAGTCCAGAGTTCATCAACAACAGTTACTGAATCATCGTCCAACGTCTCGGACAATTCATCCATCAATTCTTGTTTCTGAGCTAAATCATTGCTCATTAGAAAATCATAGATGTATTTAATTAGCACTTCTTCTCTTATTCCAAGATACTCTTCAACCAATTCACCTATCTTGTCTCTCAATAGATTGAGCTTTGTGTCGTCTAATGAAGAAATGTTAACATTGATGAGCAAATTATCAGACTTAACTGGAGTTTTTGCCTCACTTTTATGAGTCGAAGAGACCTCAGGTAGTACTTGATCCCAACTAGCTTTCTCGTGATTCTCTTGTTCTTCTTCCTTAGCGTCTTCTTTATCAAAGTTCTCTTCTTTGGATCTTTCATAACTTCTTTGTCTTAGGTATTCAGAGTAGTCAGTGTAGTATAATTTTATCTTGGCTTGATTTAAGGTGATCGAATCGGGTATATTCAGCAAATCATAGTCCTTGAAGTTCCTAAATTCATTTATGAACCTAGCCTTATTCTCAGTTAAGTAATCCTCGTATTGCTGTTCAGTTTTGAGTTTTTCTAATAAATTAGTTCTAGACGAAGACTCTGTAGACAAAAAAGCAGATAATTTCTTTTGATAACGATCTTCCTCTGCATCTGCTAGACTCTTTGATACCATGGCAGCGTATTCCTTGTCATTCAAATCGTGATATTCATCTTCTTCCTCTTTCTCAAATTCATCTTCGGAGGATTTATGCAATTCTTCATCCATAACTACATCTTCATTGGTCTCCTTTAGGCCCTCATAAATTCTTTTCAATCTATTTTTCGCTATTATTCTTTCATTTTCTATTTCTTGTTGACGGCGGTTCCTTTCGATGGTCAAAACCTTTGATCGAAATCTAATTATGTCGTTAATGATCTTTGACTTCATATCCTTCGGCACTTCGATCAATTCAGATGGATCGACCTGATAAGTACTATAATAACGCATAACCTGATCCAAGTCCTCAGTGCCGCTTGTCTTGACTGATTTCTCCAAATTTTTACTATTAATAAAGGTCCTTTGTGACTCGTTGACGAGCCTCTGCTTTTGAGTATCAGTGAGTACCTGAGTGGAATCTATTTGGGATAGATATTGGATGCTCAGAGGATCTGCTGAGATTTTGATATCTTTCAGTACGCCATCAAATATGGCATGCGAGATCTCAATAAACCACTTTGTCGTCTCTATGTATGTAAATCTGATAAACAAGATTCGATGATTCAAATGTTCAAGGTCAATTGAGCTCCACTGAAAATTTCGATCTCCTTCATAATACGATAAAATAGACTTGACAATCTTCTCTGTCAAAATTTTCTTGATTGCTGGTAATCCTTGGATCACGACTGTGTTCACTTGGCTCTTCAAATTATCAGGCATGAAATTGTCAATGCCTATGAAAAACTCTGGTTCGGAGTTGGCTTCCATGTCAAAATCTTCGTTTGGAGCACCCAAGCTGTTTACGGCAGTTTCATTCACGATAGAGCTCGTGGTTAGCAGGGCTGAATGCACCTTATTTGTGTTATTCTGAACTATATTCTCAACTTCATCGTCTCGTAAAGTAGGAATAAATGCTGGTGGTTCTTTTATTGCATCCAACGATTGAACCGATAAAGGGGAAGGAGCATCAACAGATGCATTCTTCAACAAGGCAAAAAGGTCCAGATGGTTGTCACCAGGGGTTTTGAAAGGGCTTACTATGCCAAATGAGTTACTCATATCAAAGAGTATGATGTTATGAGATGGTCTTTTAAATTTAATCTGCGACTTTTTTTAAGTAAATGAAAACTATCAATATTTAAGTTACTAGAGATCTTACCAGAAATGATGAACAGGAATCTTCAAATTCCCTCTGATAGCTACTACGAAGCGTCAGAAGGTGAATCAATAGTCGAAGGTGGTACAACAGATACAGGTTCTGGTGGTAAGAAACAAAATGAAATTGAAGACAAAACGAGCAGTCTGTCAAACGAAACTCTGGGATCGATGCCGTGGGATGTCTACTTGAAAAGATCAGGAAAAAATCCAAATGATATGAAGAATTGGGAGGAACTTTTCAAAGCCTTGAACATCAAAATTGAGGAGCTGTTAAAAGAAAAAGATGCTGTTGATGACGAGATAAAGTGTACTGCGAAGCAAAGTTACAGAAGAGTAGTTTCTCGGTTTCCTTATTTATCAGAGTACTGGAAGGCATTCCTGGTTCTAGAGTACAAGCTCGATGGGATAGACGCATCCATTTCTATTTTGAACGAGGCTGTTGAATCATTTCCCTACTCAATAGACTTATGGCATGATTACTTGAGTGCCCTCATAACTCAGCTCGAGATCACAGACAAAGGGGGAGCTCAAGAGGACACTGAACTAAAGAGAAATTTCATACGAAACAGGTTCGATAAGGCTCTCGACCTTAATGGCTTAAACTTTCTTTCACATCCGTTGTGGGATTTACGCATAGATTTCGAGTCACTGCTCGATGGTCTGGAAGAAAATAATGGCATAGTATTTGACATATACTTACAAGTGATAAGGATACCGCTATACGAGTATGGGAAGTATTACAAAGCCTACACCGAGATCAACAAGAACTTTTCTTTGATGGAAAACCTCAAGTATGACCCTTTGAAAGAAGATTTGTTAGATGAGTATCTTATAAGATTTCAGAAAGAAAAGATAGATGATCTTTCATTGATAGAGGAACATCAAATTATAGATGACTTATCGTATAAAATTTTCGAAAATACGCAAATCAGAGTTAATGAAAAATGGGTCTTCGAATCAGAAATAAATAACCGAGATTTTTCTTTTACTGATATGGCATCTATTGAGGCTGAAAATAAGAACTGGGTGGAATACTTAAACCATGAAATTCAGAGATATGACAGCACGGATGGTCCGCTCAAGGACTTACAGTTTGGGTACGTGATAAATTTATTCGAACGTTCATTGATACCCAATTGTTTGAATACGTCTCTATGGCTTAAATACTTATCCTTCATGAACAGACTGCTTCAAAAACAAGACGAGAAGTTTAGCAAAATGAAACAGCTTTATGACAGGGCGGTTCACAGGTTCATTCCTTTGGATGAAAACTTAATCAGGACAAATTACGTTGCTTTTCTTATGAGCAACGAAAAGAAAGACCTCGCAATTGAGTTCGTTTTCAATCTTATTCGCCTATTTGGTGGCCTAGGTATGGTGAAGCAATATAACAAACAAGGTTATATACTTTCTTACCATACAATGCTCAAAATATGGGCCACAATATTGCCGCAAGATTCTTTTATTGCAGTTTTGGAAAACATAATAAATGGCTATTTCGACGAGGGCGATAGTGCAACAAGGAAACGTGAGTCAGTGGAGGACTTAATCGAGAAACTCAATAAACCAATTCAGGAAAGTTTCAACTACAGCTATGTTTCCATTTTTGAAAAATTGCTAAATAACGATTCAATTTGCATTGTAGTCAGGTTTTACTTAGAGCTTTTGCAGAAAAACCTCAGGCCTTCAATAACTGTCAAGATAAGAAAGTTTTTCAACAAGTACTTCAAAGAAGAGGCTCTACAAAGCTCTGTGAAATTCTGGGAATTCTTCATAGAATTCGAGGGAGTCTTCAACCACAACATGGTAAACTTGAGAAAGATTATAGATCATATCAAATATGATTCCAAACTACCAAAAGCAATCATTGACTGCTTTATAGATATGAATTATGATATTGTTTCTGCAAATTTACCTTCAATTTTAGAGTACAATGCAAATTCTTCCAAAAATGATGATACCTTAATTACCTGTGACAGTGACAGATCTAACTCATTTTCCATTAACAAGTCTGCCAGAATCAGAATTAGTAAGAACAATTACTTGATACAACAACAAACTGAAGGCAAATCTTACAAAGCGCACAATAGACTGATCACAAATCAGATTGGTACCAATCTTGAAGGAGACTTTATAAAACTCATCAAGAGACAACAAGGTCATCCAGGCATACATATCAATCATATTCCCGAAATTACAAACACTTTCATAAAAGATGAATGGTTTTCATTAGAAGAAAGCCAAATTGAAGTGCCTGAGTTCCCAACTTTCAAAAATGTAGAAAAGGCAAGTTTGCCTATCAAATATCCACCTAAATGAGGGAAGAAAGGTACAGAACAGTCTATAATTGTATACGATAAATATTTAAAATACACAGATTAAACTAAACACACCACTACTGAAATCACATTTCAAAGAATATCATTCTGCCTGCCTATGATCATCAAATCACTCCTAGTTTTCGCTTTAAGAGAACATCTATTGTTCCCATGAACTTCTAGTATGCTCAATCTCTTGAACCTAGAGCTCAAAAGACTCAAAATCTTGTCATTCACAGATCTAACAAATCCCATATCTAATGTTGTCAACAAAGGGCAGTTCATCTTTTCGTAGGACTCTGTACTCGAATTAAAAGTACCGTTTTCCATTGTACTAAGTTCATTCGAGTGAATATTTGCTAAGGGCTCAGACCTTGCTGCAGACAGACCTGAGCCCTTTATCTCTTCTGAGTCGGCACTAAGTATTTGAGATAGAAAAAGCTCATCAATTTTGTAAACAGAATTGAGACTCAACTCCACTAAAGTGTTCGAAGAATGTTTCAACAAAGCATACACCGCAGCATTACCCAAATTTACACATTTCGTCAAGTCTACCGATATCAAGCCACCATTATTTAATTTCGCAAAATTGTTAAAAGCAGTAGCAAAACCTTCATCAGAAAGTTTGTGTAAATGCTTTAACGAAAGATGAGTTAAATTAGGACAAAAAATTGACAACCCTTCGATGAGAAATCTGTCACTTAAATTGGAACACCCATCCAAATTCA
Organism: Millerozyma acaciae; assembly: GCA_001600675.1. NCBI lineage: Eukaryota > Fungi > Ascomycota > Pichiomycetes > Serinales > Debaryomycetaceae > Millerozyma > Millerozyma acaciae. Next base: position 250,949 of record BCKO01000007.1, on the reverse strand, counting down.
AGTGCGTAAGGCTTTCCCCTGTTATGGACAAGATGTTAATTATTAAATCATCATCGATCAACGAGGCTTCGTAAGGGAAGGAAATTTCAAGCGATGTCATTTTCGATGTTCCAACGTAGTGAGGTATCAAGTCGTAAATAGACTTCTCATTCAAACCATCCAATCGTGAAAGCTTCAAACGGGTAAGGTTGGAACCACAATTTTCCAAGAGACTGATGAGCGAATCATTCCCAAACCTGTGAGTGTTTCTTATTTCAAAGCTAGTTAATTTCGAGCCACCCGCCTCAAAATAATCTTGCCAGGCCACATCACTGATCAAAAATGGTCCATTTAGGTTAAGCTCTGTGAGGTGTTGAAGTTGAGTGCTGAAATACTTTAAATTATCATTATGAAATTGACCGCACATAAACAATGTGAGAGACTCTAGGTTAGGGCAATACGCTGCTATCTTGTTGTATGAGTCTAACCCTACGTTCGAGCAGTCCCAAAACAGAAGAGTCTTGAAACTCGGATCCAAAAATAGTCCCACTGTAGAATCATTTAGCAGTCGATTTTTCGAAAGAATCCTGGAGATTCTAACCAAGTTGGACTGCCCTATATCACCCAAAGCATCCACATCATGAATGTTGTCCGAGATCTTCTTGATGCATATATCCTGGAGCTTTGGAAGCTTGACCTCAGTCTTATCTAACAACGCCTGTGAAACTTTCTTCCTCTTTTTCCTTGCGTTGAGCTGATTTTTCCTTGCAACCCGCTCAAACTTCAACATCTTCTCATTACATACATCACACAAATATCCCTTCTTGCCTTCGTGATACCGAGAATACACTGTCATACGAAATGGCCGCCCACAGTCCACACAATCACTATCCTCGCCTATTTTCCTGAATTTCCTATTCCCTGTCCCGTTTTGATCCCCGTCAAAGTTATCGTCGTCATTATAATCGTCGTCGTCATCATCATCATCGCTATCGCCAGGGAATCCGCCGGCTCCACGAGTTGATCTTCCTGCTGCCCTTCTCTTCCTTCTTGCAGCAACTCGAAGCTCTTCGATCTCAGAGTCCGACTCTTGTCCCAAACTAGTTTCTCCTGGTGTAACAGACACCTCATTTGTCTGGTCGCTTCCGCTGCCGCCTCTCTCAGGAGAGCTTGTACCAGTATTTGGTGTAGATGACTCTTGCTGATTCTGTTGCCGCTGGCGAAAAGCGTTTGTGATCCCCTCAACTCGCAAAAACTCCGTTAAAGCTGAGTTGGGCCCTCTCACTCCTTGTCTACTGCTCTTATTCCTCTTACTCATACCTGATCGTATCCACGAAACACATACTAAGACTAAGTAATGGGTAGCTTGATGAGCTTAAAGAAAATTAAGTAGTGCACTTTACTTTTTCAGCTTGAGGAATCTTTCGCCACTAAATGAAAAGTCCTGGATTGAGATAGCTAGATAAACATCATTGAACTAGTATAGGTACTCAGAATAACAGGCAACGCTCAGAAGCAAGATGCAGATTATATTCAAGGATTTCAAGAAGCAGAAAGTTCCTATCGATGTTGAATTAACCGATTCTGTAAGTATAACGGAAGCACAATGTTTAAATTGTTTGAATACAAGAATATACACTAACGTTTTATAGGTGTTGAGTGCCAAGGAAAAGCTAGCCAGTGAGAAAGGATGCGAGGTGTCTCAATTGAAGTTTGTTTATTCGGGGAAGGTGTTGCAAGACGACAAGACGCTCGAGTCTTTCAAAATAAAGGAAGGAGATGCAATCATTTTCATGATCTCCAAGAGCAAAAAGGCCAGTACACCACCCAAAGAGGAGGCAGGCAAGAAGGAGGAAGCAGCGACTAATGCGACGTCGACGAATACAGGGTCCAGTGCCGATAAAGGGGCTAGTTCGACAAGTGCCCAAACCTCTGAGCCAAGCTCTATTTTCACTCAGGGTGATGAGAGAGAGTCTAATATTCAAAACATCATGGAGATGGGATACGATCGGCCTCAGGTAGAGGCTGCATTGAGAGCAGCCTTCAATAATCCCCATCGTGCCGTTGAGTACTTGCTTACTGGTATCCCAGAATCTCTTCAGGCATCTCAGAGTCAGGCACCACAGCAGCCTTCAGCGCAGGCATCAGGAGATGAGGAGCCACAAGCACAACATGGCGGAGAAGAAGAGACTGATAGAGGCGAGAATCTTTTTGAAGCAGCAGCCGCGGCTGCTGCGCAAAGCGAAGGTGGCGACGGCAACAACGAGGGAGCTGGCGCTGAAGGTGACATGGGGGAAGAAAACCAGATGCGTCTTTTAAGAGCTGCTTTGCAGACAAACCCAGAGTTGATACAACCTTTGTTAGAGCAATTGGCTGCATCAAACCCTCAAGTAGCTGCATTGATCCAACAGGACCCGGAAGGATTCATTAGAAGCTTTTTGGGAAGTGGGGAGGATCTCGACTTCGATTTCGATGAAGGAGAAGGAGAAAATAACGAAGGGGCGACCCAAGGCGACGAGCCAGGCACCGTACGTATTGCATTGACAGAGCAAGACGAAAGTGCAATCAATAGATTATGCGAATTAGGCTTTGACCGTAACTTGGTGATACAAGTTTACATGGCTTGCGACAAGAACGAGGAAGTTGCTGCTGATATTCTATTTAGAGATATGTAATTGTACAATAGTTTATATCTTGTCATACTCGACACGGGGTATCTTAATGAATCTCTTTAAAGTTTTCGATCACCTTATATGTGTTCTTCTCCTGTTCAGTGAGGGATGAGTTTCCTGGTCTATAAACTACATAGCTGTGCATTCCGGCTTCTAATGCAGCTTTCACCTCATTGACGTTGTCGCTTAGAAAAAGCACATCACCAGCTCTACTTTGCAAGCCTATGGATTCTAGTATTTTGGTGTATGACAGAGCCTCGGTCTTTATCCCAGACGTAGTAATATCAAAGTAGCCACTGATATGAGAGTTGAGATCAATACCACTACTGTTCTTATCTCTAACATGTCCGAATAGTAACTTTTGTGCCCCAATGCTTCCAGATGAATATATATACGTCTTTCTTCCTTGAATGGGAGCCTTACTGATGAACTCCACAGCATCATCATACACTGGGGCTGTCAATTCACCTTGCTCATATCCAGATTTCCAGACTAATCCCTGTAGTGACTTCAATACAGGGTCCTTCACATCGTTCTTCACCAAATTGGCAATGTATAGATGGAGTTCGTCTAAGCTTTGAGTGGAATCACGGGGAAACTTTGCACAAATCTCATTGACTTGAGAGCTAGTTCCTGTTTTCAACGGAAAGGATAGTTCTGACAACGTTGATGGTAGCTTTTTTAAGAAATAAGGAAACAACTCATCCCTAACGAATGATATGGGACAAACCGTTCCTTCTATATCTAAAAGATACACTGTAGAATCAGTCATAGCCACTTTCTAGATGTCAATATTTATGAGAAGAAAGATTCAGTTAAAATCAGTTGAGCATATGCTAGTTTATTGGGTAAAGAAGAATTGCGAAACATCTATTCTTTAGAATGATAGCTATCTTAAAGGAATATTTGAATTTTTTTAAATGCGTTGAGACATGACCAAGGATAGTAGCAAAGTCCCTTTATTCGAAGAAGACGAAGATTTCATTTGTGAGGAACACATAGCGTCGTTTGCGAAGGCTTTAGCTTGGGATGGGAATGAATATCCTGATGATAACGCAGAGCTGAAAGGACATAGCAACTTGACAAGTAGTACTGAGGAAGACGAAACCAAGAGCTTTGACGAGGAGAATATCAAAAAGAGTAAACCAGAGCTAATCACCTCTAAAAGTGACTGGTTTTCCATCAACTCAAGGCCCTTTTCGAAAAGGACTGGAAATGGAATTTCGGGTACTAATGACAACGAAGGAAAGGGAAATAAGTTGTTGGCTAACGAGTTTCGCTCAAGCATATCATACACTCTTTTACGCTGGCCGATACTCATTTTCGTGCTGATGTGGATATCCTTTCTATGCATACTTTACACTATCGATAGGGCATATGTTGCATTTCTGGAATACTTATTCACTTGGATAGGTAAAAGGAAGCAGCTTCGTGATAAGCTCCGCTCTTCAAAGACGTACGAGGAATGGGTGGAAAATGCGTTGGAGCTTGATCGCTTTCTCAACCTAGACACATGGTCGTCTAATCCAAAGTTTTCTTATTACAACTACAAAATGATATCTTTGACGATACCTAAACTTAAATATTGTCGGGAGAATGATTTGATTGAAGAACTTATGACGATTCTTCTGGGATGCTTGAAAAAGAACTTTGCTGGAATCGACAATAGACAGCTTTACTCCCATAGGTATTATGGTACTAAAGACTTGGTTCATCAGTACATTAAGGAAGTGGATTTATGCATCAATAAAGTAATTGACTCAGACGAGGTGTCGTTTAAGAAAAAAAGAAAGTTCTTTAGAATAATACTGAAAAACTTTGGCAAAGCAGCACTTTGCCTTAGCGGAGGCGCTTGCTTCTCTTATACACACTTTGGAGTAGTCAAAGCACTCTTGGACAATGACCTTTTACCCTCAATAGTGTCAGGAACATCAGGGGGAGGTATTGTGGCTGCTTTGACTTGTACAAGAACCGACGAGGAGTTGAAGAAGTTGTTAGTTCCTCAGCTAGCACGAAAAATTACTGCTTGTGAAGACCCTTGGTATGTTTGGATACCTAGATGGTGGAAGACGGGCGCAAGGTTTGATGCTGTTGATTGGGCAAGAAAGGCTAACTTTTTCACTCGAGGCTCAATGACATTCACCGAGGCGTTTAGGAGGAGTGGTAGAATGTTGAACATTTCTACAGTTCCAGCAGACCCCCATTCACCTGTCATTCTCTGCAATACTACAACATCGCCTCAATGTGTTATATGGTCAACGTTGCTAGCGTCATCAGCTGTGCCTGGGATTTTAAATCCGGTCGTACTACTTCAAAAGGATCCCCATGACGAGAGTAAGGTTATTCCATTTTCATTGGGAAACAAATGGAAGGATGGATCATTACGTACAGACATTCCCATTGATGCTTTAAACACATACTATAATGTGAATTTTACAATCGTTTCACAAGTGAATCCTCATATACTGTTATTCTTTTTTGCACCCAAAGGTACGGTAGGAAGGCCCGTTGCTATACCACGTCGAAAAACATTGAAGGAAAAATATGCTTATTTAAGAGGTGGTTTTATTGCAGCAGCGTTAGAACAGTTGTTCCGTTTAGAGATAACTAAATGGCTACGTATTGTCAAGAGTCTTGATCTTTTACCTCATATTTTTGAACAAGACTGGCTGAATGTATGGCTTCAAAAATTTTCGGGATCTATCACCATTTGGCCCAGAAACAGACTCAAGGATTATATTTATATATTGTCGGATCCTACCGAGGAGAGATTAGCAGAAATGATAAGAAAGGGGCAAATGTGTATGTTCCCTAAACTACTATTTATTAAACACAGACTTACCATCGAAAGGAGTATTGAAAGGGGTAGAAAGTTAACGAAGCTATCCACCAAATTAAGTTCTAGTGAGCCATCATCCACGAAAAAAGGACTCTCAAACGATTTTGATATATTCTCTGTGGACTATGCTGATGATTATGACGAGAGTGATTCAAGTGATGACGAGGTTTTTGAAAACAAGATAAAGTCTGATTTGAAAAAATTAAGTAAGAGCTCAGCAGTGGATGACATATCTATTGGAAGTTCAAATGAAACAAACGATAAAATGTTTGAAAAATTTCCAAGTCTTCCATCTTCACGGACTACTAACGAAGGGGATGACGATGACGAGGAAGATTTTGATGACGAAGATTTAGACGATGATTATATGCTTTCATCATCTGAGGATGATAGGAAAGGTACTCGCAAGTCGAAAGAACACCTTTATTATGAAAACCAGGGTCTTTTTCACATTTTAAATAAAAAGTTGGATCCAAAAAAGAGACATTACGAATAACAATTCATAGACCAGTAATGTGATTATAATTACAATCAAAATGAAACCTTTTGTTTTTTTGTAAAGTAACTGTTTATCTTCTCACAATTATCGATCGCACCTTGTTTCTCTAATATGTACTCAATGAAGTCCGATGCAAGTGGGATACTTATCTCCTCTATTATCTTTTTCTCTTCTGGTTTGAAATCAGACAATACCCAACTGGATATAGTGTCCTTTGTTGCATTTGAAGGTTTGGGACCAATACCAATGCCCAACTTGAATACATTAAAGTTTGGATCAAGCAGGGATAAACATTTCTTTATAGACTTTATACCATTATGTGTCTCATTCTTCTTTATTTTCGAAAGTTTTACCTTTTTGATATCTATATCAAATTCATCGAATAGCAAAATCAACACTGTGAAGTTCATATTTATTCTTTGATCCTGTAAAACCTGCCTCAAGGCTCTGTCAGACTCATTCATATAGCAATTTGATTTCACAAACATCAAGTGTTCAACTTTGCTGATTGAGTACAATGACTTAGTCAGAGGTTTTACTAACTGATTTGCACCATAGTGTTGCATTAAATTTTTCAAAACAAAATGACCAGCAGAGTGTCTATTTATCAGCCCTGGGTTTCCGATAGAGAATATTACGAATTCCTTACTATCACCCAGGTTCATCACGACTAAGAGATCTATAATTCGGCTCTTCTGTTATAATGATTAACTTGGAACCATCATTTGAGATGAAATGTACTCTGTTAATTGTAGCACAAAATCAAATTCAAAGAATTCAACAAATTTGCTCTAAGTTACGAAAGTAATACTCTAGTTGATACTACTAATGCATTGAGTTATTAAAGAAACAATTTTTACCATCCATGGGGGAATCAGAATCGGAGTATAATTCGAAAGAGAGAAATCAAGAAGATACACACGAAACGAGAGATGATGATAACGAGGTAAACACAAACCACTTTAAAGATACGCTTAATGACACGGTGGGAGTAGACTCTTCGGCAATGGAAGATCAGAAAGAGACGGAACCTTTCGATGAGGTTTTAGATGACGGAGATAGCGAGAGCGAGTTTGGATCTTTTGACGACGCTTCCTTTGAAGATTTAGAACAGCATACTGACGAGCCCCACGAAGAACAGAACACGATCGAACAAGGTATACTCAATGATAAAAAACCAGAAGACAATGAGAAATTCAAAGAAACAATAGATCTGATACTCGACATTTTATTTCCCAGCATCGATTCTCAGAAGCTAGACAGAAATGATGAACTAACAGAGTTCAGCCTGCATTCGCAAGAGCTTGTCACTAAGTTATCGAAAACACCGAAATTGAATCCTCCAAATTGGACCAAACTGAACATTCGTCATAATCTTTTAGTGAAGCTAGGGGTGCCTGTGAATCTAGATGAGATAAAAACGGAACGGGCTACAGTATATCAAGGTCATAACAGAACGAAATCAGTCAATGAAAATAAGATCAATTGGGATGAATTTCATATCCCAGATATTTCGGAACTAGCCATTTCTGAGAACACCAAGAAGGAAATAATGGAAAACACCGATACGATATTGGACCAGATAGAGAGGGATAATCTTCAAAATTCCTCAGAACAGTATTTGAGAAGTTCAGGAGGAGAAAATATAAAAACCAAGCTTAAGCAGTATAAGAACCATTACGATGAGTTGGTGAGAATGAGTAGCATCTGGCAAGATCAGCTAAAAAATTCAAAAGAAAATTATGAAGTCTATGAGTCTGTGATTCAAAATATGATCGGGTATAGTCAGAAATTGAAGAGAGAAGAGATACTAGAGCATCTAACCAAAATGAAGCAAAAAAACAAGAGAAAGTCGTTCTGGGGTAGATAATATGATTTTAAAGGAATAAACATATATTACAAGTATAAATATAGGACACTTTCTCACAGCTTGAAGACCCGTTATCCTTCTCCTTACTAGTTGTACTATGTAAGTGAAAACAAAGCTAGAAGATCTTTGATAGTAAGCGATTGAATTTTTTTTTTTTTTTTTATTCTTCCTGCTGAGTCCTCTCACTGAAAGCTTTACATTTAAGCTCCGTGTAATGTTCTAGACCTTGAAAGTGGACACATCCACACTGATACCTTCATGAATACTTATTAGAATTGAAAGTTGAATAATGTGCCTAGATCATCATTCAAAAAATTGTTCTCAGCCGTAGATTGTAAGTTCATATTGATATACGAGCTATCAATAAAGTTTGTATTGAGAGCGCCGGGACCGGTGGGGTATTGTTGCGTGTTAGAAACGTTTTCCTCAGTATCTTGTTGTCCTTCAATTTCAGGTCCACTGACATCATTGATATTATTCCCGATGAAAGGTGATTGAGACCTTGTTGGAGGAAGACTTAACTTGGCATCAGGGAACAACTGCGTTGGCTCAAAATTTTCGAAGAAATTCAGATTGATAGGTAAATTTTCGGTCACCAAGGAGATCTCTGGGAAGGACTGAGTTGAAGAGGTAGGCGAAGTACCATTGACCTTTTTGTTTGTTGGAGAGTTGGGCTTTGAAATCTTGTCATCACCTTTTTGTCCCTCATGCTTGGAATGCTTGATTTGCTGTACCAACTCTTCAAAATTGGGCTCTGAAGTCTTCATAGTAGATGAAGTAGGTTGTGTGGTGTTTTGCAGTTGCGACATCGTATTTACCCGCTGTTGATCATAGTTCTTTGAGTACACGTTACTTCCTGGGGATACTCCACTAGCAATCAGTGGCGAAGGCGAAGATGCATTACCGTTTTCTTGTACGTAACTCAAATTCAAGGAATCTCCCTTGGGAAGTAGGTTACCTGCGTTATTAGAAATGTTTGCATTACCGCCATAGTAATTGTTTATGTTTTGCTCTGTATTTATGGCATTTTTAGTAGCATTTAACTCTTGAAACTCAGCAATTTTTGTACCGTTTTCGATAACCCTTGCTCTTTTGATCTTGTCATCTGCATGTTTATCAAAAAGCTTAACTAGAACATTGGCAATAGGCCAAAACTCGGCTAACTTGTCTAAAACTGCTCTCACGACAATCAAAGAGTCGGACGCAGTTGAAGCAATAATTTGATTCAGTGAATCAACGTGATAAATCAACATGATCAATGCACTGAACAAGATGTAGACAAACATGACAGGACAATATTTTATCAAATCTTTTTCCAACAATATTTTAGACACTATAGAGATCATTCTTGCTGCTTGGAATGAGATCCCCCACGAAGGATACTTGTAATTACTTGGATCTGTGGAATTTGATCTAGCCATTCTTATCAAATTGGACCTGTGAATCAAATAAAGTCTATTATAGTATTGAGCGTTTAGTAGGCAACTGTAAAAATTTTGTGTTGATGGGTCATTCAAAGAAAACACTAACTGAGGAGGCAAGTTAGAAAACCATATTCCCATAAGCATATCACAGTGTTGAATTACCGAAAACTTATTCTTCCGCTTCATCAGCTCCGCTTTTACGGTATATTGATGCTTGATGATGATTCCTGTGATTTCAGCTAACTTTACCAAATGGATGAAATAGAGTGCTTGCGTTTCGTTTAAAGGGTAAGGGGAAGGGCTATCTGGCTCGTCTTCATTGAAATCATTTATGGTGAGCATAGGCACATCACAATCATTCAAGTCGATAACTGCTGGACGACCATATGCAATTGCCACATTGCGATCTTTTTCAAAAAGAACCCACCATATTCTTCTCCATATCTTCTTTTCTGATTCAGTCAAATTGGGGGAGTTACTCACGTCTCTTTGAAAGCCAAAACCTTGTGCCAAACCGACAGCTACGCGAGTCCAGTAAAACGAATTTTTTGTTACATCCTCAGGACCTTCACCATACGATCCAATTAGGATTAAGGATTGAATGATACTTATTGGGTCACTTTCGTAATTGGTCTCGTAAAGAGCTTTTGCTCTTCTGAAGAATGTCAATGCAGCTAGGTTGTTGGATCCTTTGGAGTCAAGAAGCAAGGGGTTCTGCGAAATTCTGCTTCCGCAGAGCAAGACGGCTTGCAACAACATTAAAGATGGGTTGTCATTAGGGTCATTGAACTTTCTCATGAATTCTGTACGGTTGATCACAGGCATTAGCGGATGGACATGCTCGAAATACGTATTGACCAAATCAAGAGCTAGCTCGTTCGAGGGCAAGAGAAACGCACCTCTTAACTTCAAAATTTCCAATTCGATAGAGTCGAGAGAGTCTTCGTTCAAGTCAAAAAGGTCTTCAGAAAGTTGTAAGTGGTTCTGCCCCACTTTTTGAGCCACCAAGCCTATGGAAGATGAGCCCAAAAACGTAATCGATGCTCTTGCCTTGTTGCCGCCGACCTCATTTTTGTGTATCGATGGTCTCGTTTTGTAGTTTGATGTCAAGGAGGGTGGCACACTCACCTGTGAGATGTTCAACACTGGCTCATTGCTGCTGGTCTGATTTTCACCGGGTCCGCTTTTATGAGCTCCAGAGCCCATCGAAGGCCAAGCCGACCCTCCTCCTTCACTCTTAACACCAACCGTCCCTTGTGAAACTGATACGTCTTTGTCCGATACCGTTTTAGCCCTTTTATTCTTCCCTTCGCCGCCAACGTTGCCTCTTTTTTTTGCCTCTGGAAGCGTACATTCACACCCAAAAGTTATACAGTTGGTGCAAGGTATGTGAATCTCGGCGTCACACCGGACCTTTCTCGATCTACAAACAACACACGCCCTCGATCCCCTAGGCCGTTTATACTTAATTGTGAATGCTTTAGGCCGCTCTCCAGCTGTCTTGACCCCACTGCCGTTGCCTTCGCTTTTATTTCTACCTGTACTACCTTCCTTGCTAGAAGGAACAGCTGCTGCACCATTTCTAGCCTCATGCTTTACTTTGTTAGTCATGACGGCTTCCACTACAACAGTCTCTTTCTTAAACCTTGAAATCAAACGCTGAAAAGGCGAAAAGGTGTTGTCCTTCGGAGAGGTGACTGAGCTCCACAAATTTTTATACGAAAACGAAAAGGAAAAAAAAAAAAAAAAAAAAAAAAAAGAGTGAAAAAAAAAAAAAAATTAAAGTTGAAGAAACCAGCCCTGACTTATAGTACCTACAGTTCTCTGTTTCCCCGGATAAGACAGGCAAAATGTATGCTGTGCACTTAGGTGCACCACCACCTTATTTGCTGACCATGTCTAAACCCTAGATCAAGGCATTTGCAGCGTTAGCGTTAGTGTAGCTTTACTCCACAAAACTTTACCGAACGACTCTATAAAGGTGATCCCCGTTTGGTGTGAGTTCGAGGTGGAAGGGTTCGGATCAAACGGTGACATTGCTTGTGCCAAAAACACGTCTCTCGAAAAGCAGTTGTAGACGAATCCGTAGTTGACAGTCGAATGGCTTTTAATTCTTCTTTAACCCGCTGTGTTGTTCCGTATGCCATGGCTTTTGTGTCTGAATATTATGTATGTCTGGTGGGACTTCAAATGCCTTCTATGACTAACCCACAAAGTGCAATACAAAGAATCAAAAATAGGAGTGAGAAGGAGCGTTGTATTAGTGAGGCACCGAATAATGCAATAACCAGTCATCTCAAACAACCAGTTATCCCAAGCAACCAGTCAAATCCAGTGACCCTGCTGAAAACTATAGTAATCATGTACTTTCATCTTTTTGCAGCTGTGTCAGCACATTATTCGGTGCTCATGTAGAACCACCACTCCAGATTTCGGAAGTTTTCTCCGGAGACCCCTTTTGCTCCTGGAGCTATAGTACCGTTCATGCTGCGAACCAGAGTTTGAATTACACCTACAAAAAAAAAACGGCTGCGAAAAATGCTACGGGAGTCGGAACAACTAATAAGCTGCTATCTGATTTGGCACCGAGTTTGCAGAGGCTGTCAATCCAACTCAAAAGTCGGAGCTGTGAAAGAATGACTGAAAAATTCAGCTGAAAATTGAAGCAACGAAAATTTTCATAAGAAAAACACCGTTGAAAACGGCTAAAAATCGCTACGAACCCCACTTCTCGGTTCGAGGAAAGAAGAAAGAAAAAAGAAAAAAGAAAAAAGAAAAAAAAGACTAAAAAAAAAAAAATGGTCGGTAACTCGGCTAAATAACTCCGCCAATGTAACGTCATAATTTTCCAGTGAAGTGCCAGACTTCATCAATAGCTGAGGAAGATCACGATGAGTACTGGTAACAACAACCCGCAAAGCTGGAGGGACATACTAAGAGCTGGGTTGGTAGCGATTTCAGCGATATACTTAGCCAAACAAGCATACGACCATGTCAATAAAAAACGAGGAAGTGATAGTCTAACTATGCTCTCGCCCAGAAGCAGGGGAATAGAGAGTTTGATTGGAAACACACCGATGATAGAAATCAAGTCGCTCTCGAAACTTACCGGCTGCAAAATATACGCCAAGCTAGAACTTAACAATCCAGGTGGAAGTGCAAAAGATCGAGTGGCTTTGTCGATAATTCGGGAGAATGAAAAACAGGGAAAATTGAAGCCCCACAATGGAGACGTGATCTTTGAAGGAACATCAGGATCTACTGGTATTTCATTTGCAATGCTAGCCAACGCATTGGGGTATACTGCGCACATATGCTTGCCAGACGATACTTCCCCGGAGAAGCTCCAGCTTCTCAAGTCGTTGGGAGCAGAGCTCGAGCCGGTGAAGCCAGCGTCGATAGTGGACCCCAACCAATACACAAATGCAGCTCGAATGGGAGCAGAAACCATCAACAAGGCCAGGGACGAAAGAAATGCTGTGTTTGCCGATCAGTTTGAAAACGATTTCAACTGGCGAATTCACTACACCACGACGGGCCCCGAAATCTGGAAGCAGACAGATGGTGATATCGATGTGTTTATCAACGGATCGGGGACTGGAGGAACGATAGCGGGTGTCTCACGGTTCTTGAAAGAAAAGAGGAAAGACGTGAGGGTGGTTTTGGCTGACCCCCAAGGGTCTGGGTTAGCAAACAGAGTCAACTATGGTGTGATGTACGATTCTGTAGAAAAAGAAGGGACAAGAAGAAGACATCAGGTTGACACTCTTGTCGAGGGCATAGGCTTGAATAGAGTTACTTGGAACTTCCAGCAGGGCGAAGAATTCATTGACGAAGCAATCAGGGTGACTGATCAACAAGCATTGAGGATGGCCAAGTTTTTAAGTGTGAACGATGGGTTATTTTGGGGTTCCTCGGCTGCCATAAACTGTGTCGCAGCTGTAAAAACGGCTTTGAAATATGGTCCGGGTCAAAAGATTGTTGTGGTCGCCTGTGACAGCGGCGCCAGACACTTGTCTAAGTTTTGGAAGTTAGCGGCCGAGATACCAAATGATTTTTCCTTTGAGGAGATTTTCGAAGAATAGTGTCAGCAGTCTGTTATCGATACATTAAGAAGTAATTATGTAATGGTAATATACACTTTAGAATCTATCAAGTCAAGTTTTAGAAAGTACTTTAACGATAGTAGTCGAAAAAAGGGGAAAGCCTTTAGCATACTAGCGACTTTTCTAGTAAAGCTTTCTTTGATTCACGGTACAACTTGACACAGCTCAAGGAAGCCGCGCTAATGCCCATCCATATTTGTAAGGTATCAAATGGTAAAACCAAATTGAACACTGTGTAGGTATTGAATATCAAATCTGACAAGGATTTGTAAAGATCAAGAAGAACGTTATGTTTTTTGAATTGAATTTCTTGCAATAGGTTCGCATCCTTTTTTCCATCGGTTAAATTTAACGAGTCTATTGTGCTTATGCTATTTCCACCCAAGATTTGTTTAGAAAGAATCTTAGCTCTCTTCTTTACCTGGATTTGTATTTTCAAATCCACTTCTTGTTGGTTTAATTGCTTTAATTTTTTGTACGAGTTGTAGATGGCGAAAAGTGATTCGTAGTACCATCCCAATGACTCGTGTCTAGCGACGATCTTGCGAAGCGATTGACTAGACAACACTTTGAGCTTGAAAAGAAGAAGTGACTCATCGTTAATTCCATAGTAAAGCGACAACACTTGTCCTAGGGTCTCTTTCGTCAAACACTTATCATTAATGTGCTGTAATGCCTCTAGGCTATCTTTGGAAGGAGAAGTTTCGGCCATGGCAGAATGAAATTTGGCATACAATTCCCGTACCCTGAAAGGGGTTTTACCAAATCTGAGAAACTGCCTATACGTAGAAAGCCCGGTCACCATTCCCTGGGCTTTAGATGTGAAAACTGAACATACCAAAATGGCAATGATCCTCACGAAGTTTTGCGGGTGACGCAAAAAGTTTTTAAGTAAATTGAGCTTCTTTTCATTGTTGTTGTATCTTTGATTGATGATCTTGATGTTAATGCTGTTATCACTGAGGTACTTTTGGGACCGGTTCGCATGGTATATCAACAAACGGAGAGTATATTGCCCTATCTTAGCCATCTTGTCCTTTCCTGTGATCGAATTGAGCATTTCCCAAATGATATCCAAGAATTTTACACTAGCCTGTTTCTTGTCTTGATCCTGCGCTCTGGGCGATGCTTCGCTATTGACGAATGTGATGTCTTCCATGGCACTGGATTTGGAGTCGCTGATCGGGGTGATAAAATTGGTGTTGTTTTGTTTTGAGGGGGTCTCAAACTGATTGTAGCTCTGATGTATTTTGTGCGTTATCGGCTTCAGTGCTGACCCACTGGCGGCCTCTGTCACAGATGTCATTACCACCGACATGTCTTCGTTAAACCTATATCCTTTTGACGGTGAGTTGATCGGTGTATCTATCCACTCTGAACTGAAGCTGTTTATTATTGGCAGTGATTCAGGGTACGAGGTGTATGCAAAAAAGTTCTGATTTACTGCTGAGCGCTTGAAATTATATTCGTTCAACAGGTTTGAACTTATATCGTTCATTATTTAGGAGAAAAAAAATCAGGATTCCTAGTGCTTATAAACATTGAGACATAAAGCCGTTGTTAGCTCGCTATGAAAATGTAATTGTGTAACTACAAGTTTTTTTGCGAGCTCGTGAAGCGAACATGGTAATGTAACGTTACATGGAATATAAATAAGTGGGAGTTGTATCGATGAGCATGTAATAGCTAAAGTTTTAATCCCATTATGTGTATTTAGATTAAGACTGATCCAGCAGTGAATTGAGACTACTTATTGATGGAGTCGCTATTAGGGCCCATCATGAATGCACCCACGCTTCCCAAGTAGCCCTCATGTCTCAAAAAGTAAGATTTCATTTCACCCCCAGACCAAAAATTCAACGAGTAGCTCAAAGTGTGAATAGTTTGTTTGTGGCCGGATATGTAGCTGCCTCCAAAGTAAATGCGTTTTAAATTGAACCGGAGGGCTTGCAAGTATGCAATTTGACCAATGTTGTTCGAAATCAGATACAATAGAGATCTGGCTATATCTTCTGGCTTGAACTGGGCAAGTTTTTCAGCTGGGGACAAGAGTTTCTGTTCCTTATCAGAGCCGCTCTTGTTGAAACGTAATTTTTTGAACACTTTTGCAAAAGAAGAAGCAATATGAGTCGACTTCAAGCCGATCTTGTTGTAACTTGCCCCGTATATATCCCCAACTAGCAAGTCTATGTTTTCGTTGTTGCCGCGCTGGGCCATCTCGAGCATTTCGTTGTAGTCCTTAGCGTTGGTGATCAACGACAAAAGCCCCCACAAAGTACCACCGCCTAGCGAGGACCCCCCGATACGCTCAAACCCTTCGCGTCCGGGGCCAGTTACTTTGATCATAGATACACCGCTGCCGATGTTGACCAAAAGATATGGATAAATATCGTCCTCCCGCGAGATGGGGTTGCGAATGAACTTGGCATTGCCTTCGTCCAAGTCAAACGTGAAGATCTCGTTCGGTATCTTGGTTATAAACCAGTCAAGTCCCTTGATGAGACACTCCATCTCGTCCTTGGCGACAGTTTTCATGGGCAATTTGTGTTTTTTGAACGTTTGCGTCATCAACGAGTGGAACTTGTGGGCCCCGCCTCCCGTGGCCATGATGTACGTGATAGGAGGGTGTGCCTTCTTGCTGATCGACTTGTGTATGAGCCTAATGATGAAATCGAGCACCTCGCTCTCAAACCGGCCTGTCTGAAAATCTCGAAAGTGAAGCTTCCCACCACCTCTTCCGTCTCGCTTACGGCTCTTGGTGAAATACACCAACTTCGTCAATGTGCCGCCAATGTCAATAGATATGTGGATGATCTCCGAATTGTGCTTGGGCAAGGTAATGTTCTTTGTAATATCGTAGTCTGCGCGCTGCTTGGAAGACGTCAATTGTATGTCTCCGTCCCGTACAACAACCTCGTTGTACTTCTCGCTCGCCGTCTTGTCGCCTTCTGCTGGCGTCTCTGTGTTCTCGGAGCCCTTCCCGTCCTTATGGTGCCCTTCTTTTGTAGCTCCATCTCCTTCTCCCTCCGACTCTGATGATACATCAGATGATTGTGGGGAAGGCGACGTTGAAGGCGTCGAGCTGTACTGCTCCCTAAATATGAAGTCGTTGCCTATGTATGCTCCCGAACAGTCAATTTTTATCGTCCCCGGATCAGCATTCTGTAATTCAAGGTCTTGGTACGTGTTTGTGCTTCCCATGGTCTATACGATAAGAGCTAGATGCCTAGTAACTGAATCTCCAGCCTGATTGATGTCTAATCGTTATTTCCTTGTACCTCTACTGCTAGCTTCCCTTGTACTTGAATTAAGCTACTTCCATGCACAATTTCTACTTTTATAGTGTTAACGACCTGGGACCCAACTAATTCTCAGCTTATGAAATATCTATTCTCTATTCGAAAATTTTGTTGTTGGCCGGTATTTCGTATACAGGACCAATAAGAGTGAGAAATTTCCTGGTTGAAAAACGATAATTTTCACACAAACCAAGGTTTAAGAGATCAACAATTCGTAATTGGAGGTAAATGTCGGCAGATAAGAATGAAGGTCGGAAGGATGGAGCGTCCAAGAGTGGTACTCCTTTGAGTATCCAGAATCAGTATTTACCCGAATTGTATGATTTGGAGCTTCAGATCAACCATAAAAAGCCCAATTTTGAAGGCAAGTTGGCGGTTAAGTTGAGAAAGAAAGAGGCCTTCAGTGGCGGCGACAAACGGTTTGAGGTGACTTTCAACGCATTGAGGCTAGTTATCACGGAGGCTGTATTGGCAGGTTTGGAGCAGGAGATCAGGTTGAAGGTAGAGTACGATCGGGATGGGCAGCGAGTGACTTTCAGCTTTGAGCCTAGCGCAGAGTGGACATTTCCCGAGGAAGCTACGATACGGGTGAAATATCTCGGGAAAATCAACTTGATTCGGACGTTCAAGGACCCAACGCAGGGGCTTTTCAAGACCAACTACTTGGATCCCATTTCAGGAACATCGGACAATTACATTTTGGCGACGCACAATCAGCCCAATTTCTGTAGGACGATTTTGCCCTTGATGGACGAGTCGCTGGTGAAGGCGTCTGTCAAGCTCACTGTGACCACGTTACTGAAGTTCAAGGTTTTGTCCAACGCAGTGCTAGAAGACGAGCCTACGCCTATATCTCTCAGTGAAAACTCAGTATTCCGCTTCAAGGCAACTCCTCCTATTGCGCCCTCTGTGTTTGGTTTTGTCATTGGAGACTTGGAGTATCTCGAAAACAACGATAGTTGCATTCCTGTAAGGATATATTGTCCTTTGGGCACTTCATCGTCTGCGGCATACCCGTTATTTTTGGCCAGTCAATACTTGCAGAAGGCCCAGGAACTTTTGGGTTACAATTACCCTCTTGAAAAATTGGACTTTGTTGCATTACCATTTTTGTCTGATGGGGCCATGGAGAACTGGGGCTTGATTACTGTGTTGTCTAACCAGCTTCTCATGAGCGAGCACAGTGCTACCAAAGAAGGTAAGTTCCAACTTCGTCAGTTGGTTGCTCATGAGATCGTTCATCAGTGGGTCGGCAATCTTGTTTCCTTCGAGGATTGGACATCTTTATGGTTGAATGAGTCATTTGCTACCTGGCTCGGTAATTACATAGTGTACACTGCCAAGCTCGACCGTGAAGATCATGAAAATAGTGGGTTTGAGCGTAGAACCTTACAGGACTTTGAAAACATGTTTGACCAAGATTGTTTCTATGACTCAAAACAAGGCCAGCCATCAATTCCAAGTATTCATAGACACATGTCATCGATTGTGGTTGACAACTCATCCACAACGGCGTCTTTGTTTGAGAGAACTAGTTATGAAAAAGGTATCATCATCTTATCAATGATCGCTGGTATTTTACAGAGTGAACAAGACCTTCACCAGTATTCAAGCGAAACTGACTTTAGCAGAATGCTTGATGGGGTCAAAAAGTTTCTTGAGAAATATCAATATAAATCGGTGAAAGAGTTTGATTTGTGGAACATTTTGAATGAGTACACTAGCACTGACTTGTTAAGTTTTGTTCATTCATGGACAAGACACTGGGGCTTTCCTCTTGTTAAAGTCTCGGTCCAGAATGGTAAACTCAAGTTCCATCAAACAAGATACATACATGATGCCAAGGCATCTGACTTCAATTTAGAAGATGAACCCCATCACGTACCGTTACTTTTGAGGGTTATCGGCACAGACAAAAGAATCAAATCATTGAATTTAATGCTCACAGATAGACAACTAGAATTGGACCTTGGTTTGGAAAGCTTGATTATCTGTAAAAGTAAAGGCTTAGGATATTTTAAAGTTCTCTACGATTGTGAAGTAATCCTGACTATTTGTACTAATATTTCACAAAATAAATTGTCTTCGGTAGAGATCATTTCTCTTTTGAACGATTATGGAAAGTTCTTGGGGCAAGTGACGTGCACTGAAGATGACGTACTTCTGTTTTTCCGGATTTTGAGCAGTTTACTGCAAAAAGGTTGGAAAAGAAACTATGAGGTCTTGAATGTTGCACTTACATATCTCGAACTGATAAAATCCACATTTATGCATTTCAGTCCTTACAATAATCTTGAAATTTTATTCATAAAGTATTATGAGAGGTTGTACGAGTTATTGGGAGATTGGAACAAAATACTACTGTTGACAAGGGAGTATGACTCTTCAGAAATGCAGGTTAGAAATTACGTTTTGCTTGGTTTGCAAAATGATAAATGCCTAGAGTTGGCAAAGAAACTTTGCAAAGCTTTCTACAATCCTGGTGTACAGTTCTTCTTACCAAAAGAGTTGTTGCCTGCTGTTTTTGATTTGACTATGACATGCGCAACACAAAAAGAATACAAACAGATCATGCAATTTGTCAAAAGTCCAAATACGTCTAGTTTGAGGCACACGGATGCTACTATTGACTTTTTACAAACTATTGCTGTGTCTTCACTCTCATTCACAAAGTCAGACGATTTGCTTAGTAAAACTCTTAACTTTGTAATGACAAACATTGACTCAAAATTGATCGAGCTTGCTCTTGTTGGGTTTCAATTACAACCTTCGAAAGACAGGACTATAAAATTATGGAACTGGTATAAGCTTCATTACGATCAGTGGACCTTGAAGTCTTTAAGAAAGGGGTCCGACTGGGCAAAACAGCTAGGCTCTACAATGCACAACATTTCTAAAATAGTCTTAGGAGACTTGATGGAATTTAATGATGAGTTCATTAAATTGAAGAACGAGTTTGTGACCGAGAAGCTTAACAAGTTGCCTGAGCATGGGCTAAAGGTTCTTTTAGAGGAGTCCGATCAAGAGAATAGGCCCAAATATCATGTTGGTGGTTTTTATGACTATTTAGTTAAAAACTGGGTTTAAAGACACACTTATGCAACTCGTTCGTGAAGAGCTTCTCCGTCAATTAGTTTGGGTTTTAAAACACTTTTATTTTAGAATGTAAATAGATACATCATCATTGTAAATAAATAACTATAGATGAACATTCACTCGGGGAATACGAGTATACAAACTCCTTCAAGTAAAAAAAATGTCTATGACTCTAATATTAGCCTCAGAACCAACAAAGAAGAGTTTCAAGTCGCGTACTGTCTTGTTTGTATGATGTAAGTAGTTTCAGATGGATTGGCTTCACAACATTGTAAGACGTCGATCAGTACAGTCACTATGAATAATAATTACAATATTGTCTATAAGGATCTTCATCCGATACTAAAGCTTGATACCTTAAAGGTTTATAAAAAGTGACATCAATTTTTCTTAACTTCCTCTTCTTCCTCTTCAAGCTTCAAATTTTCTTGGATGTTCCAAAGGTCAGCATAAAGTGAGTGCTCTTTTTGCAACAACTGTTGGTGTGTACCTTCTTCTTGTACATAACCATGATCCAAAACAATAATTTTGTCCGCATCTGCTATAGTTCTCAATCTATGAGCTATAGCTACATTGGTATTACTTTTTTGTTCGAAGATAGAGCGTATGGTCTTAAGTACTGATTGTTCAGTCTGTGTATCTAAAGCAGAGGTAGCTTCATCAAAAAATGTTATTGGTGCGTTTTTCAACAATACTCTGGCGATAGCAAGTCTCTGCTTCTCACCTCCAGATATCATCATACCTCTTTCACCAACAATAGTATTCACTCCAGCTGGCAAGTCTTTAATCAACTTATCTAACTGGACTTTCTCTATCAACTTGTAGATTTCTTCATCTTTGGCTTGTAGGTTACCATACTTGATGTTTTCAAACAATGTGTCATTGAATAAGGGTGTGTCTTGAGGGACAATACCTATTACTTTCCTCAAGGATTCAATTGTCACTTTAGTAATATCTTGTCCATCAATGTAAATGCGTCCACTTTGAGCATCATAAAATCTGAATAAAAGCCTGAGAATGGTAGACTTACCACTACCAGAAGGGCCCACAATAGCTACCTTTTTTCCTGCGGGAATAGTGAAGCTTGCGTTACGCAAAATTGGCCTATCGGGATGGTACCCGAAGGTGACATTTTCAAATCTTATTTCTCCTGGAACGCCGGTTTTATTGAGCACTAATGGTTTGGCTCCTGGAGAATCTTTGATCTTAATTTCGTGGTTTTGAAGTTGAAATAAGTTTTCCATATCCAACAAGGATTGTTTCAATTCTCTATAAACAGAACCTAAAAAGTTCAAAGGGACGGAGAGTTGAAAAACGAGCTGATTGATTAAAACCAAGTCTCCCACGGTCAACGAGCCATTTGTGATCCCTTGACAACCCATGTACATCATTGCAGTTAAAGCGGATGTAAAGATGAAATTCTGTCCAGCATTCAAAAACGCCAAAGAGGTGGCAACTTTTACTGACGCCTCTTGATACCTGGTAAGTGCCAGATCGTATTTGGCGGCCTGATAACCTTCATTGTTGAAATACTTTACCGACTCAAAATTGAGCAAAGAGTCTAATGCAACTGTCGCAGCCTGATTATCTGCATTGTTAGCCTGCCTTCTGAAGCCAGTTCTCCACGAAGTGGTCCTGATAGTAAAAATAGAGTAACTAAGCATTGTAGCGAATGTTACTGCAGCAAAAGTAGCACCGTAGTTGTAAGTAAGTATTCCACATACAACTGTGATCTCAAACGAGATCGGGATTATATGGAAAACCAATGCATTCAACACATATGAAATACCCTTTGTTCCTCTATCCATCGCCCTGGTAAGCCCACCAGTTTGTTTGGACAAATGAAAGTTGAGGTCCATGTTAAGTAAATGAGTAAATGTATTATGGGCCACTCTTTTGATCGCCGACTGAGCGACAGAAGCAAAGACAGCATTACGAAGCTCACCGAAAAGCACGGCCCCAAATCTGGCACCACCATATGCCAAGACTGAGGCACCAATAACCGTTCCCAATGTACCTACTTCTTGTGTCCAGTCAATATTCATTTCATCTATGATCTTCTTGAAGAAAAACGGAACCTCAACATTCAAAAGCTTAGACAAGATCAACAACAGCAATGCAATAACAACCCTTACCTTGAAGCTCGGTATGTCCTTTGGCCAGATAGTCTGTAAAAGCGATTTGATAATCTTCAGTTCCGAAGTACTTATTTGACGTCCAAAGAGACTTTTAGATGAATCTGTCTTGGAGTTGTTGAAAGTCTGTCTAGAGACCAGAAAAGCTCGTCCAGCCGTTTTGTTGATACCATTGACATTTGCCCTGCTGAGATTAGGGGGTACTAACCTGTGGCCCAGTATATATACCTTATTTCTGCATGGCAAGGTAAGCCTAGAGGGCACTCTTTGAAATAGAAATCTAGATGGTTTTATCATTGGAAATGATTGAGATGTAAACATCTTTACTTTCAATGAAAGAGTTGAGTTGATCAAAGATCTAGAGGACAAGCCGGATTTCTTATGTGTTTATACAAATACTTTCTTAAGGAATCTGGCAGGGGACGGTGAAATTAAGGCTTCAGCAAAATACTCGCGTGAGGTTCCGCGATATATCCTCCTCAGCGATTAGACTGGGATTACAGAAATGTTAATGAGTTAGTAGCTATGTAAGACTTAGCTTTGATTGATAATCTATTTGCTTGATAAGACTGATTGGGGCATCTAATTTGGGTAACATTACCTCAATCATTCGTATTTTGGAGTTTTGGGAGAACTTTGGGTCTGAAAGAAGTTGATTTAATTTTTCACAAGTGGACACCTTGATGGTATCATAGTCTGTAGCATTGAAGAGGGGCAACAAGCTCAAGTTGTTCCAAGGTTGAACATCGTTGTAAGTTGCATTAACGTCATGAATTAAACGATCCGTAGTATTACCGTCGTTATTGAGCACAAAAATATATGGCTTCATCCTCCATTTGACCATCGTGGATATTTCTTGAACAGTCAATTGAAGAGAAGCATCACCCACAAACAAGATGACGCGTCTCAGATCATCTATCTCCTCCACTGCCATCGAGGCCCCGAGGGTTGCACCAACGGAAAACCCGACTGATCCCCACAAGACCTGCGAGATTCCAATTGCAGCATCAGGGAACCTGGTTTGGATGATTCCGAATGCAGATGTTCCCGTCTCAGTAATAATTATGTCACCTTTGCGTAACCACGATCCTACTCGCTCCCATAACCACTCTTGGGTAAGGACGCCTGGCACTAATGATAAATGTCCTATTGCAGACTGAGGAGGGATCTGCACTCGCTTATAGTGCTTGGTGGCTGTCTCAATGCTATTCGTAAGCTCTTTTAAAACTTCTTTCATTTGAATTCCAGGATATATGCCTCGTTTGACTTTGATGCAATCAGAATGGAACTCGACGACGTTCTTGGTCTTGTATGAATAAGAAAACAGGCCAGTACTGAAATCAGACAAAAGAGCTCCGACGGAAAGCACCAAATCTGAGCTATCAACCAATTCCTTGACACTGGACTGCGAGAGAGACCCAACGTATACTCCAGCAAACCGTTCGTGTGACTCGTTAATGCAAGATTTCCCCATTGGCGTAGTGAGGACTGGGAACTGTGACTTATTGACGAAATCCTCAACTTCTTTTTTGCAATTATGACGAGAAGCACAAGCATCGACCAACACAATTGGATTTTTGGCGCTTTTGATCAATTCCAAAATATCCTCACACGCTTCCTCTTGAGCATCAGGGTCATTTCGTAGTAAATCAAGATTGATCGGAGTGTGGAGAAGGTCCAGCTGTACTTTGGCATCCACTAAGTTAGCTGGAAGCCCAATATAGACTGGCCGCTGATATATGTATGCCTCTCGTATGCACCGGTCTATCTCCTGGGGGGCTTTAGTGATCTCTGAGATGAAAGACGTGGTCTGCGAAATGTTGTTCGACATACGGTGAAAAACAGTGTAGTCGCCGTTCCCCAACGTGTGATGCAAAAGTAGTTGTTTCGCCTGCGATGATATCGATGGCAATCCCACAATATGAAGAAGCCCAACATGCTCGGCAAATGCACCGCCAATACCATTCAAAGCGCTGAGCTCGCCCACCCCGAACGTTGTCACCAAACAACCGAGCCTTTTGATTCGACTGTACCCGTCGGCGGCATACGCCGCGTTCAACTCGTTGGTGTTTCCTGCCCATCTCATGCCATCAACCTCATAAATCTTGTCAAGAAGCGACATATTGAAGTCTCCCGGCAACCCAAATATCGTCAAGATATCAAGCTGCTTTAATCTCTCAAAAAAGTATCTTCCTAAGCTAATCTCACCCATTCCTTCATGATAATCTTCTTCTTTATTGATTAGCCGCTATGGGTTTTTTGCAATTGCACCCAAGGATTCAAATCTGCTAATTTATACTTTTCACTAGCACCGGATACTTCACTGGCGGTACCGGTCGAACTGGGCTACTTATGAATGCTAAACTCTATTACCGACTGAAAATCTTTTCAAATCAGTACGGGTACCAATCGAAGTAACATGATTTAAACATGAAGGTTTGAGAATCAAACCAAATTATTCTTGCGTTTATCTTAGCGCATAATGTTGGTCAGTATGCACTTAGGAAGCCATCGGTTAATGCACTACACGAACAGCTCTCCGCCCTTCCTCTCTCCTTATCTCAATATCTCTCTTTGTGTCACTCTCTATTTCTCTCCCTCCCACTACCTTTCTTTTTTTTATTTTCTTTTCGCCACACGCACACGTGAAACACAAGATGCAGTACAAAATCGGTAAATGTCAATAAAGCGGTCGCGGTTCGAAGTTACAGGTAATAAAAGCAACCCCGAGTCTGACTTAGTGTAACCCGCCTTTATAATGTGGAACTAAATATTACCCGCCGACGTGCTCAATATAAATAAGTATCACCTGAAATCCATGTGAGGGAAAACCTCGTGATAGTTTATTTATCTTCTTTCTATGGCTAGGTGCCAGTAGTAATCACAGATAGGGTAGAACAAAGATAGGCAGGATGTCGAAGAGAGTAACGGACGAACAAGAGAATACGGGCGACAAGAAGTTGAAGCTCGACGGCAAAAAAGGGGAGATTGCGATCGACTCGGAGTTGTTGGGACAGCAATCGTCGTACACGAACAACCAAAACAGTGAAAATTCCAACGAGAATGGAGGCCAAAATAACGACAACAGTGTCAATGCAGCAGTAGCGGCGGTGGCCGCCGCTGCTGCGTCGGAGCCCGCCAATGCAGCAGCAGCAGCATTGAGCTCTCAGCAGCATCACCACAATCAGCAGTTGCAACAACACCTTGCGTATCAAAATGCATTCAGGCAGCAGCAGCAGCAAAGTCCCGTGACACAACAGCACCACCAGCACCATCAATCACATTCGCCTCAGAACGGGTTATCGCATTTGCAGCCAACGACGCTCCCACAGTCGTCGAGCTCAGTCAAGCCCCAGCACGGGTCAGACGAGTGGCACAAGCAAAGGCGTGAGAACCACAAGGAGGTTGAACGGAGAAGAAGGGAGTCCATCAACCAGGGAATAAAAGAGTTGGCGTCCTTGATCCCCACCAACGACACTAACAAGGCTCAGATCTTGCAGCGAGCCGTGGACTACATTAAACGTTTGAAAGAGAACGAGAGCAACAACATCGAGAAATGGACGTTGGAAAAACTCTTAACCGAGCAGGCTGTTTCCGAGCTCAGCGCCTCCAACGAGAAGTTGAAGCAAGAGTTGGAGAGGGCCTACAGGGAGATCGAGCAGTGGAAGAAACTCGTCAAGGAAGAGAAAAAATAAGGTGTGCCAGCGCTGGTGGTGCCCATACCTACACACGATTACGATTACCAGTTATTTTTCTTACTCTTTTTTGTTTGCTTCTGATTTTCACTTTCATTTGCGTTTGTAAACTACTTCACTTCCCCTGCCGTATGGCTCTGCCATCACTGGCGCTAGGGGCTATTGTATAATTAGTGTATATTCATTTTCAGCAATTGTTAACTTTCCGGTTGTACTATAATCATAAATTTTCAGCACCGCAGTTGTTCTCACAGCGACACACAATTCATCATGTAGCCAACACTAAATCGCCAACATTATATCATCAGCACTAATTTATCAACACAAAAGCACCAGCCCCAAAGCACAACCACCAAAACAACTCACACTGAGCCACCAACGTCCCTTTACCCCGATGCATCAACCAATGTCGATGTCTCAGGAGAACATTTAGCTCAAACGGAAGCTATTCCAGTGACATTTCGGGCCTTACTCTTGCTGTCATAGCACAAGCGAGAACTTGGCTATATCTGTCGGTGCATTGATCCAGTTTTTTCTCCTTTTATCGCAGCTTCTAACAATAAATGGTATGTGATCTACTGCCGATCGGTAGTCTACGTATACAATGTATCAAGACCCTTTGAAGCTGGGCTTGGTCTATACATGGGTATTTCTGCCAGATGAATTAAAAAAAAAAAAAAAAAAAAAAAAAAAAAATTCTCCCCTGGTCTACTCTCCCAATCACCCTGTTATCACACTGTCAAGATAAAGCATCGCTGTTGATTTCGGCTAATTTCTTGTGCTCGTATTGGTTTCCGCCGGTTTCGACCTGCCAGGCTCACTTTGCATAGCAGAGATATTCTATAGCAGCTACTTCTGTAGCTGCTATAGTACTAGTAGCCAGAACGGCAGCCGACTGTAGCCAATAGAATAGAATTTGCACCATTCCGTTTCAACAACTCTTTAGCGCAATCCGCTGCCAGGATGAAAAATTCACTCAGGATCCATGGCATTGGGCCAAAAAGAAAAAGGAAAAAATAGGGAGAAAAAGAGAGAAGGAAGAATTAGGGCTTGGTCGTTTGCTAAGCTAGATTGTCCTCTCGCGAGAACTCGATGAAGGCTAAACGAGAGCATCGTTCATCCTGATATAACAAGAGCACATACTTTCTCTAATATACATTCTAGACTCTACTCTGTAGTGTAGATGCTATGGTGTAGATGCCATGGTATACATCCTCTGGCGTACATTCTCTGACGTACATGAGCAGCTGAGAGACTTATCTTTGCTGAGCAGATAACCAGGGATGCAGCGATAATGCCTAGAGAAAAAAGATGCCCGGAGATCACCTTGAATTGTTATCAGCACTACAAATTGAGTTTTTATCATATCGGCACCAATAATGAGACAGCTAAGGAGGACAAATACTCAAACCATCTACATAACGACTATTTCGGTCCTAAGGTCTTTATCTCTGTAGATATAAGAAAAAATTTTCCATTGAAAAGTAGCAGGGAGAGAAACATACTTATTGACAAAGTTGTCCAGCCAAAGGATCCTGGAGACAGTGAAAAGAAGCTTTTGAAGGCAATCCAAAAATATTTGGAGTAAAATGACCAAGGCGCCAGATTTGAAGAAAGCTTGCAAAAGAGTGCTTCGCAAGTGGACAACGAGAGAGGGACTTTTGGGAGACTATGACTACAAATACTTGTTCCTCCCTGACATACCTTTCAAGTCCAAGGAACCCAAGACACAGCCGTTCTTTGGGCTCAATTCCAGCATGCCGTTGCTTTTGGGGTTCATTTTGGGGTTCCAGCACTCGCTCTCCATTTTGGCGGGAGTGGTGACGCCGCCCATCATAATTGCACAAACAGCCAATCTTTCAACTACGTTACAGGAGTACTTGGTGAGTTCGTCATTGATAGTGTCGGGAATTCTATCGTGCATCCAGATCACCAGGTTCCATATTTATAGGACGCCCTACTATCTAGGTACAGGCTTACTTTCCATGGTAGGGACGTCGTTTGCCACGATCTCGATTGTGACCAAGGCCATACCTTTGATGTACAAGGAAGGGAGCTGTCCCATGGTGGACGGTAAGAAACAGCCGTGTCCCGACGGGTACGGCAGGATATTGGCCACTGGTATTGTATGTGCCCTTTTCGAGATCTTGTTGTCTTTTGTTCCAGCAAAGACGCTCCAAAAGATCTTCCCTCCCATCGTGACGGGGCCTGTCGTGTTCCTCATCGGGATGCACTTGATTTTGACAGGCTTTGAAGATTGGGTAGGTGGGTCCGACTGCGTCGGCAAGATGTGTGGAGAAGCCCATAAGCTTCAATGGGGATCAGCAGAGTTCATCGGATTGGGGTTCTTGGTGTACGTCACCATCATTGTCGCTGAGAGATGGGGCTCCCCTATCATGAAGTCCTGTGCCGTCATCGTCGGGTTGCTCGTTGGGTGCATTGTGGCAGCGGCCTGCGGGTACTTCAGTCATGCCAGCATTGACTCTGCTCCTGCCGTTACTTTTATGTGGGTTCATACTTTCAAGCTAGAGGTTTACGGCCCTGTAGTGCTACCGTTCCTAGCGGTGTACATTGTGCTCATGATGGAGAGTATTGGTGACATCACAGCAACCTGCGATGTGTCAAGATTGGAGGTCGAAGGAGAGGTTTACGAGTCGCGAGTACAAGGCGGTATTCTAGCAGATGGTCTTAACGGAATAATCTCAGGCTTGATGACAGTAACGCCTATGTCAACTTTTGCGCAAAACAATGGTGTCATTTCTGTCACGAAATGTGCCAATAGAAGAGTGGGCTACTGGTGTGCATTCTTTATGGTGATTATGGGCATCTTCTCCAAGTTTGCAGCGGCCATTGTCGCCATCCCCAAGCCTGTTCTCGGTGGTATGACCTCTTTCCTTTTCACCTCTGTGTCCATCTCCGGTATCAAGATCATTTCCACAACCGAGTTCACTAGACGTGACAGGTTCTTGCTTGCGGCCTCGATGTTGCCTGGTATCGGCTCCATCTTAGTCCCCAACTGGTTTGACAATGTGTTCACTTACTCGGGAGATAATAAGGCTTTACAAGGTTTTTTCAATGCCATCGTGTTGGTCATGGAAACTGGTTTTGCTGTGACTGGATTCTTGGGCTTAATTTTGAATTTACTACTCCCACAATTAGAAGACGATATCGAGGAGATTAATGAAGTCGTTTTAGAGACTATCGGCTCCGCTGACCAGCATGCTATGGAGTTGTATAACGTAAAGACTGAAAACAAACTCGATATATATAAATCTATCCAGTCTCAACGTGCCGGCTCTTCTTCAAATAGTTAGACTTGTATTTTATAAAAAACGAACCCAACAGTTGACGAAATAACACCATGAACAGTTTCATGTAAGTTACCGTACCAATAGTAGAGTCGTATTATCCAAGGGAACGAAGTCAAAAATCTATCTCTATGCAGTTGAAATACTATTGAGTATCAATCCCCGGAAAGAGTGTATACAGTAAATCTATTATATATATATATCCAAATTCCCTTGGTTATAGCAAACGGAATTTCCTAGTTTTTCCTGGAAAACTAACCTTATCGTACACTAGAATTGATAGATGAGCATTGCGTCCATAGCACCACTCCACAGCCAGATTAAGGGAGGTAAAGGGACCCTTCCCTTGCATACTTTGCTCAAACTTAATCAATTGTTGCGCAAGTCAATCTTTAGTAGAAAATTCTATCAAGAGATCAGCGACAAGGTTTTGACGAAAACAGCAACAGTAGATACAAACTTGTACTTTATTTGCTACTTCACGTTGTTATTATCTTCGATCTTGAACAACAAGCCGCAAATTCGCAAGTTCTTAATCGGCCAAAGAAATAAATTGGTCGAGCTAATTAACCAGGTCTCGCTCAGAGTACTGGGTAAAAGGCTTCTGGAACTGACCAACAAACACATTTCGTCACTTTTCAGGCCAAAAAATGTGGCCTTCGAGACAACCAGCGAGGATAAGCCAGTTTCCAATTTGGCTGTGCATTTGAAAGCAATTTCCTCTTACATTGCAGACATCAGAATTTTCAACAGACTCACCGATTCTATCAAGTACATGCCATGGATCATTGACGAATTCCACTCGCTCGTTACACCAGCTAGCTCGGTGCCTCGCTTGGACAGGTCTATCAACTTCTTGCAATCGTTGAACTGCTTGTTTTTGGAGTTATTCGAAAATGCAGGTTGGCTCACAGATCACAACTGGGTCGGCACGTCAGACAATCCCACCTGGAGTTTGTTCACATACATTTGGTGTTGTAGGATTTGGGGAGCCTATTTGATCATCGATATCATAGAGCTTTTCAGAAGGGTCCCTAGAAGTAAGTGGAACAAAGACTGGAGAATCACTTTGTTCAAACAAGCTATCCAAGTGCCTTTGGTCGTCCATTGGTCGTTATACGATGGGTGTTTGTCTCCTTTCTGGGTTGGCCTTTGCGGCAGTGGTGCATCTTGGTGGGACTTTAAAAACATGTGGCTGTCAATCAAGTTGGATTAAAACGAGACTTTTGCAAACAACCATAAATCTTACTACAACTATTTGAAACGGAAACTGTTTAAAAAATGCTGTTGTTGATCGACACGTAAATGAGTGTTCATATTAGATAATATATAGACATCAGTTTTCATTCTTACTCTCAAGACGTTCCAACTGTCTCGATCTATCAAAATAAAGATTAGGATGATTTATATGCATTCCATCACCAGTATTCTTACTCTTCTCTAGTTGTTTCTTGTGAGTTATCTCAAAGACTCTAGTACAAGCCACGGTGTAGTCATTTCTGCTCACGTCGTCCATGACACCGTTGATGTCTACTTGGTCATTTACACCCATTTCATTAAGGTTGTGAATTAACGCATCCATTGACAAATCACGATATGGACAGCCATGGTACTCACCTTTACCGGGTTTAGGCTTCAGTAAAATACGAGCACAGTCCCAGGGCTTGTAATTGATTCGAGCACCTTCCAAACCGTAGTTGTGACGAATGTTATACTTGTATTCCTTGTTAAATTTTTCCATATTCATAGACGAGGAAGATTTAGTAAATTGGTACGACCAGAACTTTAAAGCTTCATCAACATTAAGCCCAATACCTTTCAAGAAAAGACCCAATTGTTGTCTTCCCTGATACTTCAAATGAGAGCTGATGACCAAATTTTTCTGTAAATGAGAAGCACAAAGTGGGTAGTGTTTCATTATCTCTGGTGTATTTATTGATTGTGCATTTATGTCTGACACCAAAGAAGGATCGTTTCCAAACGCCGCCTCGTATTGAACGTTCGAAAAGTTGTGGGAAAGATGATTGATTAGCGGAAGAAGTCTATCATCTTCCTCGAGCCTGGGCAACGACTGGAATGTCTTCAATAGGTCGCTGTTCAAAGAAGCTTGAAATTCTATCGACAAAAGGTTTAGCTGCAATGTGGAAGGTATGTACGCGTACCCCTGCCTCAAGAAAACCAGTCGAGAGCTGACCAAGTTTGGCACGTTTTCAAATGGAAGCTTGATGAAGTTTTCTTTCGTCTTGATATGCTGGAGAAGTTGTTCGTTTGAAATGGCGAACTTTGGGTCCCCATTTTCACTCGCAAGCACGTTTTTGATTGTTGATGAGCTTGCCGAGTATAGCTCATCAAGCAACTCTAGCTTCTCTTCTCCAGATATGTACTGCCACGGAAGCTTGCTCTTGTTTTCCGCTATAAACTCCTGTTGTTCTTTTGGTTGCATAAGGCTATACCTCACTTTAAATAATATGCCTTCGTTCTTAACAAACTTCTTTCTGAGTTCGTCGCTCCTGCAAAACACCAACCGCAAAATATAGTGCGAGTAGTGATCCTTCTTCCGCTCCATATATGTCGCCTCTTCGTTATTTGGGAGATCTGGATTGAGCGGTAAATACTTGAGTAAGAGCGGTTTGATTGTACTCTCTATTTCTTTCGTGGACTTCGATCTGGCGACACAAGACTCGATCTCAATCAATATCTTGAGTCTGTCAATTGCCCACGTCTCAAATTCTTCCAACGTAATCTCTTCCAAGGGGGGAACATCATAGAATGATAGTCTCGATTTGTATAAGTTAGCAAACTGGGGTGATTGATATATACTTCCCGCTTTGCTCTGCTCAAAATTCCTTCGCCCAGTAGTTCTTCTTTTCGTCCTTCTGAACATGATCAACTCCTCGAGCTTCCCTAGTTTTCTTCAGTCTCCAACCGCTAAAAACTAGATAAATACTAAACTTGTTTAGATTTAACTTTATAAATCAACGCGTCCATGTTGGCGCGTAGAAACTGATCTGTTTTGTGTAATAATTTTGCTTTAATGATGAACACTTTTTTTCGAAAGAGCAAAGTTGTTAATGGTATAATTTTTGGAATAAGTAGTAATTGAGGCAGCTTTTTGGGTTTAAAATCAGTGATGTCAGAGGTTAAGATAGATCCCGATACGTTCCATAAAAGATTATCGGTGATTCAGAAAAATTTAGCAGCAACACTGGATAAATTTGCTGGACTATTATTCTTGGTAGGGGCTTCGGATGATGTGAATATTTACAAAAAAAGTACAGTATTGCAGGTTTGGTTGTTAGGATATGAGTTTGTACAAACAGGGGTTTATATCACACAAGATAAATGTGTATTTATCACGTCCGAGGGAAAGTCCAAGTATCTTACGCAGTTAACGAACAAACCTACTGCTAATTCCAGCACAGTCGAGATCTGGACCAGGTCGAAAGACGTAGAGAAGAACAAGGAGGTTCTCAAGAAGCTATTGGATGAGATAAAGGCGTCAGTATCCGAAAGTGCTCCACTAGGGCAAATTACAAAAGACCAGTACAGAGGTAAATTGGTGGATGAATGGAACGAGGTTTCTTCGAGCATTGAGTTGCCCAAGAAGGACTGCTCTTTGCTCCTTTCTGAGTCCATGGAGATAAAGGATGACGAGGAGTTCACCAATACGAAGACTGCGGCTAAAGCGTCAACGGTGATGATGGACTTGTTCGCCAATGAAATGATGGTTGTAGTTGACGAGGAGCAGAAAACGAGCCACAACAAGCTCTCGGAGAAGTTGGAGGACAAAATCGATACAAATAAGTGGTACAACAAGTCTTCGTACGGCAAGAAGCTCTTGCAAACTTTGAATGACTTTGATCCCACCGTTCTTGATTGGTGCTATTCACCCATCATCCAAAGTGGAGGCGAATACGACTTGAAACCAAGTGCTCAGTCCAATTCTAGAAACTTGTCTGGTGACGGTGTCATCTTGGCATCATTGGGCTTACGTTACAAGTCTTATTGCTCAAACATTGGTAGAACATTCATCATTGACCCTACTAAAGATATGGAAGAGAACTACGATTTTCTTCTTAAATTACAAAACCACATAGCAAATAATTTACTTAAGGATGGACAGACATCTCTGAAAGTATATGAAGGTGCCGTTGAGTTTATAAAGAATGAAAAGCCCGACTTGGTTTCTCATTTCACAAAAAACTGTGGTTGGCTAACAGGTATAGAATTTAAGGACTCCTCATTTGTCTTGAACGCTAGGAACGAACGTAAAGTTCGTGCTGGCCAAGTATTCTCAGTTACTATTGGCTTTCATGATTTGAAGAATGAGAAGTCGCTGGACCCTAAGCAAAAGTCTTATTCGTTATTGCTTTCAGATACGTTTCAAGTTGCACAAGATGAGCTGATTCCTTTGACTACTTATCCTACAGCTAGATCAGAAACTTCCTTCTATTTCAAAGACGATGAGCCAAGTGTGAAAACAGAAAGCGAGAAGAAGCTTAAATCAGAGAAAGACTTGAAGATAGAGAAGACTTTAGCTGTCAATGAGGCAAACTCCAAGATCTTGAAATCGAAATTAAGACATGATCAAACATCTGCAGATGACAACAATGCGGAAAAGATACGTCAAGAGATTCAGACCAAGTTACACGAAAAGAGACAACAGGAAGGTTTGGCCAGATTCTCCAAAGCTGATGCAACCGAAGAACTGGACTACAAGCCAGTATTCAGAAAATATGAATCCTATGTTAGAGAGTCACAACTTCCAAGCAGTGTAAGAGACTTGAGAATCCACGTTGATTACAAGAACCAAACAATAATTTTACCTATCTGCGGCAGACCTGTCCCCTTCCATATTAACTCGTTCAAGAATGGCTCTCAAAACGAAGAAGGTGACTACACCTACTTGCGGTTGAACTTTAATTCTCCTGGTGCGGGTGGTAATGCATCAAGAAAAGCTGAATTGCCCTATGAGGACTCGCCAGACAACTCATTCTTGAGATCTATCACTTTAAGATCTCGAGATCACCAAAGAATGATAGATGTATACAAGGCAATCCAGGATTTGAAGAAAGACGCAGTAAAGAGAGAACAGGAAAAGAAGCAAATGGCTGACGTTGTCACGCAAGCGAACTTGATCGAACTCAAAGGTTCGAGGGTTAAGAAGCTTGAGCAAGTTTTTGTAAGGCCCACCCCAGACACTAAGAAAGTTGGAGGTGTCTTGCAAATACATGAGAATGGTTTGAGGTACCAATCTGCCATTAGACTGGACCAGAAAGTCGATGTGTTATTCTCTAACATCAAGCACTTGTTCTTCCAGCCTTGTAAGGACGAATTAATTGTCATTATCCATTGTCATTTGAAAAATCCTATCATGATTGGTAAGAGAAAAACCCATGACGTTCAATTCTACAGAGAGGCTAGTGATATGGCTTTCGATGAGACTGGAGGAAGAAAGAGAAGATACCGTTATGGTGATGAAGACGAGTTGCAACAAGAGCAAGAAGAGAGAAGAAGAAAAGCACTTTTGGATAAAGAATTCAAGGCTTTTGCCGAATTGATATCGGATTCCTCCCATGGTTTGGTTGAACTTGATATACCTTTCAGAGATTTGGGTTTCCAAGGTGTTCCTTTCAGATCATCAGTGTTGTGTATGCCCACAAGAGACTGTTTGATCCAGTTGATTGATCCTCCATATTTGGTTGTCACTCTTGAAGAGATCGAAATAGCCCATTTGGAAAGAGTGCAATTCGGGTTGAAGAACTTTGATCTCGTATTCGTTTTCAAAGACTTTAGTAAGCCTGTGGTCCATATAAACACAATCCCCATGGAGTTGCTTGAAGATGTCAAGTCCTGGCTTACTGACGTTGACATTCCGTTGAGTGAAGGCCAAATGAACTTGAACTGGGCTACTATCATGAAGACGGTCCAGTCCGATCCATATCAATTTTTCGTCGATGGTGGTTGGAGTTTCTTGACTGGTTCTGGTGAATCTGATGAAGAAGATGAAGAAGAGGAAGAATCGGAATTCGAAGTCAGTGACGAAGATCCAAGCGATGAAGATGTCGCTAGCGAAGAAGAATCTGAAGATTACTCGTCTGACGGCTCTGGTAGTGAAGCAAGTTTCGATGAGAGTGATGATGGTGATGATTGGGATGAGATGGAAAAGAAAGCCGCCAGAGAAGACAAACAATCCAGCTTAGAATGAGTATCTAGCATGTATGCTTAGCTATGAATTTTTATTATCAATAAACACTACGGTCGTGTGTACTTCCTTCGCAAATAATAGTAACCTTGAACAACATTGTGTAGAGTTAAAGGATTTTAATAACTTATTCAGAGTCAACGCTGGGAATAAGGTTCTATCATTGAAGGCTCAGTATTGTTCGTCCAGTTCTTGAAGTTGGATAATAGCATAATCGATATTACTGAGAAAGTACATTACGTGTCAAGTTAAAGAGATCAACTTTTTTTTTGAAAGTAGATAATCGAATAAGAAAACACCATAAATTATGTCAGACAATACGGATGATTATTCGTATGACTACGAATACCTATACAAGATTGTTTTGATTGGGGACTCAGGAGTTGGTAAGTCCAATTTGTTATCTCGTTTTACTAGGGACGAATTTAACTTAGAGTCGCGTTCAACCATTGGAGTTGAATTCGCTACCAGAACCTTAGAGATCGACGGCAAGAGGGTCAAAGCACAGATCTGGGATACTGCTGGACAAGAGAGATATCGTGCCATCACCAGTGCATATTACAGGGGTGCGGTGGGCGCTTTGATTGTGTACGACATCTCCAAAACTGAGTCTTATGAATCGGTGTCAAGATGGTTGAAAGAGTTGAAAGAACATGCAGATGCCAACATAGTGATTGAGTTGGTAGGTAACAAGTCTGACTTAGACCACTTGAGGGCGGTGCCTACAGAGGAAGCTAAAAATTTTGCCAATGAGAACAGCTTGCTCTTCACCGAGGCGTCAGCTTTGTCGTCCGACAATGTGGATCTCTCGTTCCACCAGTTATTGAAAAATATCTACGAAATGATAAGCAAGCATCAATTGGATACAAATGAAAACTCTAACGCTAACAAGCCTTCAGGAGGACCAACCATCTCTCTCACTCCTGCGCCACAGGAGAAGAAGAGCAAGACCAATTCAAATTGTTGTTGATCCATCTCGAGCTCATTGCTTTCTGACTTGCTACGATGTGTACCTGGTTTGTAGCTGTGACTAACTTAGGCCTTTCGTATAAAGATTCTCTTACGTATTTATGTAAGCCATAATATATATATTATACATAGATGTGGGGCCCCCAGACTTCATCAACACAAACTTACAACAAAACACACCAATCATTTCAGCTGTTTTTATCATCCTGTGTCCTTATGGGTCCTGTCAACTTGGACTTGACACTCACGGGAGTTTTCAACGGTCTTGATATGCCTTTACCTTTCTGCAATTCGATTCTCTTCTTTGCGTCCAATGGTGGCGGACTCTCTATGCTCAAGCTCACTATTTGCTCACCTCTTAATATGATAAGACCCAACGATCTTTTTTCCTCTACTATGGAATCACTATTCTTCGTCTTCTTCAACTCTTGGTATGATTTTTTAGTAATCCTTGACTCTTCGGTATCCGACAAAACCATATTCATGTGTTTATCAAATGCTAAAAACTGCCCAACGAAAGTCCTACTATCGATCGTTGTTACCTTTAATCGGTAGTGAATTAAATCGGACATTTTAGTCTTCTTGGAGACTGAAATATTTGACTACTCTTTGTTAATACTTGAACTTGCTCAGTAAAAAACCTCCATCAAGGTTCCTTCGGATCACCCAAAATTTGATGTCCAGGACAGCCTTACGTACCATCTTACAATACTAGTTTTTAGTTGCTTGAGACTAAAAGCGTCTGTTCATATAGATTTTTACCTTAAAAAGAGTATGTGCATTGACCAAACATCTACAACTACAAATTGTGTATTTCGATATTTCAACACTTCAATCTATTTCAACAACCATTGAACCAACAAACATGTCAGAAACAGAGAATCAATCACTTGCTGCTGAAAAGAAAGAAAAGACTGAAACAGACCCAGCTCCAGAAACTGTTGAGAATAAAGAAGCAAACTCTGCGGAGCAGAAAGATTCTGAGCAAACTAAACCTGCTGAAGATGAAGTCAAGGATGGGCAAAAGAAAAGAACTCATGAGGAAGTAACAGAAGATGGTGAAGGTAAGGAAGAAGAAACTGCTGACAAGAGTTCTAAGAAGAAGAAGAAGCACAGAAGAAGACAATACGATGACGATGTGCCAAAGGAGAACAAGTCCGAAGACGAGGATAATGCAAAGGATGATGATAATGACAACGACGAGGCACTGATAGCAGAAGACGAAGAGGAAGACGATTTGCTCGAGATTGATGAATCCAACATCATAACCACGGGTAGAAGAACTAGAGGTAAAGTGATTGATTTTGCTAAAGCTGCTGAAAAGCTCAAGGAGGAAGAAGGAAATGCTGAGGACGAAGACGAAGATGGTGAGTTCAAGGAGGAACAAAAGTAGTCAAGTACGATATATAGATTCAGTCTAATCTGATTTTACGTTTTCTGTTCTTCGTGTAGCACATCGACAGGAGCAGAAGTAGGCTGAGAAATGAGTGGTTTCTAAGCATATTTATACTCCACGCAAGAGTGAAGTTTATTGAAAGTATACAATACGAAGGGACAAAATGAGCCATCAAGCTTTGAAATAAAACGAGCTCTATAGAAAAGTCGAAATCGCTTCACATATATCACTATTCGTGCGTTTGTATTTTTTTTTTCTTTTGATGTTTAAGTCAAGTGAAACAATATTGAAAACCAAAAAATTAACAAGAAGCCATATTGTAATTGTAGTATGGGTTTGTGTAGCCCACAAAATTATTGACTCCGAAATATTGATTTGAGTAATCGCTGAATAATGAGTTGCTATTTGGGACATACTGATAGGATGGAGTGTATGACCAAATGTTGTTACCAACACCGCTGGAACCAGCGGTCCAGTTTGAACCAACTGGATACTTGATTGGGGATGAGGCAATTGGGGATGAATAGTTGTAGGTGTAGGATGAATCGTTAAATGCTGGGGAAGATGGAATACTAGAGCATGGTGTATACTTGAGGGTTGAAGCAGCAGGGCTGTATGTGTTTCCGGCGTGCTTTTCGAGCCAGGTCTTCCAGCATTCTTCAAGCGTGCGGATATTGGCCTCGAAACTGACAACATTCAATTGCCAGTTAACCTCCTTCAACCACTCCTTCTCTTCTCTATTAAGAACTTCAATTTGCAAACCGCTTGCACCGCACCACGATCTGTTGGTAAAAGTATTGTCGTCGTTGAATTTGTTAGCCAAGATCAAAGACACGATGGCCTTGAGGAAAATCTCCCTCTCGGTTAACAAGCCAAAGTTCTTGGTGGAGTAACGCTGGTTCATGTACTCAAGTGCAATGATGATAGTCGACTTAGGCAATCTCGTTGCGTATAAAACAGACACCATGAGCTTTTCGAATTCCTTGGTGGGCTTCCTGTCTTGCTTCATCATTCCAAACGTGCACCAGCTTAAGAAGGCTGACATGCAGTTGAGGTCGTAGTCCAAAACCGCATTCACGCCGCCGTTGGCGCCCATATTCTGGTAGTTCTGTTGCTGGCCCATTCCCGAAGTGAGGCCTTGTCCCGCCACGGGTGGCGGAACCAAATATTGTGGTTGGTTTGCTTGCATTCCACCCTGATAGAACGAGCCCGTCTGTCTGTGTCCAAACGTGCTTGGTTTGCAGTAGTCCCCAGGTGTGTACTGCGGAAGGTAGTTGTATGATGATGTTGCTCTATGGCCTGCCGTCCCCAAGTTCTGATAGTAATTTTGTGTCTGGTACATCTTCAACTAGTTTTTTTTTCTATGTTTAAAAGCAACGATAACTTATTGAAAAGCTCGTCAACCAAGTTGCTTGTAATAATACCACCGCCTTTATTGAGGATAACCTAATATCTCAATAGTCTCTAGCGTGTTCTGGATTAAACAATCCAGTTATTCCTAGGCAAAAGTGGGACCCAAAAAAAAATGGGAAATAACTTTTTCTAGTGAAATAAATATCTGATTATAACTCAATATAACCAGTTTTCTCCTTTTCGTTTAGTGAAAAGTATGAAAAGGGCAGAAGAAAAAGTGAACTTGTTAAGTAAGAAAAAAAGGCTGTTGTGAAAATTCTTCGCCATATAAATTGAACGACGCTGAGAAAAAGAAAAAAAAAAAAAAAAAAAAAACACAAAAACACAAAACCGATTTTATTACACAAATCTTCATTTATGTATATGGTTCCGTTATAGCCATGATCCCATCCCATCATTAGTGACCGATAAGTGTTGTAATGATGACTTGAATATTGCTACAAAGAGAGAACCGTAGAATCCGTAGACCTTACCTAGACCTTCTGTGTTGTGCCTGGGCAGGGGTATTCCGAGTTCGAAGGAAAGGGAGCCCAATGTGTTGAAAGACTTACTCATTTGAATCAGTTCATAGGTTCCAAAATCTGTACGAGCAATTTGAGGGTAAGAGCAACTCACACATTAGCAGGACGGAAAGTCGATAGAGATAGAGAAGTTTGTGGATGATCCAAGGCATAACAGATAGCATGACAATGCATTGTAGCCTCCGTGACTGTAGTAGCACGGGGACGCTTGCAAACGTGAAAGCATAACACAGTGCTGGTAGCAATTATGTCGCACCGGTAGTGGTTTTGTGTTTTGTGTTCTGGGGAGTGTCTTCTTTTTTTTTTATCTTTTTTTTGCTGGTGTTGGGGTGTTTGCGGCGTTACAGGCGGTTTCGGTTTTTTAGTGTGGGTGTTGGGGTGTTAGGAAGTTTACACAAAAACTCGAATGTATACCAAACGACGTTGCCCCAAAGACACTGGCGGCAACTGGGTGTTTGATGAAGCACGCAGTGCTTCCAAGAGTGATTGTGTCTGGTTCTAGCGGGCGCCCGGGACGCCCTGAGGACGCAAAAGTGCTTGTTTGAGGCAAAAGGCAAGTGATTGAAAATTATGTCATTGTAGCCGTGATTTACCGATATATACTCTATATGATGGCGTTTACTTTCAGCACTTGTAGCTTGTCTGGTTTGGATGATGGAGGATGTGGATGTAGACGTGGGCGAAAGGAGAGCCAGCTAGTTCCTATCTGTGGATTGTGTGAGATGAAGCGACCTCA
The DNA here is from genome assembly GCA_001600675.1 of Millerozyma acaciae. Classification (NCBI taxonomy): domain Eukaryota; kingdom Fungi; phylum Ascomycota; class Pichiomycetes; order Serinales; family Debaryomycetaceae; genus Millerozyma; species Millerozyma acaciae. Next base: position 210,787 of record BCKO01000007.1, on the reverse strand, counting down.
AAGGGGGCAACTGGGTTCCTGTTGTAGCGATGCTCTCGTTGTGTTTTTCAAGATCTTTCGCAGCCTCGCTAAGTAAGTTCTGGTGCTTTATCGCTCTGTCCAGCAACAGCTGCGGTTGTAAAGGAGGCGACTGGGAAGGCGTCTGTAGCGGTGTTTCGTTGGGTGATATAATGAACCCTGGTTTCTTGAACACCCCATTCGCGGAAGGAGAGTCGGGATGGCTGAGATTGTGAGTGGGGTGCAAAGACGCTTGCGAAGGAGACCCGGGCCTTGACTTTTTCGTCGAAGGCTGGAAGAATTCGAGGTTCAACGAAGTCGATGATCCTTGCTTTGGTAATCCCGGAACATGAGTTGCCTGAGGTTGTTGGAGCGGCGTCTGGTGACTTTGTTCTCGCGTATTCGAGTTGAGTGGTTTTATAGGAGTCAATCTGTGAAGAGACGAAATGCTGTTTAAGGACGACAAGTTGGTGCCTGATGATGATTTGAGTTTTCCTGATAATGACGACAAAGAGCTTGAACTTGCGCTAAAAATCTTGCTTGAATTTGATTTGGGTTGGTTCTTGTGGAAGTAGTCGTTGAGATTGGACATGGAAAAGCCTCCCAAAGACGACCCCTGGTCTGGAGATGTACTCAACGATGCTGATGAGAATTTTGGAGGATTAAACTCTGCTTGGTTCCCGTTATCTGTTAAGCCTGAAATTCTTACACCGGAAGGAGACGTTGAGACCTGGCTGAGAACAGGCAACTTCACAGAATCAGACGACATGGCCTTTCGCAATGAATTTGGCTGCAATGGTTGTAAGTGCGATGATTGAGAATTGATGGGGACTTGGTTGGGTTGGTTTGAGCCTTGAAATCCGGTAGGTGATGTTGCAAGAGAGAATACAGCTGATCCTTGCTGCCTATAGTGTGAAGGCACCGGTTGTGGCGGGCTGTTTATGGGCACAGGAGCTGTCTGTCCCTGATATATCGTCTGTTGAGGCATGGTTTGAGGACCAGCCATTTGGTTCGGTACACCCGCTGCAATAGGTATTGGTACTTGCGACTGGTGTGGCACCAAGTACACCGGATATGGATGATGGTAAATGTGATTGCCATTACTATCCACTATGAGTGATATCCCAGCAGTTGTAGGTATGTGTGCAATAACCTGCTGGGGAAGTTGTGAATGTTCCTGGTGAGGTCCTTCTTGTTCTGCTTTTCCCTCTGTTCCGTCCTTGTTCTTCCGCTTTTTCGAAGTTGGGTTGTTATGTATCCTTAAATGTCTGGTAAGCTCATCTGAACGACTAAATCTCTTTGAACACCCTGGGAATGTACAAGGATGTGGTTTCTCTCCGGTGTGGGTCCTTATATGTCTCGTCAAGTGTTCGAGCCTATGAAAGGCCTTTGTGCACATAGTACACTTGTATGGTCTATCGTCTTTATCTCTCTTCTCTTTTGGTGGCATTTTCACTTTATTCTCTATCTTCTCAAGTGTGAAAACTTGAATACCTCTTTTATCTGTAACACAAGTTTTGAACTTGACCTTTTGATAATAGTAATCTCGGGAAGTTTGATATAATTATTGCGATCCTAATAATGGGTGAGGACTTTAGTTGTCTAAAGTAAGAATTATCTTTACCAATATATCTATGTACTGATCTTTTTTTTGTAATGTACTTTGCTTAAGACCTATTTCTTTTTCCCTTTGCCAACCAACTAATTTAATTCCTGACAAAAAAAAAAGAAAAAAAAAGTTTTTCCGATGTCGCACGCATAATTTTTCCGGTGGCCTGGGGAAGCGTTTTTTTTTCGGAAGTTTGACACCCTATCATGCTAGCAGAAAAACCAGTCCACATAGTGTATATCATCCGGAAAGGTTTGGATGTAGTGTTCTGAAAGCGTCTTGATCCGGGCAGCATGTGATGCTTCCTTTGGTCTCCACTTCATCTACGATACGAATGAGGAAAAGTGGTGACTACCTTGACTATCAAAAATTACGACTCAAAATGTACATATTCTCAAACTGGGGGATAGGAGTAAGACGGAGTAAAAAAAACCCTTTACAACAGTCTGTTCGGGTCATATGTACGGTTTCGAAAGCTGCTGACCATGTCGATGTAGCATGTACTATGAACTACGTGATTCTCATTCTCTCTCTATAGCCCACACCAAATTTGCATCAGCATACATCCATGGGGAAATGGTGCCTATTTTTTCACGTTGACATATTCAGGATAAAATTCAGACTACAAGTCAAAATCCAACCATTGATCAAACCATTTCAAGTTGCCGAGAAGATCGTTCCCATCTGTTACGACTTTAGGTGTCTCGATGGATCTCTCAGAGCCCGGGGTTACAGGAAGGTCTTCAGTATTGTCCGTAAGTGCAATGCCTCGGGAGACATGATTTTCTTCTGGGCCGGAGTCAACAAACACAAAACTTCTTGACTGATCCTGGTCAGATGGCTTTTTCACCCTTTTGCTTCTCTCTCTGAGCTTTTTGCCTGGGTTTTTCTCTTCATATTTTCGCAAGTCTATACCTAGTTCGTGAAACTTTTCCTTGTTGACTTCGGAAGACCCATGATCAATACCAAAGCCTTGTAAATCTTTCGCGTCCTCTTCCATCCGTAAGGCAAGCATATGGTTGGCCGTTTTCAACGCCCAAAGACACTCTTTTGCCATGTTGAATTTCTGGCTCACAACAACCTTCCCTTTTGTGTCAAGCACTTGTACATTTGTTAATTTTGTGACAAGATCTATCGACTGCTTCAATATTGCTTTAGCCTCCGCGACGTTTATACCTCCATTGATCAAAGCAACAGAGTTTATCCCAGCGTTGAATGAAAGCAGCAAGATTAAGTACCACGAAGAATGTAACAGTCCAGCTTCTTCAATTTGCTTCAACACACTCACCATACCTTTTGTTGCCTCTAACACCCTATCCATGCGTAGACTTCTGTCACAATACTTTGTATTAATGATACCAAACAATATTTTTCCATGAACACACATCACGATATCATATAGGTGAAGCCTAACTTGGGCAATGACGAGTAACAGAATCTTTGGTTCCTCAAAGGTTGTGCTGAAAATATCCGATTCCCTAAACCCTATAGCATCTAGCCAGTCAAATACTTTCTGTAGCTCATCATCAATCTGTTGCATTTTAACTCCTTCGATTCTATCATTTGGGGAAGAATAGATATAGTTGCCTACACGAGCAAGGTGAAGCATTGCCAATGCCGGAAGTGATAGCCAGCCATCGTTTTCTGCATTGTAATCAAACAGAGGATAATCCCTATCAAAATCCATATCGCTCAACCCATCGTATCGACCAACCTGTAAGCCAAAAATTCGGTCCATTGTATAAACGCACCAAAACACTCTCCTAGCCTTTACATACTCATACGGTGTCTTCAATGACATTTTCATCCTAACTTTTCCTATTCCCATTCCTCTTGTCATTATTATCGCCTGAGATAATGCCATGTGTGAAGAAGTTTGTCGATGTGTTGCTCTTAAATATAGTGCTATCAAAAGCCAAGCTTGAATCAACTCAAAGGACTCGTATTCAAAGCTGAAGATGCTTATCACTTTATGGCTATATTTGAACAATTTTTCTTCTAGTTTCAAAGCTTGTAAATCAGGACCTTTGACATCTTGAAACTCTGAAAATCTGATTGCCAACGCATACACGAGGTAAAGAACTGCCAGAAAGAGGCCCGTCTGTTTTCTTTTAGTGTCCAAATCGATATCATCCTTTGTAGATCTAGTCTTCAATATACTTTGAAATCCTTCAAACTGTTCCCTGAAAACTTTCTCGTGAATAATCGAAAAGAGAGGGTTGATCTCTTCGAAGAAAAATGTAAGGTAGTAATCCTCACTCTTTGGTAAAGTAAATTCGGGCAAAGGGGGAAGTTTGTCTTGCGTAATGTAATTGCAACCAGACATATTCCATCCAAAGTACTGAGTCCTTGGAGGTGACACCTGACTCTTATTTTTATCTGATAGATTCGAGTACATTGAATTACAGAGTTCAGAAACAAAGATATTTTGATGTCGACGCAGAAACCTTGTTTTAGTTGTCTCTGTTAAAAACAAAACCTCCTCTGTTTTTTTATCTTGTGACTCAATACTAGCTTTGAATGTGGAAAGTGAATTTTGGGTAAGAAGAGATTCGAGGTACTGTACTCTATCTTCTAAGTGTGTAACATAAGTCTTGCTAAACTCCTTTTTAGCAAAACCTGTATCTGTTGAGAAGGATGTTTCTGGCTTGTCAAGGCTGTTGTCATTAGGGTACGGACTGACCTTCATTCTCTTATTGGAAACCGTGCTAGTATTCATGGAGTATGTGCAAATTCGATTATGTTTAGCACACCCACTGCACGGATTAGTTCCAGAACACTTTATCTTTTGGCTTCGACATCTATCACAAGCTTTGCTTACTCTCAACCTTCCTTTATACTGATTGATGTTTTGTTGATCCGATACTGGCACGGTCTGCGGCACATCAACCGATGCGATGTTGGGCTCGTAAGACCAAGAATGAGCAGGCAGTGCGAAGGTGTGCGTTGAGTAGTTGATAGATGGCAAATATTGTCTATCTTTATCGATTGGAGCTTTTAGTCCTCGCATATTAGACTCTGACTGATTAGGATGCGTGTAGTAGCTTGTTATATGGGGCTCAAGAGCACTATTTCTCGGCAACCCTTCCTTACTACCGCCAGCTTCTTCTTTTCTTTCCATATGACACTATTTCAATAGGGATTTCACTGTTTTATCGTAAAATAGTGAACTGGCCGATATCGAAGTACGAAATGTCGTTTATGTATGATTAGACATTTGTTGATATTACCTACCACCCTTAATATGTGAGTTTTGTAGAGGCTACGTAGAAATTAGAGCTCTGAAGATGCTGCTATAAGAGCCCTTTTATGGGCAATAGCATTTGGACAACACCAAATTTACTAAAAGTCCGATAAAATTTGGCTATCTCTCGAATATATATATGAATTTTCAAATGTATTGCAAAATTTCACAAATTTAGCTTACTATGTCCCAACATTGTGGTGACAAAAGTACAATTGAACTTAGGGGCTACTATCAAAGACACCTCTGCAAAGGAAAAGTAAATAAGAATAGCACATTGGTCATTAGTGTTACATAAGTTATATAGCTAGAAAGACAGTGAAGGTGAGTTCTAAACATTATTGAATCTATAATCCTTAGGTTGTTCCATTTCAGTGTGGGGAACTTGCACGAGAGTAGATGGTTCATCGGAGGCCAAGTCTGTTCTATAGGGAGGATGTTGTTCCGAGAACCTATACGTTGGAGCTCCAAATGTCAGGATTGATCTGGCATCGTCTTTTTCGCTGCCAAAAGCTGGGGTAAATGAATTATCAAATTCTTCAGGATGTCTAACTCTATAATGCTTGACAGCAGATGGGAACAAGTCAATTGCCCACATAACCAACAAAACACCGTACCAGAACGATATTGTCCACTCGAAACAAGCAGATATGCTATCCTTGCCGTTTTGCATAAAACAACCAAAGCAAATAGCCAAAGCAGCAGCAGTAATCAACCAAAAGCACTTGAGCCAAAAGGACACCATGTAAACGTTGGACCACCTGTAGCGGCCAAAAATGACTTTTTCGTGGTCGGGACTCAACCTGCTGGGGTAGTTCCCAAAAATAAAAGAGTTGAAGAAGTCAAAAAGGCACGCAAAAAAGCACCCGGCAATGAACAAGCCCACCATGCTTAGATGGGTCTTGTGGTAGCGCCTGGTATCGAAAATCGACACGAAAAGTATGCCCAACTGCCCCAACACGGCAAACACGATACTGGTGATGGCAAACTTGGGCTGTCTGACTGAAACATAGGGCTGCAACTTCTTCGCCAGCCGCAAGTAGAGCCCCATGACCATAGTGCCAACAAAGAAAATGGCCTGAAACCCAGCACAGGAAATAAATAAGGGCTTGAGATTGGTGGCTCCGATGTCTGATATGTAAACCGGGTCTTGATCGGTGAACCCCATAAAACGGTAGACTGGATGTCCCTGGATCGACCAGCACGAAAGCATGGCGATGAGCATCCCCCACCACACCACTAACGATATCACCGGTATCAAGTAGTAATGTATGACTTTGAACCTAAGCAATGGATGCCTTGGTTTATGCTCCAACATTTCCTCTGAAACTCAAAAAGATCTTTATAAACGGCCTCCCACCTACTATTTGAAACTATATTATAGAAAAGAAGAACTGGCTAAAATCTATCTTCCCGATGTGAAAAATTTGTTTCTTTAACCCAATGTCTCTGGAGAAAGAAAATTGCTAATGACGGTAGTAATATTTTTGCGGTCGCAACGGTAGCGATGCTCTGCGATTCTATTGCTTAAGGTTGCGAAATTCTCTATTGCGGTCTCAAGTCGACACTCTTGCTATGGGCCAAAGCTTGCTACTTTATGCTACTCTTATGGAAATTGTTCAAGTTACACCAGTGGTAAAAAAGGAAACATTTTTTTAGTCCAGTCATGTAAAGCTGTGTTCAGTGAAACTATAATACTCTAGCAATGCCTTTTTTTTTCTTTGCACCACGAACAATACAACGTTCACGCGACAGGCAACTCTGTGCCAAATTAAAGCCCTACTTTGACAGGACTTAAATTCCCCGGAGCACCATCGTACCGCAGCGTAGGCTCAGCAAGCATCGCTGGTGACATGAATGTCACGTCGGCGTCGAACCAAGGCTGTTACGGTGAAAAACAGTTGAACAGTTAAGCAGTTAAGCAGCGGAGTGGCATTGGTAGCCAGAGATCACAGCAAACGGTCTCGACTGGTGGCATTACGTCAGGCGGAGAAAGAGGCAAGGCAAGGTAATGGCAACAGCTGCAGCACACCTACCAAATGCTATTGTCGGAATTTGTTCTTAGCCCAGTAGCCGAGACGGCTGTGCTGGAACTGCCTTTTGCCGAGAGACCTGCATATTCGCCGTAAAAAAAAAGAAAAGACAAGAGAAAAGCAGAGCAACACCCAAACACCCAAACACCAAGACTTTCACGCCGGCATTTTCGAACCCAAGAACCCAAGAACCCAAGCCTGCCACCTACCCCCGGCGGAGACGCTACATGTCACAGTATACTCACGTGAGTCATCACGTGCATGTGGTTTTATAATATTTACACCCTCGGCCCCGCTAGGATGCACCTTCCGTTTACGGAAGGTGAGCAGACGCAGAAGGGTGTGCCAGGGCAGACTTGGTTAGTCTTGGGTGCATTTAGTGAGTCGTGTCTGCCACGACTCAAACACCAAAACACCCAAGGATCACGTACCAACCACCACCTACATATTGTACAACGTGTTGCGCGCATAATATGCAGGACGCACCGAGCGAACATCCTCCCGGTGCCTAAACTTCCCCTCAGCTGTCTTGGGTGAGCGGATCGAAGCCGATGTGCGAGGCCCAGTCAGTGGCACAATCCAGACTCGCAACCCGGGTCTCCAAAAGCCCTAGCAAAGCGCCCTCTGGGCAGAGCAGCATCTGGGCAAAGCAGCCAGTGCAGCGGCCTGAAGTGCAGAGCGCCGAAATAGCGGCCTGACTTACGCTGAGAAGCACGCGCCGTTCCTGCGCGACTAAAAGGTCAGCAAGTGGTACACGCACGACCACAACCTAACGAGTTTCGCTTACATAATCTAGTCTCGCTCATTCACACACACACACACACACACACACACACACTCTCTCTCTCTCTCTCTCTCTTTTTTTTTTTTTTCTTTTCTTTTCTTTTTTCTTTTCTTTTTTTTGAATTTTTTTAGAATTTTTTTTTTGAATTTATTTTGGATTTTTTTTTCCTTGTGCTACTGCCAGCTAGCCAGCGTCAGCTGGAGTTCTGTTCCTCCTATTCTCATTCTCACGTACACACTGGTCGGTGTCAACAATGCCCTCTAGTCTCTTCAATGTGGTATGCGCGCAGATCTTGTCGGATGCGAACTTGCCATGCCGTGAAACAAATGTGAACTATGGTGTAGACCTCTGTAAATGCATCCGTAACAGCACAGACAGAAATACTGGCGGAACGTACAGTGCAAAGTGTGCAAGGTGTGCTACGTAGACTACGTAGAAGGCTCTAGACGGTCTACAAGGTGTCTTGTCAACAGTTACGCCAACGTTTATTTTGCCCACGGTCTAGTTCCAAAATCTTTGGTATTGTTGTATTATCTTATTTTTTGGCTTCTTGAACTCTGGTTCTTGTTCTGGTTTTTCTTAGCTGGAAGGTCACTGGTACTGCTATCTGTACAGTTTGTGCCTACAATGCTGAGCCGTCGTGCACCAAAAACTGAAAATGTTACGAATGAGGCTATTCACGGCTCCCAAGTAGAGGACAAAGAAAGCTTGAGATGCTCGCAGTACCGCCCCAACTGGCCTGTTTGAGCTACTTCCATCGTTCCCTACCATGCTTGCCATGCTACACACGTCGCCAGCTCCAATCGCCAGACACAAGCAGCATTCTACATGCCATGTATTTCCTGGAAAAAATACCTTAGTTGGCACTGGTGAGCCAATACGAAATTTTGACCATCGTACCTTTCTCTATAGGAGCCAGCCCAGATGACACTGTTTGAGTAGGAAGAAATACAAGAAAGAGTAAGAGTAAAACGAGAGTCAAAAGAAAGGCAAGAAAAAAAAAAATGAATAAGAGAAAAAAACTCGCCATCTATGGCGTTCACCGGCTTCTCAGCTCACTAAACATGTTGCAAGGTGCTAGGGATGATACTCTGTTTGCCGTCCTCCTCGCTCTTGCCCAGAAAGACTGTGAGCAGAATAAAAGAGTCGCACTTCAAGTTGAAATTGTGTTGCACCCAGCTGCGATGCTTGGTGTTCAACTTCAATACCATGGAATGCGCGAACTCGCCCATTTGTGCATGTCACCAACCTGTTCATCTTTTCGGCCTCCTCTGAATGTAACCTTCCAGTCCTTTCAGGCTGACGTGGAATTTGTCATTCTCGCCCTCTCTGCCCAGACACCTTGGAAACAAGGAACCGAAAGGAATGTATCAGCTGGTAGGAATTCTTACAATAACAAACGCTCTTTTTCTCACATTTACCTGAATTGCTGACTTGCTCTCTTGAGAAGCTGCGGACTGGCAAATACCCTGCCTCACGCCTCACCTCTTTGTTGCCCGCTGTTTACTTCAGCTGGTTTTACGGTATACGGCCTGCTTTACGTAGTTACCTTCAAATACAACCTTCTTCTGACCTGACCTCCTACATTACTACTTGCTCGCGAGAACAAACGAGTAGGCTTTTTGCTTATGCACAGACACCACCTCTGCCTTTGATGACAAAGAAATTTACCTACAGCAGACGGAAATCTCCAGCTTTTAAATCCGTGTTATCAGCTCAATAATATAGCACTTCACTAACGTACCCGTCTCGATGTTGAGCCCACTGACTCTCACGGGGCTTGGGAACAATTGAAAAAAAATACTACCTACTGCTACCCACCTACCGTTATCTTTGCTATAGGGTGTTGCCAGCACAATTTTGATAGCACAAAGTGCCCTGGTCGCCCACACGTCCTGCGGACTCAACCATCCTGCTCCTGAGCTGCTTCTTTTTTCTTTTCTTCTCGGTTGTGCTATTTGGTTGTGCTGCTGTATCTGTTGTCTTTTCTCCTTCGTGATATTGCTTATTGCCTGTGTTTTTGTCTTGCTTCCATTTCAGCTGAGCTGAGTTGGCACTGGGTTGGCACCGGACACTTGCACATTGCTCTGCCAAAGCTTTCCCTTTGCATGCTTTGTTGTAGACGATTGTTTGCCCAGTAGTATTGCAGTTGGTTTGCAGTGGGTTTCTTGTATATCTTAGGCTTCCATAGTTTCCATGCTTCTAATCATACTTACCGTCTTTGGTGTTTCCCGTGTATCTCGTGTCTCGTGTATTTTGCCCGCAGCCGTCACTGCGGTTTCCTAGTTCTGTGCGCTCGCTTTGTATGGGCAAACTTGCCTATACCCATTTTACGTAACGTTTCCCCGTCTACTACTACAGGTGCGTTCGCAACTAAAAGTGTGCGTATTCTAACTGGGCCTTGACCCATTCCCGTCACAATGTTCCTGGCCCATTTTGCTCCTTGTTCAATGGCTATTGTACCCGCACAACGGTGAAGTTTCTATGGGAAAGGAGAGGGCCATCTCCAAGTGCAGTGACCACTGAAAAATTCTTTTGCTGCTGCATTTTCCTATAATAAGAATTCTGTTTCGGGCTAAGCAAGTTGTAGCATTTAGATGAGAAAACTGGCATTTCCCTCGGCTCTCTTGTTCTTTTCGCGAACCTGACCGGTGCCTCTATTCAATCTTACATAGGACTGTAGGCATATTCGGGTAGTTGTATCTCCTTTCCTCCCCCGGGCTTCTGTAGGTCAGAGCTGAAGTACGCGCAAGCACGATTAACTCTTGCATGGTACATCTTTTGTTTCAAGCACACTATGTAGTGTATTTTCTGTAGTGAGCATGGCGCAAAAATCTCAACCAGACGAAAAAGGAGTATATTTCAGTGAAGAAAATCTCCAAGCAATCATGCGGTTTCAGATTGTGCCGTCTTTTTGTTCCGCAGGACAGTATTTTCTTCCTAATTGCTGGAAACAGAGCTCATCTGACCAGGTCAGCGTACATATAGGCTTTCAAATTGGTTGCGAATAGTATTTTCTTTTTCGGAGGCTTATTGCAGGTTGTTCTGGGTCGGGCTTGAAGAATAGGTATTTTAGATTGTATGCATTAATCATCATACAGACCCAGTTGTAGCTGCTGGCCTCATGTTAAGAAGTTTCCTTGAGTTCTTAGCCTTGGAATTCCTCTTCCGATAGGTTTACTGCAGAATTTCATGGGTTGTATATGCGTTTATCAGTGCCTTCTTGTTGAACCGCATATACAAACATCTGGGATGATAAAAGCTATATACTAAATGAGATGCGAGCCTAGTAGCAGGCCGTATCACCTGCTAATCATACACCTCCGCTTATACATACGTGCAAGCATATATATATTCCTATATATATAGATATATATATATATGTTGAAGCATTTCCATCTAGCTTACCACGAACTACAACTGAATGAGTTATTAGCACAGTAAGGAAGTAAGACTAACTTGACTCATATAGCTTGAAGAGAAGAGACGAGTTTGCGATTCAAGTGCTTTTTTCTCCATTGCAACGTTACATTTAGGGCTTTAGTCTAGCGTGCTTCTTTCTGGTCGCACAACTACGCCTGAATCCACACAGAGACCAGGGACACCTCAAGGCAGACTTGAGACTGTTTCTTCCAGCACTATACTTTCAGCAGTCAAGACGCAGTGGGATTGGCCCGCTGACAACAGTGTTGTGTCCAAAGATGCAATGATTGACACAGGCATTATAAATACATACGTAAAGATAGCATACTTCATCTTAACTGTCGGCCTGGGGTCAGACAACCCGGGCAAAGTTGCACCAGAGCACGATTTGATGTTTGTGACCAACTTGGTGCAATCGTCGCAGCTCTCGGTGGTGAATCTCGTGCTCAGCTGGGACTATTTGCACAAGTATGTGCAAAACACCATCAACTGCATTGACTTTAGTGACAGCCAGGACTTGCTTCGTCACTTGATCACCACGTCGCTCGTGTTGTCCAACAAGGTGTACGACGACCTGTGTTACTCGTTCAAGACCTGGTGCAATCTCATCAACACCAGTTCTATGACCACTTTGCAGCTGCCGGTAGACTGCAAATTTTTACTGCATATGGAGAGCCATTTTTTGGCCGTGGTGGACTATAACGTTTCGTTTGCCAACATCGCCAACTCCAGCCTTTGGAATTTTCTTTGTTGCATTCCAACCGCATTCCTCGACAACGGCGTTGCCCAGTATTTTAGGTCGCTGGTGGTGCCGGTGGTTCTGGAACTGCTTGCACCTTCGACTCCTGTGCTCTGCCCCGACACATCAGCTTCGGCCTGCTCATACTTTGAGTCTCCATTGACTCCAGTGTCGCCGGTTGTTGCGAATCCAAAGGTATGCTACGATACATATGACTGCAATTGCCGCGAAAACGTCCTGCTGTGCATCACTGAGTTACAGAACTACTCCTTCAACTTCCGATGCACGCTTCCCAATATCACAACCTGGTCTATATGAGGAGCAGCTTCTCGCTTCGAGACCAGTCATGTGAAGGGTGTTTGTCAAACAAGCAGAAAAATAACAGAAAAAGAAACCGGGCCTCAGATCGGCCTGTGAGATGATTTTGGTGCTTTGGGTTTATGTAAATAGTGTATAATAGAAAATTCTTTATTTCAATTTGATGGTTTATGATAGGTTCGTTACAACTCACGTAGCTCTGAAGAAGTTTCTTAACTATTCTTTGTTCTAATTACCTAGGTAAGTCTGACTTATACCGATGAGCACATTGGTCGCAACCTTTCGGAAGTTTACATAAAGAAATCGACTACACACAAACGATGTTTTTTTTTTTTTTTTTTTTTTTTTTTAATTTTTTTTTTTTTTTTTTTTTAAATCTTTTGAACTTTTTTTAACATGTAAATATTTCACTAACCATAGTGTGCTCCTATTACTTTTACTTACTAAAATATGTTGCATCAGCTCGTCTAATAGTTCATGGGAAAGGAAAAAATAATGTCAAAGGCTTGGGCACGTCTGAGTTCAGGACGAAAGTCACAAATCGCGGTGGGTTAGATCATCACTGTAATGTTCTCACCTCAGCGTAGCTGAAATAGGTTGAAACTGTAGATCTCTGGTCTTACATCCTCGAGCCCTCACCTGGCACAGTCTGGTGGATAGGCACCAAGGGAATATATTACTTGTCCTTTCATGATTTGCTACAGCGAAATGGTCATAAACAGCCTTAACTGTACGCACAGAAGTTGCATGATAATACGAGAGCGAAGCGCACTTTCTAGAGTTTGGGATATAGTACACAGGGGATGGGCGTGAAATAGTGCCAGGCAAACACGCTAGTTTCCCGAAGTCTTAAGACTGCAAATGAAAAAACTAAACTTTTCATTCAATTATGCTTCCTAAACGGGCAATAACTACGATGAGTGAAACAAAAAGGACAATTTTAGTAGTCCGCTGTTGAAATTCAACCCTTCCCTGAATTTTTTTTTTCTTATTTCCATTTTGGTATTTTTTTTTTCGATACTTAATTCTCGCTTTGTGCAACTTTCAGTGTCTATTGAGCTCATAGTTTTTTTTTTTCTATTTGTTTTTTTCTTTCTTTTAATTTCTTTTTAATTTTTTTTTTTTTTTTTTTCCTTTCACTATAATCCCTTGATCCCCTTATTACGGTTCTAATACTGTGTTCCATCTACTTAAAGTCTGACATCAGTTCCCAAAAGCCAGTTGTACTACTACTGTACCAAGTGCATCAATTGCGAGCATCTGCGAACTATCAAATCCAGTCATACCTTCCTTCTCTCTCGTACCACTTTACTTGATCTAGCTAAAGAGACAAAGTAGCCCAATGCCCATCTGTAACATTTGCAATCGTGAGGAATCAAAGTACCGATGTCCTCAATGCACAATACGGTATTGCTCTATACGATGTTTCAAACATCCCGATCATAAACACAGTGAGCCGAGAGAGCAGCAGCATGTTGTATCTACGACATCAGACACTACTGAAAGAAGCATATTTGGCAAAATTGCAGAGGATGAACAAATACGGTCACTATTGAAGGTCAAGGCTGTTCAGTTCCATCTAAGCACTATTCTCAAGATAATAGGAGATCCAACCCTCAGCGAAGAGACAATACCGGAAAATCGTCGTGAGGTTGCGAACATGAAGCTAAGCAATTTGCGTGCGGGTGGAGTAGAAGAAAATGAAGCGATAGAGGAGTTTGTCCAGCGAGTGCTCACGCTTCTAGACGGAGCCTTTGATGAGTAACAGTGGTCCCAGGGTGGGCTTACAGAGGGACACACACGTCAATATCATGTCAGCGTTGTGTTTGCACCAATGGTGTGCCCAACGGATAAGAGAATCTGCAGGAAGAATCTATAGGATATGAAAGCAAACTGGATCTAGCCTTGAATGTCGAATTAGCCTGGAACAACGAATTAAAATGTATTGATCATAGAACTATATAGTTAGTGTTACACTTTGCCGCCCCATATGCTTTTGGTTAATGCCTCGACAGGTCTGTCTAATAGATAGTGATACAAGAAGCCACCCAAATCACCCGTTTTATCACTAGCATCTATCTTCTGGGTCTTGTCGGTAAGGCGTGGGTGAGCCGTCGTAATGAAGAGCTCGTTGTTGTTTTTTCCTCCTAAAGTTACACTTGTAATTCTCTCTGCGGGAAGTTGGATTTTGCCTATACATTCCGCCTTGCAGTCGAAATGCAATACACTGCTGGAACCGAAAACAGCAGTGAAAAGTTCTTTATTTCTGGTCATGGTGAGCCCGTCGGGAACATGGTCGTGGTTCTGGGTGTACACATCCCTGATGTCAATGTATTTCCTTCTGTTGGTCAAGTTGTTGGTGATGTAGGCATAGTCAAACTCCCAGATCTGGTGTGTGAGCGAGTCCGTCCAATAGAGCTTCTTCCCGTCGGACGAGAACGACAACCCGTTGGATATGTAGGTGTTATCTATCATGGTTTCCACCGTCAAGTCGTGGCAATTTATACGATAGAGCTTTCCCTCTGGCGAAACCTTCCCGTCCGCTGCCTCTGTCCCAAAGTCGGTCATCACCCCTATCCACAAATGGCCCCAAGGATCTATTATTCCGTCGTTGGATCTCAATCGTTTCTTCTGTGTGTCGTCATGGTCGTATTTTAAAAAGTAGCTGATCTCCTCGGTGACAAAGTTCCCCTTGGCCACTCCGTACTTGGCACACACTATGATTACGTTGTCGTTGCTGGTCAATCCAATTGCCCCCACTGACTCCTCGGGATCGTCAAACTTCAATACCTCGTGCGTCTCTTTGTCACTCAACGATAATCGATGAATCTCACCGTTGATAATGTCTACCCAAATCAACGTATTGTTGGATGGATTGTAGGTCACCCCCTCCAAAAGTCTACCCCTATAGTCCGGGAGTAAGATATTACTAGCATCAAGCTGTACCAGATGAACCATTTTAGTCCTCTCTACTGATAATCCTTAAAAAGAACCCAAAATTTTCTGTGAAAAACGCTTGCTCTGGTCGAGAAAAAATCCAAATCCACCAACGCGAGACGATTAGGTTTTGTGATATCTTGATATTTCTCTCTCGTAACATCACCGGCTAAATATAGTCAGTCTATTTACATTGGTTCTGTAAAGAATGCCACTTCTTCGCAAGCTCTACCATTGTGTCAGGATTCATCGAAGCATTTACGACGTCAATGGGGACCTGACTCTCACTGTACTCTTTTTTCGAGAACCTTCCCAAGTTGGTTTGTGAGATGAGACGTAGCTCCCAGTCGTTTCCGGGAGAGGCATCTCTCGTGAGGATCTCATTCCAGGTGTAAAGAAGCGGGTCGGAGCTTCTGGAAAATGGGTTAATGTCGACGATGTACACCTTGTCGAAAGGGCGTGGGATGTAGACGTCGAGAACGACATCAGGGTCGCTGAACCGGGGCCTGAAGACCAGTTCGTGGAAGTCTGCGATCTTGGCTTTGAGAGTGGGCACCAAGTCGGCTAGGAAAGTGTAGTAGTTGAGGTCTCTTTGCGAGACCCCGACGATGTTTCTGCTGCGAATGAAGATCCTAAACTCGAGAGCTGGGTTGATATCCACCCATTCCTTTAGCACCAACTCGTATGACTCGGGGCCGGCGTCTCCCTGGTCGCCATCGATACAGTCGTTGTAGGCAGCGTCCAAATCGTGGGCAATGTGGTCAGAGGCATTCAAGAGTAAGTACACATCTCCCGCCGTCACGCAGCGCAAGCTGTTGTTGGGCATGATCCAGCTGGCATCCTTGGGAGCAGACCAGTTCAACTTTGGAATAACGCCGTTGCTAAACTTGCCCAATCCCTCCTTCACCTGCTGATGCAAATCTCTGAACTTCTCTTCTGGCGCTGTTTTTTTAGCAGCAACCTCGCCTTCATCCTCCGACCAGTCACTGTACTCATTATCGCTGTCTGCTTTGACCTCCTCCGTGCGCTCCCATGGCAACGTGATGCTATCAGCTGAAAGGTACTCAATAAATTCCTTTGGCAAAGGCTTGATGATCAATGACTTTGCGACATGGTCTTTGAAAGTCGGATACCACCGTGAAAAAATGCAGTTTTCGACCTGTTGCCTCTTCAACTCTATCTCATGGAACATATGAATCGAATCATCACTCATTTGGCCCCTGAATTGCTCTGTATGGTGCTTTCTTATTATACTAGTTGTAGATTTACTAAGATTTTCTGTTTTGTGTAATGAATTTGTTCAATTTTTCTTCCATCATCAACTCTCGCGTTCAAAAAAAAGATTCAAATTTGAAGTTAAACGCTTTGAACTTACTTACACCAATCCTTTTTTTTTAATCCGGTAAGCTCCTAGAAATTGTGAGGTGATACAGTAAGCTTTGAAGTAGAGATTCAAACCTCAAGTTGGTTTTTTGAATAGGACAGGAAGAAAATAAGTATTCGCATTGAAAATGGCACCAGCACAATCAGTCGGCAATAATTCTAATGCCACATTCAGGGATAAGGAGAAGCCTCAAGAGGTGAGAAAAAGTAATATCTTAGCAGCTAGGGCGGTTGCAGACGCAATTCGTACCTCTTTGGGTCCCAAGGGAATGGACAAGATGATAAAGACGAAGAATGGACAGATCATCATTTCGAACGATGGAGCTACTATATTGAAGCACATGGCGGTATTGCATCCAGCCGCCCGTATGTTGGTGGACGTTAGTGCAGCGCAAGACGTCGAGGCCGGAGATGGTACCACATCCGTGGCCATTTTAACCGGATCCTTGTTAGGGGCCGCAGAGAAGTTATTGAAGAAAGGCATCCACCCTACCTTGATATCAGAGTCATTCCAACGTGCTGCCACGAGATCAACGGAGATCTTGTTGGACATGGCACACAAAATCAGCTTAAACGACAAAGAGGCGTTGGTTAGAGCAGCGTCGACATCGTTGTCATCAAAAATTGTTTCTCAACATTCATCCCTCTTGGCTCCTCTTGCTGTCGACTCTGTATTGAAGGTCGTCAACGAAGAGAAAAACAACGTAGACTTGAATGATATCAGGTTGATAAAGAAAGTTGGTGGGACCATAGACGATACCGAGTTGGTCAATGGTGTTGTGATGACGCAGAATGTGGTGAAGAGCGCAGGTGGACCAACCAGAATTGAAAAAGCCAAAATTGGCTTGATACAATTTCAGATATCGCCACCAAAACCTGACATGGAGAACAACGTCGTGGTGAACGACTACAGACAAATGGACAAGATCTTAAAAGAGGAGAGGGCTTACTTGTTGAACATTTGTAAGAAAATTAAAAAGGCTAAATGTAACGTTTTATTAATTCAAAAATCCATTTTGAGAGATGCAGTCAATGACTTGGCTTTACATTTCTTATCCAAGTTGAACATTATGGTCATAAAGGACGTTGAAAGAGATGAAATCGAGTTCATGGCTAAGTCCACTGGTTGCAAACCTATCGCTGATATCGACAATTTCACAGAGGACAGATTGGGAACTGCTGATGTTGTAGAAGAGATTGAATCTTCCGGTTCAAAGATTGTTCAAATCACAGGTGTCACTTCCAAGAACACCAAACCAACTGTTTCTATTATTTGTCGTGGTGCCAACCAATTGGTCTTAGATGAAACGGAAAGATCTCTTCATGACGCTTTATGTGTCGTGAGGTGTCTCGTGAAAGAAAAGGCCCTCATCGCAGGTGGCGGGGCTCCAGAAATCGAAGTGTCGCAAGTTTTGATGAAGGAGGCGAACAAGTTATCAGGCATCGAACAATTCGTTTATCAAGAGTTTGCTGAGGCCTTGGAAATCATCCCTACTACTTTGGCAGAAAATGCTGGCTTGAACTCTATCAACGTCGTCACTGATTTAAGAAACAGACATGAGAAAGGTGAGAAGAATGCTGGTATATCAGTAAGAAGATCTGGTGCTTCAAACACATTTGACGAGCATGTCTTGCAACCGGTCTTAGTAAGTACCAGTGCAGTAACTTTGGCATCTGAGTGTGTTAAGTCCATTTTACGTATTGATGATATCGCTTTTAGTCGTTAATTTATGCAACTCCTTCTTTCATAGAATACTTAAGTAGTAATAGTACATCGACAGTAAATAGGTTCTATGAAGACTTCGGTGCTGGCGTAGAAGAGTTTGCTGTATTTAGTTTGTTTATCCTTTTCTCGATCAATCTCGTGGGGTTCAACACATAAAAACATTTTTTGTCTATCTCTGTGCTCTCATTTCTTGTTGTTTGAGGTATGTCCTTGGCTAGTTTCACGCACTTTCGTATCGTCTTCATCAACATGTTGTACTGTTCCTTCCGTGTTTCTTCCTTTACATTATTGTTACCAGCTTCAGCTTCAACTTTTGTAGTGCTTTCTGTAGTCGATGGCTCTTCCTTGATAGTTTCCATAGTACTTTCCTTGACCCCTTTATTGTCTATTATATCCAGGGAGAGTATTTTTCTCGTGAGGTATGTTTCGGTGATCTTTTTGTCTATGTCATATAATGCTGCTAATGCTATTTGGGGTGGTGAAAATAAAAACGAAATATCACTCAAAAAAGCATAATCAGTGAGCCATTTTTTAGCCTTGTCATATAGTCCACCTATGACATCGACGGATATTTCTGTAACAACAGGATCAGAATACAACAAAACTGATTGGAAGTCTAGAAAAAACCCATACAAAGGACGAAATGGATGATGAACCAAAAGTGTGAATTTCAAGGACAGCAACACCAAGAACTCCAAGTCTAGTATATCTTTTGGCTCGGTTTTGGGCAATGGTTTACAGAAAGACTCTATTGACATAAAGTAGTTTTCAGACTTCGCCGCTAAGAACACACATGTGTAGAGCACATTCTTGGGATGATACTCCATGACTGAATTAACCAAGTAGAACTTTTTAAAGAATGACACCGCTGTAGCCTTGACCTGAGTAGGCATTCGAAACGAGTTTGTTATTTTGATAATGTTTCCAGCGTAGAAAACCAAGTAGCGCATCTCTTCCTCGGCCGTGAGCAAGTCCAAAAGTTTCTCTGCGGAGAGCTCTGATTCAAACCGTTGAAAAGCCTCTGGCTGCTTCTGTTTGACTTTCTCGTGGGCTGCAGCAAATTTTTTTATTGCATGTTGTTTGCCTTTTTCATTCGCTTTGAACTTGGTTTCTGCAAGGGCTTCTGAAGTATAAGACCACATCTGATATTGTGTCGACCGTCTATACAAATCATCCCCAGTAACCAGATGTCTTTTCTTTTCACTTGGCTCCTTCGTCTCCTTATCTTGAAGGTCGACCTTACTCATCTTGTCAAGAACTAATTAGCTTTGATGAAGAAAAGACATAAGTACATAATACTTAAAATTATTCTTCAGCGCGGATCAATCGATGTATGTATTATATTACAAAAACTATATAATCTAGACCAATTTAACGGACCTAGACAATCCCTTCTTGATACCTGACTTCTCACCTTCGTAAGGACCTTTATTAGGTTCGTAAACTTGTCTAACAGATTTGAGTTTCTTTTGTGCTTTCTCGTACTTCTTTCTCTTTTTGACTCTTGAGTTTCTGTTGTCCTTCTTCCTGTGAGGAGTAAGACCCTTGTTCTTGAGTATTTGGTAGTTGATGGCTCTTTTACCATCCTCGCCAAGTTCGTCTTGTAATTCGGCCAATTTGCCTTCCTTGGCAGCTTTCACTGCATCAGTGTGTGCCTTTTTCCTGGCCAACTTCTTTTCCTCCTTTGCTTGTTTGACTGATTCATAGTAAGAGTCATCTCCCACGTCGCTATTGACCAGTTTAGCAACTTCTTCGTCTCCTGAACCCACGTCAGAGCCATCAAGATCATCTCCCAAGTTATCCTTATCTTGGCCCAATCCTCTCTTTCTTGCTTCTTCAATGAGTCTTTGCTGCCTCTCGAAGAGCCTTTCTCTGTATGGGAGATCCATGTCACCACCGAATTTCTCTTTATTGTTCTTGGCAATGGACTGGTCAATCTTGGAAGTGTAGAACCGCAAGGTACGCTTACGACGTTGCTTTTCTTCCTGATCGACCTCATCTGGCGCGGAGGCTTCTGTAAAGTCGTTGAAGTTCTTGTGTTTAGATGGTCTTTTAATATCACGTTTCTTATTGATGTCTATCTTCAACGAATCGTCAGAGTCATCACCGCTATCACTCATATGGTCTTCGTCCGAATCTGCCTCGCTCGAGCTTGCAAAAGTTCCTACAGGCACTTCTTCTTCATCTGAGATGTCAGATGTATCTTCGACCGCATCTTCCATCGTGGCGTATGTTCCGCTCTTCTTCTCGGTAGTGACATCGTCTGGCAACTCGTGGGCCTGTCTCCATACCTCCCTCATCTGTAATATGCTCTCCATCACTGGGCTGTCTTTCATTGATATGAAAGTATCACTATTCTTCAAGTTTTCAACGAAAATATCAAAGTACGATGTGATAGTAGCGAGATATGCCGATAATGCAACAATTTTGGTGTCAGTGATTTTGTTCTTGTTTTTCTTTTCCTTTAATTCAACAAGCACGGTGTTTAAGTCATTAAGCTCTCTGGCAAGTGGCGAGAATTCAGGAAAAGACGTTTTCAAAAACGCTAGTTTCTCCTTGTCATCCAAATTATCTAAAGCACTTTTCTCTTCTATAGAGAAAAGCTTAGACCTTTGCTCCCCTTCTATGCTTTCACTTGCTTTCTTCCACTCCAAGTTTGTATCAGGATCAACGTAATCGTCCAAATCCAAATCTTTCAAATGTTGCCTTTGTTGCTTGAGTGCTTCTTCAGCCATCTGCTTCCCGTCCTCATCATCACTTAAGTCATCTCCGCCATAGTAATTCTGTCTACCACCCCATCCTTTCTCTTCTTCATCGTCATTCTCTTCCTCTTCGCCATTTAGTGTTCCAGCATCAGAGCTTACTGCAGTGTCATCTCCGTCCTCGTCATCTTCCTCTCCTTCGAGTTTCATGACTTCTTCATCTGAGACATCACTAGAATCTTCATTTCCTCTGCCATATTCTCCAGCATCGTCAAGGTATATTTTCTCCTGGTTTGCGTTAAATGCATCCACTTCATCTAATTCCGAGTCATCGTTGCCGTACTTGTCTAACCTTGCCATTATGCCTTGCTATGCCAATGATTTTAGTTTCGATCAACAACGACAGTACTAAAGCTCATCACCTTAAATAAAATTTTGTGCGGCTCTTTACTACTACTCCTAAAACTTTGTGTAATTAAGAATATGAAAATTTGTACTTAGTATATAAATTAAGAAGCTCAACATGTCTAACAGACTCGAGTCATTGAACAGCAAAAAGCCATCAGGAGGTCAGAAGCCGCTGTTGAAGTTCAAGCCAAAAGTTGTTGCCCGAAAATCAAAAGAAGAAAGAGCTAAAGATGCTCCAGTACATATCAAACAAGAGAATCATGAACAGAAGTTTTCTCAAAGAGGTCGCCCAGGAGTAAGAGGTAATCGCGGAAGAGGAGGTAGAGCTAATTATGCCGGAACTCATGTTGTGTCGGCAGGGCCTTTGGCAGCAGGTTCTGTGTCTTTAGGTAATGGAAGCGAATCAAAGACATTTGTTCGACATGAGAGCAGTATGGGAACCGTATCGCCAACACCCGAATTTTTGCAGAAATTGAAGTTAAAGGAGCCTAGGTTTAAGTCAAAGTCGCCAACTCCAGACGAAAATGAGGACTCGGACTCGGACGACGCAACAAAGATCGACATGAATAAGGAATATAAGTTTGCTGATGAGGAAACGGTTCTTTTCCCAGTAAGGCCAGAGCGAGATGTGGTTGAGGAAGCGGCCAAAAAGGAGGCGTCTAAAGAAGTATCACCAAACCCTAATACAGACGAGACATCTAAAGAAACATCTCCTGAGAGCGTTTCAGTCAAGGAAGAGCCAATTGAAGTCAAATTATCACAAATCAAAGAGCATAAGGCACATCTCGAAACCAAAATCGCAGACAACAGTGACCCATTGGGCAACGAGGAAACAGAGAAGATGAAGAGAGATCATAAAATGTTAATCGACTTTTTAGCAGAGAAATGCAACAAAATGGATTTAGATTCAAATGATCAACAACCCAATAATACCTACACGTTATTCCACTTACCTAAAGTGTTGCCAGAGTATTATAGAACGGCTGAAATAAAGGACGAGGATACCCAACATGAAAAAATTGACGATATAGATCATGGTGAGGTGAAGAATTCATTGGCGTCCTACCATAAGTCGATCAAAGGGCAAATTGGAACACTCAATATTCACAAGTCTGGTAAAATTTCCATGAATTTAGGCAACGACAATAACTTAAAAGTGTTTCAGGGTGTGCTGTCAAATTTTCTACAAGAGGTTGTCCTATTCGATTCTACAAAATTGAACGAAGATGATAGAGAAGAGGTGCTTACAGAAGATGGAGAAAAACTCAATGGTACCATATACTGCTTGGGCGATGTTGAAAATAAAATCATTACAACTCCATCAATAAATTGAAAACATCTTATATATACATAATACTTCCGTAACATGAGTATATACTACATTTTGCATCAATAACATAGTGATTTCGAACTAATTTGAAAGAACACCAAAATTCCTTAGTAGCATGCTTTATTTTAATGCTAATCATGTATTTTGATTGAAAATGCTTGTATCAAAAGTAATTATATACAACCTACCTACGGAGTTTAGCCTTCCAACAATTTGGCAGTCAATGCTTCTAAGTCTTCAACGGTTTGAGGCTCTTCATATTCAATAACATTTCCATTCTCTTCTTCTTTGTTATTATTTTCGAACCACTTAGCTTTCTTGGCTTGTCTATCCTCCTCTGGATCTTCATCGTCACCTGAGCTTTGCATGTCTCTATCGAGATCAGCATCGTTACCGACAGTGTAGTAAGTTACATCATCGTCATCAACATCAGAATCACCGCCTTCTCTGAGTAGTCTTTCCATCTCCTTTCTCTTTCTTTTCTTTTCTTGTCTCTTTTCCCTCGCTGTAAGTTTGTCCTCTACATCGGCTTTATTCATGAACTCAGTCTCCTTTTGAACGAATGCTTCTTTTTGGGATTTTGCGTCACCCAATTTTTGAAAATCTTCTTCATCCTCAAGTTCATATATTGGATGAGCCGTACCGTCGTCATCGAACTTAAGCTTTGTGGGGTTACCTTTCGATGCAAGTGATGCTTTTTTAGAAAGCGCTTTCTTTGCTTGCCTCTTACTGACGGGAATAGATAAATCAGGAATATCTATCTCATTCAAATCGTGGTCACGACGTTTAACTGAGATAAAACCACCATCGTCTTCTTCATTAATATTATTGGCATTGTTTCCTGTCAAATTTAAATAGTGATCGGACAAGACAGTTTGATTCTTTCTTTCAAACATACGGTCATATTTTGTTTTGGTTTTTTTCCCTTCGTCTCCCTCAACTTCACCATCTTCGTTAGCTTTGGCTAGCATTTCTAATTTACGTGAGGCATTCTTCTTTTCTTTATTAGAAACGTTACCCTTTATCTTGATTTTTGGAGCCCCTGGAAGACCTAAGGATTCAGCATATAAATCAGTCGGTAATTCTTCTACTTTGAACACATCCTTGTCCTTTTGTACGTACACCGATCTGAAATAGGATATGAAAGCCCTTTGACCCAAATTTTTCATTAGAGGGTCTTTGAAACAAAGTGATTGGAGTTGAGGTTTTATCGACTTTTTGCTTTTTTCCTTGATGTTCATATTCTTTATTTCAATTTTATTTCTCTCAAGCCTCTTCAAGAAGGCGGGCTCTTCAGAGGGTAAAAGCATCAATAACGATTTTCCTTGACGACCGAACCTGGCAGCTCTACCGGCTCTATGAACGTAAGTGGCAGCATCCTCAGGGCAGTCTACTTGAACTACCCAATCGATTGCTGGGAAATCTAATCCTCTTGCAACAATATCGGTAGCGAAAAGACATGCATGCTGTGCTCGAGAAAACTTGACGGTAGTCTCCAAACGGGAAGTTTGTTTGTGACGACCGTAAAGCTTCAACAACGAAATACCGGGCTGTAAAGTACGAAAGGATTCATATGCATATTGGACTTGTTTCAGGGAAGAAAAGAAGACAAGAATTTTGCTCTTCAAATGCGACTTTATGAAAGACCAGAGAACATCAAGCTTTTCTTCCAAGTTGATCTTGATATAGTACTGATCTAAACTTTCTGGGGTTTGTGACACCTCTTCGTCTGAAGAAATCCCAATTCTGACTGGATTCGTCAAAGACAACCTTGCTAAATCTCTCACACTTTCAGACTGAGTGGCAGAAAAGAGCAAGGTCTGTCTGGTAGGAGGTAAATGCCCTATTATATTATCTATTTGTTTTTGAAACCCCATATCCAAACATCTGTCCGCCTCATCTAATACTAGAACTTGTAAGTTTGACGTCTCCATCCCCACTGCTTCATTAAGATGTTGTGAAATTCTTCCCGGTGTACCCACTAGAATGTTCATTCTAGACACCCTTTCTTTCTCGTACTTGACGTCTTTACCTCCTGTAACAAGGCCAGCCGAGAAAGAGTTGTATTTACCAATCTTGGTCAAAACTTCGAAAATTTGAACTGCTAACTCTCTTGTGGGAGACACAATCAAAGCTGCCAACCCGTCGTACTCGGTAATTTCATTTCGTATGAGACACTCGATGACTGGCACGAGGAAACCAAGTGTCTTACCTGATCCTGTCCTCGCCGTACCCATTACATCTTGTCCCTTGAGCGCTGCAGGTATTGCTTTCTTCTGAATATCTGTTACCGAAATGAAGCTGGCTTCTCTCAAGCCCTTGAGCGTTAATTCTGATATTGGAAGATCTCCGAATTGAGACACTGACTTCTCATCTGTCGTAGCATTGTACTCATTGACTCTCTCTTGAAGTTTTTTCAACTCATCTTTTTCCTTTTCACGGTTCAACAACTTACCCTTCTTTGAATGGTTTGTCTTATGTTGATTTTTACCCATGGCAAGATCTATCTTCTAGTTTTACTTCATCTAAGGTGCTTATAGGTTCATCTCAACTGAAGTCTTATAAAAATTTTTGGATTGTTTATATACAGGTCCCTAACTACTTTGAAGAGTTCGATGAGTTCGATGAGTTCGAAGGGAAGGCCGAAGCTTCACCAAAGTAAACTCGAGACACAGACAGAGGCGAGCTCGCCGTTGTTTTAGGAAGGATATGATGACGTTGGTTTTGTCTTCCTTTTCCTTTCTCCTCTTTTTTTGGCCTGTTGTTTTTCGCTCCACAACAAAGGAGTAAATACTAGCCAGAACTTTGTAGGTGCCCTCTACTGCACGTTCTAGATGCAACCAGCATAACCTAAGTGATTGGTATACCTTCTATACTCGGTGCTGTTCAAGGGGTAAAAATTTCATGAGTTTTCGTTGTATGAAGACCAACTAGAAGTTGAGAACCAAGGAGTATTGTAGACATAAATCACCATAAGTATCGGGCACGTCACCGTCCAACACGTCCGAACGCACGGTACCAGAAGGAATATTGTACTTTGCGATTACTTTCCGCAAGGCCTCGTCAGCTTTCACTCCAGCTACTTCAGCCACTTCGACCTGGATCAACAAGCCTTTGAAAATCCCATGCAAAAACACGTTGGAGGTTCTTATTACCAAATTCCTGTTCTCTAGCTCGTATATCTGGCCGCCGTCTCCCTTGATGTTCTGTTTCTGCGTCCACAAACTCTGCAATTTCTGATTTATGAAAAAGTCAAACGAGTCGTTGATTCCCGTGGTGGCTCCTCGGTGCATATGGTCGGCCGTGATTCCGAACTGCTTATCCGCCACCCTCTCTGGCTGCTCATCTGAAACAACATTACTAAAGACGCCCACCGATCTGCGATTGAGCAAACAAACACAGGTGTCTCCCGCGTACGAGGGCTGGAAAGTATGAACAAACTTGGCCTCCGTGTTGTAGCTTACTGAAGCCGCTTTCTCAGGCGATATCGAGTATGGGTTGTTACGAAATATCTTGAAGCTAAAATTCCACTTGCCCTTTAGCGTTGGTAGTTCGTTGGATAACTGATCATGTAGCTGGGTGATTGTTTCTGGTGTAGCATTCTGTACAAATATGAGACTATTTTTGTTAGTAAAAACTCGTATGTTTCTACTGCTGAGCCCACAAGTCATCTCTAGCATCGGTACTTACCCTGTGAGCATGATTATTCTTGCAATTCTGCTGTCGTTTCCATTCAAGTCAAATTCACCTTTTCTAAACCAGGTCTTGATATCGATAGAAGGAATCCTGTACAGAGTATAGAGTATAAGGTGAAAAATATTAGAGAAGAGCATCTAGACACCAAAGTATAACTGTGGACAAGCAACAGACTCAGTATGACAGTTCTGGATCATGTTAGTCAAGAGGCGATCTTCATAGGAGCCAACAAACATACTTTTGTCTCGGATTATTGCGCAAAAGAAAAATTGGTGGCATTTGGAGCATCAAATACCATAGCTTTGTGGAAACCATTGGCTAAAGACAACAGAGGAGTATACCATACTTTGAAGAAACACAGCAAAAATGTCACTGGGGTTAAATTTGTGCCCAACACTGGATATTTATTATCTGTGGGTGAGGATGGTGAACTCAATATATGGAAATCGGACGGAAAAGAGTACCAGCTCAGTGCATCAATAGAATACCACAATCAGTCGATTACATGTTTGACAGTTGTCAATGCACGCATGTTTGCTACTGGAAGTGCTGACGGGAAGGTAGCGATATGGGCTTATGACGACAAGCTTGTTGGCTGGAAATTGGCTCACTCCTTCGAGGTACGGACCAATTTCTATCCTCTCACTTTGGCTATCCAAGATATTGGCACTGAGGGAGACCATGTGATGGCCGTGGGTGGAACCAACGTCAATTTATTTATATACTCTTTTACGCTCGATGGGGCCAGTCAAACGGTGACGAATTTCCAGTCTAGCGCAGTGCTCACGGGGCATGAAGATTGGATCAAATGCCTCGAGTTTGTTGCTGAGGAGAAGGACAGGTCTTATATCTTGGCCAGTGGTTCTCAAGACAGATACGTTAGATTATGGCGGTTGAGACTCAATGAGAAAATTGACGACTCGGACGAAGATGAGCTGAAACTCATTCTTTTGCTGAACAAGCAATATAAATTTCAAGTCAGTCCTACCTGTAGAGCTTCATTTTGCTTTGAAGCCTTAATTATGGGTCATGACGATTGGGTGACTGACTTGAAGTGGCATCCTAGTGCTTCTGATGCCAGTGGGGAGGATCGTAAGTTGCTGTTGTTGACCTCCACTGCAGACACGGCTTTGATGATTTGGGAAATGGATGTCGAATCTGGCATATGGTGCTGTGTGAGTAGATTGGGAGAAATGTCTATCAAGGGAGCATCAACTGCTACTGGTGCTTCCGGTGGTTTTTGGTCTTGTTTGTGGTTTGCCGACGATGCTCATGAGTATATACTTGCTAATGGTAAGACTGGTTCATTCAGAATGTATAAAACTACACAACATGACAGAAATTCATGGGAATCAACTTTGGGTCTCACTGGACCAACCAAGGATGTCACCGATATCGCTTGGTCCTTGAAAGGAGAATATATGATGGCCACTTCACTTGATCAAACTACGAGGTTATTCGCTACCTGGACTGAAAATAGACAATACAGTACATGGCACGAATTTGCAAGGCCTCAGATCCATGGTTACGATATGATTTGTTTAGACAACATCACAAGCACTAAATTCGTTTCTGGTGGTGAAGAGAAAATCTTGAGAATCTTTGAAATGACAAGCTCAATTGGAAAAGTATTAGGCAGATTGTGTGGTGTCAAAGTCTCCGACGCTGACGAACCATTACCAGAATCTGCTTCGTTGCCTGTTTTAGGTTTATCGAACAAGGCTGCAAACGAACAATTGGAAGCAGGCGAGGCCCATGAAGAAGACGATCAGCAAAATGAAGAAAACGGGCAATCCACTGACATTTTGGAGGATTTGAAGAATCCTCCATTTGAAGATCACCTTCAAAGATACACTCTTTTCCCAGAACTCGAAAAGCTCTATGGTCACGGCTACGAAATAACATGCTGTGCCACCTCACCCAACGGTGTATTAATAGCCTCCGCTTGCCGATCAAATAATGCCAGACATGCTGTAATCAGGGTTTTCAATGTTAAGAAAGACTATCTGCAATGCGAGCAAATCTTGAGTGGACATAACTTGAGTATAACAAGTTTGGAGTTCTCTCCCGATGGAAAGTACTTATTGGCAGTATCTCGTGATAGGCAGGTCAGTTTGTGGTCTGTGGTGGATGAGAACGAAGGTGTTTTTGAGCTCGTCGATCTCAATCCCAAAGCCCACTCCAGAATTATCTGGGATTGTTCTTGGGCACCAATCAACCCCCATGGCACTTTTTTCCTCACTGGTGCTCGTGACAAGTCTATCAAGCTATGGAAAGTGGAAAATGGCGTAGCCAACATCTCTGCAGTGAAGTTGACCGACGCAGTGACAACTATCAGTTGCTACAAAACGAAACTCTATTCTTCCCTGATAGTGATAGCGGTGGGCACGGAAAACGGGGAAATTCATCTATATACCGTGAATCTCGACAGTGACGTAAAGCGTTTCACCCATATACTAACTGTCGACCCTTCCCTTACCCCAGCAGGAAGGGTATCAAAGTTGAGCTTCAGCACCAAACCTGACCCTGAGAACAACTTGCTTTTGGCATCTGCGAGTAGCGATTCGTCTGTTCGTATCTACAACATAAACACCAATCTTTTCAATTGAGATAATCACATACTTTCCATACAGTTTCTGGCTCTATAAATTATACAAAGTAATCATCTCTTAGCTATTCAACCTTCTCTGGTGGTTGGTGTTCTGGAGAAGTAGCATTTTTGTGTAACATTTTTTTGAGATTTGAACAAGTATCGGGCAAATCAATACAACCAAAAGAACCGTCATTTGTACTTAAACAAGACAAGCTAAGTATTATTCATCATGGCAGATAAATTTCCCGCTTTAGAAAGCATAGACAATGATGTAGCAACAAATGGAGCTGAGGAATTCGGGGATTCAGATTTCTTATCTCGTGAAAAAGAGTTATTAGGAGACGAGTTCAAAACAGAACAAGACGGCGACGTTTTAAACGGTAGTGATGATGAAATAAATGAATTCAAGGAGCAATTCCCGGAGGTTGACGAGAATGAAGCTCGCAGTACAGCTAATCCATCCAACGGACATTCGGAGGCTGCTGCTGCAGAAACAGAAGAGTCCGCAAACCGTGCACAGTTTGAACAGAGTTCTAAGCACTTGCAAGAATGGAGGGAACGCCGTGATCTAGAGATCAGTGAAAGGGAAAAAGCGAATGCTAAGAAGAAAGAGAGCATTGTCAGCAAGGCTCGACAAACCATTGATGACTTCTATGAAAACTACAACAACAAAAAAGAACAAAACTCCAAGCAAGTATTAGAGGAGCAAGATAAGTTTTTGGAGAAGAGAGACGGATTCTTAGGAAGAGGAACTTTGTGGGATCGTGTCAATGAGCTCATTGAGGAGGTGGGTGAAACCCCAAGCGAAGGGAGTAGGGACAAGAGTAGATTCCAAGCTTTATTGACTAAATTGAAAGGTAAGGAGAATGCTCCCGGTGCAGGTGGTTATTGAGGTCGCAAATTCATAT
The DNA here is from genome assembly GCA_001600675.1 of Millerozyma acaciae. Taxonomy (NCBI): domain Eukaryota; kingdom Fungi; phylum Ascomycota; class Pichiomycetes; order Serinales; family Debaryomycetaceae; genus Millerozyma; species Millerozyma acaciae. Next base: position 180,957 of record BCKO01000007.1, on the reverse strand, counting down.
ACTTCTGTAGAAATACACGTTTTATTCCTTTCGTTTTACAGGCAAGGCCTGGTCTGGCTCCAGGACGTTTTTTATACACTAAGTACGCATTAGACATTGATTTGATCTGCCTTGGATAACACGCTAGCAGACAATTGAAAAGACGTATTGGATACAAGCAGCTGTGCAGCCACGGTTGGGTTTGGGTAGTGTGGTATTAGTTCATGATGCGCTGAGTTGTTTTGATTAAAGTGCTCAGTTCTATTCTTTTCCGCTCCTCGTCGTTTGCTGCAAAAGTTGTCTTCACAAAATCATTCAAATTCATCAACTTGTATACACCAATGCACATAAAGATGGTCTCTAATTTGTTCCAGCTCTTCAATTTCAAGATTTTGAACAGCGGGTGGTTCTCCTTCATTATTCTCCACTTTGACAAAATTATCAACCGAAAAATGTAAAGGTTGATTGAATTCAAGGCATCTTTTGAAATCAAGCGAATATTCTTTGCTTCCCATGTGTCTAGCTTGTCGTCTCTATTATAACCGTAGTCGGGTATGAAATCCAAGGAGTTAATGCATAATGTGACAAAGGCAGAAATAAAGCCAATGATTTTGATGTATCCTTTGAAGAATAATTTGGTATGCGAGCGGTACCATAGATGCATTATTGAGTTTGAGTTATGGCCCATGTAGGCCAATAAGGGAGACGTCAACGATATCAACAAGATCGACATCAAGTTGGGGAAATAGATAAAGTTCACGTAGGAGTTTGCCTTGTGAAAGCAATATATGACGTACGACCTCACCACTTCCACCATGGATTTTGGCGATAATCCGTAATAGATCTCGTAGTACTGGTCCAAAAGCCTCTTCTTGAACGAATAAAGACCAACACACAACATGAGAATTAGGTTCTGTACGAGGTACGTGCCCCCGAGCTTGAGCCAGTCAACTCTATGCGATCTCACCCCTTGCGAGTAATTGAGCCATATCGGATTCAATATCTTGTTTTTGATGAAGCCTGAAAGATACTTGTGGTTCAAGCGGTATTTTGTGGGGGTCAAGTAATTCGATAGCACCTGGGCAAATATCAAAGGGAATATCACATACTCTTTTTTTGAATAGCATTTTTGAATAAGCGCAGACTTGTAGTGCTCTGTCTTCATCACCCACGAGAACCTAGACACAAGAATGTTCAGCTTTGAAGGAGGATTCAATATCCCAAAGTACGACGCCCATAGATAAATCGACATGTAATCCTTAGGTATCCGAGCGTTGTCCAACGACGCCTTATATAGAAACAAGCACGTTATAAAGTTCGATACCTTGTTGATGTAACTTCGTATCGTCTCATCTGCATCTTTTTTGAGAGACCTTTTATAATGATACTCCATCATCCTCCGTATCAATGAATTGAGCGATAAAAACGTTGACCAACTGAAAGCTTTTGGAACTCGGGCAATCAACAATAAGGCTGTCCATTTCAGCCATCTAAGCACTGATTTATCAATTTCTACCTTACCTTTCGACGACATCGTCCACTAAAGTTCTCACTATGTTATCTTGATTAGAACTGAAGTTACGCGATATTGTAATAAGCAAAATAAGCACAAATACATTGGTTTTTAGGTTGAACCAAAATCTTATGTAGCCAGGTTCTGAATTAGAGATATGGATAGCATAAGTCAAGATGATTCGAGCATAAGTGCCACCACGCCATCGCCAACCAGAAATATATCGACATCATCATCAAATGGTACATTAAGATCAAAAGGAAAGAAGACAACACCCACAAGCAGATCAAATGGAGTGAGAAACAAAGGATTGAGCTTTAACTTAGTGGTATCTCCAGCACCATTGAATACCAATTCGCCTTCAAGGCCAGCGTCATATCGAAGTGCTTCTGCATCCTCTGAGAATACAGTGTCGAATAGCTTACCCCAGCTCAACGAGATGAGTGCTGGATCTAGCAAGCCTGGGTCGCCAGTGCCTTCAGCGCAGGAAGAGTTGAAGTACGATCTTCCGTTGCCTCTGTCAGAAAATCTCTATAAGTTGGACATCGAAGATCAGTTACGGTTGTTGGCATTGAAGGAGATGAGTGTAGTTGAAATTAAGGATAGCATAAACATCTTGAACAGCAAGTTACAGAAGAACGAACAGGAACTCCACCAATTGCGGGAGGTGATTCAGCGATCTCTTTACAAAGAGCTTAGCGGGCAGGTGCAAAACAACAGACCCGAGAGCAGGAAGGCAGAAATCAAGACAAGACCAAGAAGACAGAATAGTAATCCTAGAGAAGAGGCGATTGCAAGCACAAAAAACCGCTCCAGGAGACGGACGCTTTCTTCATCATCGCAGGGCAGTATTCCAAAGAATGTAGTATTGGACCCGGCGCCAGACGGCGATCTGGGGACTAAGAAGAATACCATTTGGAGCAATTTGGCCAAACCATTGACTTTGATTCAACAATTCGACACAATGTTACAAACCGAATTTGAAAGATCTTTGATACCAAGTCAAGAACAACAACAGCAACAACATTCAGACGTTGAGAGCGTAAAGAGGCATGTTCTGACCCCGTCTGATGACTCAGTGGGAAGCTTGGGGTCTCAGACTTCACCTTTGAAGGCTAAATCACGGCCCATCGCACGCGACTATACTCCACAAAGTGATGCTGAGAACAAGAGAGTTCTTGTCAATCCCACCGCCTCTCATTTCCCAAGAAACACTAGAGAACATGGACACAGTGATGATGTGCTTCAGGCGGTTTCTTCCTCTATTTGGTCTTTCGTAAATGATGTGAAAATGAATGTGATGTCAAGTTTGGCAGAAGAGAAAAGCAATCCAGCATCTTCACCTGTGGCGAAAGACAACGGTGTACGAGTAACAAGTGATAGTGAGCAAGCATCGCATGAGGACAACGGCTGGGACGTAGAGCCTAATTTTGGTCTAGGTATTACAGGAAATGAAGGTTTGGATTTCGAAGAGAAAGCGAACAATAGCGATTACGACAATGATATGATTTCAAGTGGTGATAAGACGGTTGACTACTCAATGTATTCTGCACTCAGAAAGAGGAAAGACTAAGGTCTTTTATGTTTCTTTTTTTCGACTTTTACTGGCAACGTATTCATACTTATGTATTCCTTATTTAACGTGACACGAACTTCTACGAGCTAGATGCTGAATAGAGAACACATACACTCTTACAATCCTTGTAAGCCTTTGACCAACTCCTGCTGTTTCTTTTCTTCTTGACTTTTCCCCGAAACATCTCCAATTGATCTCAAATCTTTAATCATGATGTCTTTAAGCTTATCGAAATAGACCTCTTGTAACAAATTTCTCAAGTTATATTCACTTTTCTCCACCAACTTACCAATATTGATCAAATGCGCTGTTTCTGTGTTCAATGCGTTTTCTAAAGACAACGACTGGGTGCTTTCCAACTGTCTTGTGATGTTTCCTGAGAGGGCCAAGGATGAGAGGGAAGAGCTTTGCAAGTCAAGAATCACCGACGAGGTCAACTTATATATCGCAGAAGTCGAACTCTCGGGCAAAACCTCGAACACATGAATAGCGTCCCATTTGCCTGTCTTGTCGTCCGTTTCCTTTTTCAACAACACAACCCCTGCGAACCCTTGGGACAATGACTCGTCTGTTTCTTCCTCTGCCGTATCCCACAAGTACACCGATGAGATGCCTGAGTTCTCATAATATAAGTCACGGTATATACCGAAACTCTCGTTGGCCTTGATTTCTAATTGTCTCAACGCTTTCGAAGGGAATGGTGGAGGATAGTCTTCATCCTCCTCTATTTCGGGATAGTACTTATTGCTCCAAGGCGATCTGTACGAGTCGCCATCTCTGTTATAGTCACAGCACAAATAGTCCTTGCCAGTTTCACTGCATTTCTTACTGCTGAGTGGAACATCAACTATAGATAGCAATTCTTGCGTTAACTCTTCATTCTGTTCACTTTTATCATTTTGTATAAGGGAGCATATATCGTTCAAGTTCCTGCTTATGAACTTTGGATCGAGTCTCCTCAATACATCTAACGAAGAGTCGAGTTTCTCGTCGTATGAGCTCATGATAGTTCCTGTTAATACTGAGTGTTAAAGACTATATCTCAAGAAGTTGAGAACAACCAACACGATAATTTCCACTACAGTATAAAAATCTCAAAATTCAAATATTCGCTCTGGTGTATTTTACTTACTACTACAGCTTTTGACAGACTGCAATGACATTTGTAGTGTAGATGGGAGACTTGAAATTGCTCTCGATCAACACTTGTAAGCCATGGTGCTCTTCGATGAAGTTTCTTCTATTCTTCTGGTATTATATGAGAAATTGATGATTCTTCAGGCTACTCGAAAGATTAAGGCTTCAACAGAAGATTAAGTCCGCTATTTGAACATCCATGAACTTGCTTTGAGCAACTCTATGTACCCCATTGGTTACAGATGCTGTCCTGAGACAATTGTTTTGGTATGTTTTAATCTTGCTTCTGATCTACACTTAGTCGTGAGCAAGTGTTGATGATGCTTAAATATCAATGTAGAAAGTGGCATATGTTACTCTTTGCAAGCAACTAGTTTCGTGTATCATAGAAAGCATCCACCAAGCTAGTTCGAAAAGTAAGAAGGAAGTTGCAGGAGAGAAAGCACCTCTCTACTTCCATAGCTTCACTTCAGAACTGTTGATACTGTTCTCCATAGAGCCGGTCTGGAGGAACGACATTTTTGTAAGTTTATAGACATCTGGATTTTTGACGAATTAGATTATCTGTGAAAGTAAGAAGAGATTTGATAACGAACGGAAAAAGGATAGAGACTCGCAAGTCTTTAGTGGCTACAACAACTAGATGAACACAGCATTTCTGCATTGCAAACGATGATCAAGACTAGAGTGCAAACAATTTTCAAGAACAGCTCGCTTTCAAACCGCAGATACAATCATAGCAAGCCGTCATTTGCATTCTATGACTTGGTGTGCCGAACACCATCGCATCCTAGAGAGCCTTTGGAGTCTGTACTAATGTCTGACCGGGATTTGAACAGGTTAAGGAAAAATACCAAAACCACCTACGAGGGAAGATATCATTTGGACACAGATCTAACGCCAGAAGAAAGACTAGCAAAAGTATTTGGAGGGAGGATAAAAGGTGAAACAAGAAAGGCCTCGAGTAGGTACGAAAGGGGAGAGCCAAGGGTGATTGCTGGTGTTACAGTGCCTGACAAGCCCCCAGAACCAGATAATTGTTGCATGAGTGGGTGTATAAACTGCGTTTGGGAAATATTCAACGAGGACATCAAGTACTGGGACGACAAGAGGAAAGAAGCAGCTAGACATCTCGCTGAAAAGGGCGGACGGTGGCCTGAAAATTTCCATGCGCCGCTTAAACATCTAAAGAAAGAAAACTACCCGAAGTCGGTGGCGGAGAAAGGAGGCCCCAACATATCAGAAACATCCAAATCGGATCAAGACGAAGCCTGGGGCGAGGTGCCCGTCAGCATTAGAGTTTTCGCTGAGACTGAAAAACGCATGAAAGAGAAAAAGTTAAAGAGGGCAGAAGAATCCACCCTGGCATAACTCTTATTGCCGAATGTGGACATAAGGCAGTCGGTTCTCCTATATTAGAATATGTTTATTCATATTGTCAATTATTTAAGTTGCATGTATCAGTAAAAAAACGTTTATTCATCCAAATCAAGTCCTTTTTCCTTGTAAAATTTTTTGGCTTCATCAATCTGCTCTAACAACTCTCTGTACTTCTCTTCTTTATCTTTGAAAGTGAACACCCCCCAGCCCAAAGTAGCTAATGAGTATGCTCCAAAAGTTACCAACCCCCACCAAGGTAAGTATGGCAAGATTTCATCATGGATTTTTTCACTCACTGGAATAACTCCAGAGTACAATGCAAAGTAGATTGCCGAAAGCGCAAATAATGCTAACCCGGTTTCAGTGGCCTTAGTCATGTTAGCTTCGAAAGGTTATCGGGGCAGAAGTTAATTTTTGAAAACAACTATTTTACGTGTTCGCTCTTCTATCAGATTATACTGTATATAATGTGTACTCCCAGAGCCTAACGACATTACTGTCTTCACTCCATATGTAAAGAGTCTTGCTTAATGAACCCAAGAAGGTTCTTCAACTTACTGCTAGCAGTATTATCTGATGCCTCAATTTTAGCGAGGACGTTTTCCACGGAGCTCGAGGTGATATTGGTATCGATATCCATGTTTTCGTCCTCTTCCTCTACGCCGTCAACGTCTGCATCTTCTGACTCGTCATCTTCCACCACTTTGTCTTCATCATCTGCCTTGTCTATATCCATGTTATTGTCCTCGTGATCTATTGACTCTTTCCTTATCAAGCTTTCAAGTTTGGCAGGATCAATCTTTTCTTCTTTCACGATGCTGCTTAATTTATACCGTATAATTCTTCTGATGGTCTCGATAGTTTGCCTATTGACCCACCCGTCTTGGAAATCGGGTGTCTCTCGGTAGAACCCTTCGCCTAGCTCGCTCTTAGCTGATTCAATTACGGTGACTATGTCATCGTCCAAAATATCACCAACCTGATACGTAACAGTAAGAGGAACTTTCTGACCGGTGAAGAGGAGCAAGTCCGATACAGCAAACTCTTTGTTTGCCGGCTTGTCTTCGATTGTGTTCGGTATGACCCTTTGATGGGAGTTTTTGCTCGCAGCGTTGAAGTGTAAGCCAGGAATCCTAAAGTATTCACTCTGGTATAGCCAAAACTCTTTGCTCGTCTTTGGGTTTACCCCAAACTTCACGTTACAGAACCGCCAGGGACCGCTCTTGAAGATATATGACACATATGGCAAAGCCTGCTTGATGACTTTCCTCAAATCAGGACGTACGATGTCCTCTAGTTGCTTCCTTAACCATATAGGCTTGACTTCGAACGCATGGTTCAACCACTCGATACACTCCCAAAGACTGAACTCAGGAGTGTTAACCGGTGGTTTGTTGCTTTTGAACCCTTCGTAATTCTTTATCAACTCAGGCGCTGCTTGGGACGGAACGGTATCTGTTTGGAAGTCAATAATGATGGTGTGAAGCTTGACTGTGCCCTTCTTCGACACCACTTTCAACTCGCCGCTTTCCTTGTCTTTCACTATAGACGTGAGAGGGTTTTTTTGATATTTGTAGTCAAATGGGAACCGTATAGGGCTGAAGACCGGCGGCGGTGGGAGCTGATGATCTTTGTTTTGGTAGTTTTCAGGTCTCTTGTAGTCCAGGATGCCGGAAAATCCTTCGTGTTTGGCAACAAAGCCTTTCAACGACTCATGACTGACAACGTTGAGCACTGAGTCGTTGAACTCTTGTATCACGGGGTTATTTTTCGTAGAGACCTGAAAATCCGCTATCGCCTTGAACAGATGAGTCTTGTTTATGATTGCAACGGGCTGCACCTTGTACTGTGGTCCATTCAGCTGATCGCTGGAGTGCAAAAGTTCTTTGACGGTGTACTTTGAGGGATCTTTATAGTAGTCGCTGGGAATGTGCTTCTTGGGTATGGACACTTTGAGAAGCACGCGTTCGCTGTTGTTGATCAGCGATTGAATCGGGTGGTGGAAGGGGTCATTTCGAAGACGGAGCTCTAGAGCGCCGTCTTCGCCCGCCATGCCTGTGCTTGCAGTTATGTCTTTTTCCGCTGGATTTATCACTTTCTTCAATTTCTCCTTTCCCCCAAGCATGGCAATAGCTCTGTCCTCGTTTTTAACTATCAACGGGAGTTCCACCGCCATTACGTGCGGTATGTCCATTGAGTGCTTTTCAGCCAACTGCTTCGCTTCCGACATCTTTGATTCTGTCACTTGGCTTTGCTTTTGTCAAACACCTGTTGCTACAAAGTCTAGGTGCTTGTATGTTTTGAGTTCTAACCATCGACTGCGTAAATAGTGAGATAGGATAATGATATAGACCGAAAAGAAAAAAAAAAACATCAAAAAATTGCCTTCAGCCAGATTCGAACTGACGATCTCCTCATTACTAGTGAGGTGCCTTACCAACTTGGCCATAAAGGCGAATTACAAATCGTTTTTGTGAAATCACTTCATGTTCTACCGTACTGAGCTGCGGTCCTCCCACTCGACTATCGTTACTCACTGTTACTTACTGTTACTAGTGTCTCTAATCTCTTTCTCAAAACAGCAGAACCTTTTCTGAAGAAATCCACCCCGTCTCACGACCAGCGCTGGGGGAGCAAAAACGCATTGTGTCTACGCTTTTCGCAGCTTGTACGAGATATTGCGAAAAACGTCCTTAATCACAAAATTACATTGAACCACAGAGCAGTGCTAGGGAGCCCTCAGGCTCCCTAGCGCTTCTAAGACACTACTAACGGCATCAAGCTTTACTATCTACAAGACACCACCACTACATGACAGTTTCGTCCAGCATTTTCGTCCTCTTTTCTCCCTGTGTCAGCTTGCACACTTCCTTTCTATAGTCTCGTCCTGTGCTCCGCGTAAACACCGACCACTGTCGCAGTGTGCTCTAGAATTACGATTGCACCTGTTGAGAGCAAATAGTCCAAAATCACCACTACGAAAACCACGAAAACCACAAAAACCACGAATACCGTGAAAACGAGGCAACTACAAATCGACGCATCCAGGAATCCACGGATCAGGGAAAAACCCTCTTGCCAGTTTTCGCTTAAAGTACACCGCCAAGCTCGAATCCCATCAATTTGCTTACACCGAGTCCCAGACAGTATAGACATAGTTCGTGATGTCGCGATGTCCTATTCGTTACTCGTTATATTATCTCGTTATTGCTTATTGCTTATTCACTATTTCCATATTCCTTATTTCCCGATCCTTCTATCTTGTCCTCTACCATCTGGTCCTCTACCATCTGGTCCTCTACCATCTGGTCCTCTACCATCTAATCCCACCACTCTTTAATTCATTACTGCGTAAAACTCTACTTCCTAATCCCAGTACTACTCAATCCTTCTACTACCTAATATTCTACTACCTAATATTCCACTACCTAATATTCTACTACCTGATATTCTACTACCTGATATTCTTTCACTCAATATTCTACTACCTAGTCCTCTACTACCTGATCCCACCTGCTTGATCCAATACCATCTGAAATTGTACTGCCCAATCCCACCGCTGCCTGAGATGGTGCTACACTGGCCGGCTCAGCGAACTTTTTCTGAGACACCGAGCGTTCCCAACGACGTTCATATGAGCGATTCACCACAGGTTCCGAAATAGCCCCGTTGGGAATGGGTCCTTTGAAAAAGGACCCATTCTCCAACGGGGCCAGGATCAATACAGAGTAGTATTGTTGCCAACAACGTCTCATCCAGGTACTGTTGTGGCTCTTGATGGACGTTTGTGTAGAAAGGTTAGACACCAGTGAAGCTATTCACTTCTTTTTTTTTTTCGTCCCTTTGAAAAATCACTGTGAGGATGACTTTCCGAGTACCACCCCAGTTCAATTCCTTATGCCCATGAAATAGAAACATAGAACCAGCTAGCCATTGTGAAGTGGAAGGGTCAAATGGGTGCAAATAACGATGCAACACCAACCACTATGGATAAAGCAAGTTCGGGTCTCGGGCTTTACCGTTTGGAAGCCGCTCATTGGCCAAGGCCTTTTTTACCCGTGGACAAACGATTCCGACAGAACCTGGAGAATTATTTGAGGATGAAAAAAATTACTTAATAGTGGGTCTTTTTCCCAAAGTAACTGGAATTCTTTTTACAATTGTAGAGTAATTCAAAGAATCAATCGGAAGCTAAACATGTTCACTAAGATTGCTACTAGATCATTTTCGTCTTCGGCCGCATCAGCTTACAAAGTCGCTGTTTTGGGAGCCAACGGTGGTATTGGACAACCATTATCATTATTATTGAAATTGAACCATAAAGTCACCGACTTGTCGTTGTACGACTTGAAGGGAGCACCAGGAGTTGCTGCGGATGTGTCCCACATCCCCACCAACTCCAGCGTCAAGGGTTACGACCCCGATGGATTGAAGGACGCATTGACTGGATCAGACGTGGTGGTGATCCCAGCGGGTGTTCCAAGAAAGCCAGGTATGACCAGAGACGACTTGTTCAACACCAATGCGTCGATTGTCAGAGACTTGGCCAAGGCCGTTGCCGACTACTCGCCCAACGCAGCGGTGTTGATCATCTCCAACCCTGTCAACTCGACGGTGCCAATTGTGGCTGAAGTGCTCAAGTCCAAGGGCACGTACAACCCAGCCAAGTTGTTCGGTGTCACCACGTTGGACGTGTTGAGAGCCTCCAGATTCGTGTCTGAGGTTGCAGGTACCAACCCAGTCAACGAAAAAGTGACTGTTGTCGGGGGCCATTCTGGTATCACCATTGTTCCATTGCTCTCGCAGACCAACCACAAGTCTTTGGACACCGAGACCAGAGACGCCTTGATCCACAGAATCCAATTCGGTGGTGACGAAGTCGTCCAGGCCAAGAACGGTGCTGGTTCCGCCACCTTGTCCATGGCCCAGGCTGGTGCTAGATTTGCCGGCGCTGTGTTGGACGGTTTGGCTGGCGAAACCGATGTCGTTGAGCCCTCTTTTGTCGACTCTCCATTGTTCAAGAACGAAGGCGTCGATTTCTTCTCCTCCAAGGTCACCTTGGGTCCTCAAGGTGTCAAGACCGTCCACAGCTTGGGCGAGTTGTCTGACCACGAAGAGGCCTTGGTCAAGGAAGCCAAGGACACCTTGATCAAGAACATCAAGAAGGGTGTTGACTTTGTCAAGCAAAACCCATAAACTTGACCTCGTGACGAGCCACTCGCTCGGTTAGCGCCCGGTAAGCGAGCTGCTAGCTAGTCGCTAGCAGTATGCTAACGGCAAGCCAATGGCATGCTACCGGCCAGCTACCATACGAGCCACCAGACGACACTGGCGCTCAGTACATAGCTAAGTTATATTTAACCCAAATAAACTAACATATTTACTTTCCGTTTATTCTTCACTCAACCGACCACAACCCCTGGTGACCATGCCCAGAAACTCCCATTTCCGATGTGCCTGCAAGCGCGTGGAAGTGTCCTGAAAGTGGCCTCGATCGTCCTGGATCATCCTGGAGCATCTTGAACCGTCTGTCTCAGAAATTTCACCGTGGCCCTCTTGTAGTGCTCTCAACGAGCGCCCGATCTCAAGGGCCAACGCCTAAACAATACGTTCCAACCGTAAACGCTTTAGTGCTTCTTCCAAAACTGCAGCAACCACTTTGGCCGAACAGTCAATCACGGTGTGTTGTTGCTCGTATCACCACTGCTTTGATGCTCCGGATCGACGCCCTCACATGCCTGGATACCAAAACACCCACCCAAACACCCTAACAACCAGACGTTAAAAATAAAGACCAAAAGATACACCCAAACACCCATACTTTCGAAAGGGTACCACTCAAGGCCGAAAACACCCAAGGCCGAGCATTTGCATCACCACACTGCACTGGCCCTCGTTTGGTGTTCATTATGTTCCCGACGCACCAAGACCTGTGGTCTCTGGAAGAAAAACTCTGCTCGCGTTTACATGTCCTCTGCTGCGGTCTCTGTCTGTTAAGGTTACAGCGAAGGTAGCCGTTTCGTACCACAACTACACACATCGTGTTCATATGGTATTCTAAGCGGTTTGGTGCCTATGTACCTATGTTCCTAGACGCTTGTGAACACATTAGTGCCTATTTGTTTGGGTGCTCCTACTTAGTTTGGTGCTTATGCTTAGCTTGGTGCGTGTTGTGCTTAGTTGCTCTTCCCCTTGGCTATCCCTTGGCCGCCCCCCGACCAAGCTCGAGTCGGATTGCCAGCGTGGAATTGCCTGTGGTCAGCCAGTGAAATTGGCACTGGGTGCGAAACTTCACCGTTTCCTCGCTCCAGAGCTTAGCCTACAAAGCCCAAACGCATGCGATTATGATGACGTTGTTGCTTTGGCACGTCGGCAGACCGGCCAAGTTGTAGGGTGCCATCTGTATTACCACTGGTAGCGCCATCTGTAATCCCAACTGTAGTGCCAACGGTCGTCCCAACGGTTGTTCCAATGTCGGGGCCAAGGCCGTTGTAGAACATCGGTTAAAATGTCGTGTAGTATCACAAATGTCGCGCAATGTATCATATGTCGTTTTATATCAGGTGCTATGCACGCGCACAGCACGCTTATGTCGCGCGCCCACCGGCCTGTCCACGGCACAATTGTCCCGAATGGCTCGCTGATGTACTGAAGTTTTCCATCCTGCAACCATTTGCCCAATATAGAAGTTTCGCATTCCGGTCCTTCTATAGTGTCTGCGACTTTTCTATCACCAATACTGTGTCTGATTTGATAAGACATGGCAATTAATTGAATACTTTAGCTGCGATCAAGGACTATAGTGGGCCAACGCATGCTCGCCAATACATATTCGATGAACAATCTTTTTTCTAAGGAGGGAAAAAATGCAAAAATACATGTCAATTACGGAGGCGGAAACCTTCACCCTCAAAGTGTCGCTGTCTACGCTGGTGCTGATACTGATGCTAATCTCTCCACACACCGAAAAATAGTAATGTTGTACAATGTGACGGCGCACCGTATCCAGGAGGATTAGAATATTTAACCAGTTTCTAGCTTTCTCCAACAATCACCCCAAACGGAGGGCGTGGACGGTGTCTCGCGCATATGATGCTCAGCACACCGGTCCGTGCTTGGTGCTCCCAGTGGGTGGCAACCACAATACTTGGAGTTGGTCGATGGATGCCAGGCCATCAAGTGGATACAAGAAAAGCGGTGGGAAAACCCACACTATAGCCATCGGGTGAAAAATACAAAACCAGACCACTGGGTGGGAATCAGAACACCGGGTCGATCCCAGAACACTGGTTCAATATCAGTTGGCACACTAGTACATACACACGTCTATACACGTCAGTTGCACTAAAATTGGCGTTATTATGTGCTTGTGTTGGAGCCGGTAAAAGCTCGCTGTGGGCAGGAATCGCTACCGGCTCAGGCCTGCGGTGCGGATTTCTATTGATACAACAGCCTGTTTGTTGGAGGCAGCGCAGCACCAGAGGCCACAAATGCTGGCGCAGCGCTCGCACTTGTCTGTTGTTTGGAAGTAATGGGTGGACGAGTGATATTTGAACGCCGACGTACGATCCATAAAGAAACTACGCTTTGGTGTCGTCTATGTCTTTTTGACTTTTTTTTTTTACTTTTTTTTTTTTTGCCATATCCATTTACATTTCGTTTTCCTTGTCTTTTGTGAGGTTATTTTTCTTTGCCTTGTTCTTGTTCTTGTTCTTTTCTTGTTGTTCTTGTACTTCGAACCGCCCTTCCATACGCTTTTTCCTTCATATGAGAGCCGACAGCCTGTACAACTTGGGAAATTGGACACTTGATTAATCAGACTAAGCAATAAGCTAATGTGCCGAAACGATATGTCGTCACTATCATGTCGGGTGGCTCCTCGTAGCTGGAGAGAAATCGAGGTGGAAAACCCGTGCGGTCGACAAGCCGAGTGCAACACCATAAATACCACCACCACCGGTGGTGGTGGTGGTGCTAATGGTGCTTGTTGTAGTAGTACTAGCGAGAAAGTCTGCGACATCGGACTTAATTAGTACTCTTGGCCGACAGCCCCGTTTGGAGTGGTGAACATCCAACTCATGGGCATCAAGACTGTAGTAACAGCGCGACCTCCCTGCTAGTTGCTGTGCTCTCATGTAAGCTCAGCACCAGAGCCGGGAAGATTAGCATGGTAGAAATGTCACTCCACGTAATTACGTCTAGCAATCCAATCGAGGCTAAGTGAGACGACATAAACCGGAAGTCCATAGGGGGATTCCCGAACGGGAGATCGGTGACCGGAAATCACAGGCGTACGAGTTTTTTCATTCTTCATTTCTTGTCAGAAGCTACCATCAATTATTCCCTAGATCGTTGGAAGTCAGCTCTGGCAGTTATTGATATTTATAAAGATCAGAAGGATTCGTAGAATCACGGCAGTCTGAACAAGTAGATAACTGAACTGTTGGACCAGATTTGGTTTTTGAGCGGATCTTGAGCCTACTTTTTTTTTTTTTAACAGTGATCGCCATATAAATAGCATTGAAAGTACTGGCATCTACGACAAAGCAAGTATTTTCAACGAAAACTGGGAAAAGAGTATCGAACATAGCTGAACAAGGATCGCTGAAGGATATTGGTGAAAAAATTGGAACAATTGCATAAGTTTGGACCTGGGCGGAAATCAGCAAAACGAAATTAAGGTTTTGCTGTAATTTTCATTCCTAGATAAGCCAAGGGAGTATGGACAAGTACTTGGTTAGTTCGCCAACGCAGTTGTCCCAGCTGCTAGAGATTGGTAATGATCCCCTCATGCACGTAAATAATGGCGAAATCTATGCTGAAAAACTGGCAGATGCCACCTACACTAATGACTCGCCAGAAGACGTCACCGAAAAGAGACTCTACGAGACGGGCTCGCATAGCCTGGAGTCTCTCGAAGACATAGTGCCCGTCTCCAATAACTACAACGGCGGGAGCTCCTACGGAGGAAAATTTCTGCACTCAAAAAATATATCGTTGGACTACGACAGCGTGCAAAGCCGATTCAGGTCTGCTCACCAGTCAACAACGTCGCTAGCATCCATTTCGCAGGACCCACCCCTGTCCCTACAAGAGAACTCAATATACCCATCGTTCTCGTCTAATACCCTATATTCCGTCGACTCTGTGCCTCACCTTTCGACCTCCGTCTCGTACCAGTCTTTGCTGGACTCACCGGTATCCATGCAGCATCTCCCATTCCAGATTCAGGCCCACAAGCACCACAAAAGTCAGCAGTTACAAGCAACACCGGTAAAATCTGGCCGAAAGAAGTCACAATCTGTGTCGTCGGGCAGCAACTTCAACATTTACACTACCCCCTCCAGGGGACCAAACTCATCTACCTTGTCACCGGTCAACTTAGTGTCTACTGCGAATAGCAAGGTGTACAAGACCCCATACTCGTCCAAATCAAAGGGCCACAGTCGATCTCGATCCAGACTCTCTATGGACTCAACCAACGCTTCATTGATTGTTAACCCATCCACGAGTCAGCTTAACTCATCCGTTAATGCAACGACGACAGGAACACCAGGCCTCAATCCATTTTACTATACTCCAATCTCCATATCCCCAAGAGTTGAGCAAAATGACGATTTGGACGAAATTGGCACCTTGCTACAGACACCAAGCTCCAATTCAAACTCACACCAGGCAAGTACCAACCCAATGCATCACAGAAGCCGTTCTTCGCTTTCTCAGCAATATAACTTTTTCAGTCCGGCTCCTAGTAGCTGGAGCTTCTCAAACAATTCGGGTCAAAGTAACAACTATGGAATTCAAACACCAATAGCATTGAAAAAGTCAGAAAACCTCGAGTCTATCAACATTGAAGATCAAGATGACAATGCTTTGCAACAACTTAAAAAGGCCAAGTCATTAAATTCGCGTAAGGTCCCTGATTCTGTCGACCATGAAGATCCATCCTATTATTTCGATAATTCCTTCTCAGCCGGCGACGAAAACTCTGCTGCAAAGCAAGAGGTCTTCTTCAGTGCTGCTGATTTATCCTTAAAATTGGCGTCACAATTGGCATCCGATCGGACCAACGAATTGGGTGAAAACATAGTTTCTTCAAACTCAACCCCAGGCGCTTCTTATTCGCATAACTCGTCCTCCACATATGTTCCCCAAAGTGTACCTCCGTCTTCTTTTTGCTCAGTTCCGTCAACCGCAGATGCTTCAACCAGTGAATTGGATTTCAACAGTAGTATCGGCCAGGATTTATACACTGCCTCCAATACAACTCTGTATAAAAACCCCGGAATCGATTTACTCCTGCCCCAATTCGATTCAAGTCGATCAGCTTTTGAAAAACAGCAATCTGTCTATTCGAAATTTAGTAAGTCGCCTTCGGCTTCTTTTACAAAGTCATATCCAGCTTACATAGATTTGGCGTCAATTGCAACATCACCAGATGCTTCCCAAGTACCACAAGGCTATCCAACAACGAAGAAAGGGGCATTATCACCGGGGCACAAAGCACCAGGCGAGAACTTGCCTCAGATGGCAACATTTTCGGTGCCCAACTCTTTTAATGGAATTGGATCCACATCATTACCATACATTCCACCGGGTGATTTGAAGCTTCCCATAAAAGTAGCGGATAAGGCTGATATCAATGACCCAAAGAAAAAGCATTCGTGTCCTCTATGCCAGGCTAGGTTTCAAAGACCTGAACATGTGAAGAGACACTTGAAGAGTCATTCTACAGAAAAGCCTTACGAGTGTGACGAGCCTAACTGTGGTAAGAGGTTTAACAGAAAAGACAATTTGAAAGCACACCTCAAGAAAATCCATCATAGACAATTATGATATTGTCTAGTGCATGCAAATTCAGCATATCTTTTTTCAATCTCTTTCTGAGAACATTTGACAGCATTTAAATACATGTACACGGTATAAAGACAGTTGCATGGTATATAGTATTATTAGAAAAAGACCTGCTAATTAGTGTCTTAACAATATTATTGTACAGAACTATAACCATGTAGCTTTTGAAATCCTTCTCTCATCGGACTAGTGAGATAGGAATGGGTTGTAACGTAACGAGCTCTCCGGCGTTCAACGTTCTTTCACCATTCTCGAGCAAAGTTCTTTTATTTCGTTTGATACTTCACTTTCTGTCGTCTCTTCGAGAAAGTTCAAAGTTACACCACAAACAAACCTAGTATTGTTATGAAGTATTTTCGCAAACAGCTCGTCGTCTGTACTGGGCTCTTTAGCGAGTATTGTCTCCATGGTACGAAGAAAGTCGAGGTAATTCTTCAAAAAGTGTTCTATATAATCTGAATAGTCACCATCGTACAAATTTGAAACCACCGTGACATCTCTTATGTTTAACCTTGTAAGTTCTTGGAAGAAGATACCCGAACTCTTAAGCTTCTCAAGTACAAACGTGGACGAAACGTTGTTACTCCTATTGAATGCTTTAGTGGAAAACATTTTTTCAACAAGTAATCTCATCAAAGTACCATTCTTTGTCTCAATCTCCTTAGAGTGGAATGGAAGAGCTTGTATTAACATAAGATATAGTTCTTCAGTATCAGTCGTTAATGATGAGCTCTGGAACCTGAGCCAGAGATCATTGTATGCAAATATATTAGGTTGTAAGTTTTTGTCTTCTAAGAAGCCAAACCTGATCAACTTTCGTACGAATTTGTAAAAAATCGAGGCAACCTCCTTGTGGTATCCTTCGTTGTCAACAATAACCTTGCTTACCGTAGTAATCCTACTTGCATTGGAAAGGCATAAAAGTGCGATATCTCTCGTCATCAAATTGTTCATCAAATGATAGCATTGGTACTGAACAATGTCGTTTAGCAGGTGGTCAAAAAACCTGGTAACGAATATGCTCAAAGAAGATTTATCCTTTATTCTGTCAAGTAAATATTTCTTCGAGCTTTGGTTGTTCACAGAGTTCCCAAGAGATATACAGCATGCTGCAAACACATAAGGATTATTATGTTCAAGGTAATACGTCAAGCACCACTCAATATCTTTACCATTATCATAATCGAGCATAGATGCAAGATTGCCACTTGTAGAAAACAAGTTTCTACTGATGGCCGTAATTTCGTTCAAATGAGCTGGTAGGTTTGTTAGCAACTTCATTACTTCTTGATTTAAGTTAGTTTCATTAACACCGATAATCTTTTCATATGACGTGAGATTGTAGAGAACGGCTGATGTTTCGAGTAAAAGCTCCTCTACGTCATCAACATCATCCTCATCATCACCAAATTTTGAGTAGATTTGGGAATATACGTCGAAAAGTTTAACTAATGACTGTAATTCGTCAAGGCATTGTTGGCCAGCATCTTCAGTTTCAAGTTTCCCAGAAACACCTTTGCTATACGCATTGCAAATCTCTATAATCGATCTAATTATTTCGAATCCTTCGCTGCTGTTGACACCGAGATCCAACTCAAATCTTATGTAGTTGATGAGTGAATGGCCAAGGTTAAGTGATCTAAAAAATGACAAATATTTCTCTATTTCAGACGTTCCTCGAACAAATTGAGTTAAAAAAACAACAGCTCTACTCAATACTGCCATATCAGTACCCTTAAAGTCTCGTCTATCGAATGTCTGGACGATTAAATCCCAAAATGACTTTTGTACATCGTTCTCAACAGAGATCATTGCATCTCTATTACCGTCATTATCAGCCAGCATATTGATTAGCACCCGAAACAACTCCAACAAAAAGTTCCGATCCTCTAACCCGAACTCAGGCTCTACTGATTGCCTCAACTGTGAAGATGTTTCCTTCAAGATTGGTGCAAGCGTATTCAAAATAGCTTCGTTTTTTCTGACTTCGTCATCCCGCAAAAGATTACCAAATTCCTTTAAAACCTCAATGTCTCGACTTGAGATGCCTTCTGAGTCCGTGATGGACAGAATGATCCTTGTAAGCTCCATATGGCGACGATTTGTTGAAAATCTACTTGGCCCTAAACGTCAAGGAAACTAGCAAATTTTATAAGAGAACCTGTATACTGTTTTCATAATAGTACAGTAAGAATAGAGCAAAATCGTTTATAAAAATAAAGTTGTTTGTTTTGAAGCATTGACAAAACATTATAGCTGACATGAGTTTCGTCAGATGGCATAGCCTGTCGACGTTGTAAAAATGGAAAGCTTTCAGCTCATAAAAAGGGGTTAAATAGGAGTTATGAAAACAAATTTGATTTGTTTTTTTCTGAATCTTCAACACTCTTGTATATTTATGCTAATAAGTTCCTGACTATTTATCACTTGTGTATTATGTGTTTTTGTTTCCCAAAATGCTTTGCTTTCAACAATAATTGGTTTCTATTTTGAAGCACATAGGGATGAATTTTTAAGAAGTCTAATGTAATGGCTGCCATTCTCCAGCCATATGCTAGGTTTGATACTTTTTTTAAGCTCTAATCTTACTAATTTTAGGTAACAATCAGTAGTAACATTGTACTCTACCTTTCGAAAATTCGTTCCCCTTTTCTTAGGCCGAGAATGAGTCGAACATCGATACACAAACTCAAGCTATGCAACATCGGAAGCAAGTTCAACAAATCCCTGTCGCTTTGGTCATTGATCCAACCTTCGATCATAACGGCATTCTCCTCGTGAAGAGCATAGCTTATTGGAGAGTTGTCTAGAATTATCACATTTCTCAATTCCTCTTCCCGGGTGAAAAATTTAGACAAATTTTTGATGTAGCCCACTCCTTCTCGATATGTACAGTCGTTTCGATAGTAGCGTCTGGTAAACAACTTGGGTTGCTGATGGTCTATGTGGCCCAGACTGCTGATGTAGTTGGGAGCGGCTTCGCTCTCTAGCCAGTTTATTATAGGATCGGCGTACTCTCTAACGCTCGCGGTGAAAATCTGCAACTCGAACCATTTGGCTATTTCTTTGAGAAAGAAGTCACAGTAGGGTCTCTTGTGGACGTGATAAAGTGAAGAAATGTTGTTGATTTTGACTTCTATGGTATGTGAAGAGCCGCCTGATCTATTCAATGACCTGGGAGACCCTCTCGAAAGAGAATGGATCAAAGTCTCGTCTAAATCCAATATTAAAGTCTTTCTTTTTCGCTTTCCGGGGTTCCTTGAAAGCGGGTATAGCCTCTGTGGAGGCGGCATTATGTATTTGGAAGATGCAGTGGGAGACTTTACTGCATTAGCGATGAGGTTTTCTCTCTTCAAAAGAGCTGTTTTCTCGTTTATGTCCATTTCCTTAGTATTGTTTGACGAATTGGGCTTCACTATCTCGTACAACACCAACCTTGCAAACAAGTAGATGAAGGGATACGTCACAATAAACCATATCCATGCTATAGGCTTGAGAATGAGACAATTGGGCAAGAAGAAGATAAAATCAAAAATTACCGATGCTATACTCCACTGCAGGGCATTCGTTGGCTTCCTCGTGCCATTCTGGCCATGTTCAATACTCTCGTTACTCTCATTACCTTCATCGCCCACGCTAGTCTCAATGTGCTCCATAGTTGATCCGTCATCCCTTTCCACTGTCCCTGCCTCAAAATTCTCCTCTGTATTGCTTTCTTCAGGTGTGTCAGTGGCCTTGTCGTTCCCCAAACTTTCCTTCTCATCTGGCTCTTCTTCCAAAATATACTTGTGCTTGCTGGGATAAAACTCTTCCAAAGAGTTGACTAATATTTTGATTGAATTCATCTTGCTTCAGTTTTACTCTAAGTTCATACTTGACATAAAAATCATATGTTAATGATGACCTAGCAACTTCTTATTACTTCCCGGTCGATTTAGTGATGCGGAAGCTGTCTGCGTCTCGACTAAAGGTGATCAAGAAATCGAGTTACACTTGACACTGCTTGTATGGGTATCCGATGCAATTGAATAGTATTCCTTATGCTTGTTGGAGTTATATGATGATTTGCTATAATTGCAAGGCATATGAACGAGGTTCATATAGGATGTCGTATAATTTCATCCCAAAATCGTTGAGTAAGTCAACATCGATGCTCGATGTCGTTTTTGAAAATTTGTCAGGTTACCATCAATACTACGTATAGTTGACACCATCTCTATAAGCTGGTCTACAGTAGATAGTTTAACCAAAGTTCACCTTGGTTGAAGAAGATAGAACCATGCCTGGAAGGTTTCTCGAAGAAATTATTTTTGAAAGCTTCTATATATTTTATGCTTTGAAGATAATTAATAGCATACTTAGAGCATAGTTGATGTTATAATTTCATACCATAACTGTAGTAAAAAAGAACCAAGTAAAAGCTCATTGGAATTGAAGTAGGGGTATTAACATCATGAAGAGTTGACGTAGTTGCGTTTGCTAGAAGTCCCAACCACGACAATGTCGGTTATGTGTTGGTATCTTAGTGTCTGAGAATCCTCCGATCTGTATGGACTGGATTGAAAATATTTCAATGTTGGCCCAATTTCTCTGTTGCTAGCAGAGATGTAGGAAAAATTGCATAAAAAAGTACCAGCAGTTAAAGTCCGCCGATAGTGTCAACTTCACTTGGTTCCGAATCGTCTTCGAGGCTCAATTCTTGAGAAGCATTTCTAGAGACTTGCTCTGAAGGAACACTGGAGGATACACTGTTCACGAACGACTGTATTATGGAACTAATGTAGGACCCATTTGAGGAGCTTGACTGTAGTTTGGGATCGTGGGGAGGAGAGTTGGCACCTCCGACAAGGGAGTTTGTGAGACGGCGGAAACTAACAATGTTCTGGTCGTCATCTTCTTCCAGCTCATCATCGTCTGACATGTCGACGTTGCTGTCGGCATAGTACTCCTCATCCTGAGTATAACTCTGTTCGTCGATCCTGAAGTTGCTCAGAAGGTTTGTCTGTACCAATCGCATAGAATTGATGACATTAAAGTTTCTACTCTCCTCGTCCTGATCTTGGTCTTCTTCACTGATATTTTCGTCCTCTTCCTCTTCCGGCTTCAATAGTTTTAACTGTGCTGTGTTGTAGCTTCGGCAATATTTGCACTTTAAGCCCAAAATATGATAAGAGACGTTTGACTTGCCCTTGCAGTCATTACAACTTATTATACACCTCCAGAGATTATACGGTGGAGGTAACGGTTGTTGCTGTATCTCTTGATCGAGAATTCTGAACTGTGCTCCCACATTTACCACAGTCTTTTTGCAAATAGGGCACTTGTAAGAGTGCTTACTCAAGTCGTCATAACATGCTTGATGAATCAGATGGCCGCATTTCATGAAAACAACTTTATTTACCGATGTAAATAGGTACTCATTGCAAACGGGACAATTACAATGTGTGGTATTAGAAAGACATTTGTGCTTGTCTTTAAGATCAATTGATAGACAAATGTTACACTCATCACAATGAAAATAGTCCTTCCCCAATCCTAAACCTAAGCGACATATACCACATTTGTCACAGTGATAAATTTCCTTTGTAGGATCATTGTCATAAAGCTTACAAACAGAGCAGAAGTAGTTGGCCAACTCAAAGCCACAATATGAGCAAAAATTGTCTCGAGGTTCCTGGGGTGTGAAACATTTTAAGCACAAAACATGTTTGACTTCAGCTCTCACCAACTTATGTGCCTTGATCTCGTTATCGTGGCAAAATCTGCATGGGAACCAGCGAAAACATGTCGGACACTCTATCTTACAATTTCTCTGATAATGCTGGCAACCCAAAATAGTGTTTTTGGGCGAATCAAAGTAAGTGAGTTCGAGGTCCTTCTCACTTAAAGAGATAGCCTCTTCCACAGCACTACTTCCGTCCTCTGATATTTCGTCTTCATTTCCATCGACCTCCTGTGACTCGGATTTAATCTCCTCTTCTGTTGTCTCATAATGCTTTTGGGGTACTTCATCCAGTTTGTCTATTTCAATATCCTGCTCGTCTCTCTGCGCTGTTGGCGACTGAAGATTTTCACTGCTTGTTACTGACTCACTCTTAACTTCACTAACAGTATCTAAACCAGATATCAAAGCCTCTCTAGGGACATTCTCCTCTTCTTTATCGTGAGTTTCGACCTCTTCATCTATGCTGTCTTTAATGCGACTCCTTGGTTCTGATGTAGTTTTAGAATTACTCCTCCCTATTTTCTGATTAAGATACTTGTAATAGTTTCCTACCATAAGTCTAGTGATTAACTTATTCTTCAGTTTCTGGCTCAAATCTGTCAAGCTGTGAATATTTTGTATCTTTTTTCGAAGAAGGTTCTGGTTTGAGTAATCCTTCAAAGAACCTAAATCGGTCAATGCTTTAACTTCATCTATGGTTAACCCATCGACGACATCGAGGTCACTTCCAATAGTAGTACTATCATTCTCATGATCAGAGTACACTCGACTGTTTAATGACGATTTCTTTGACTTCTTTTTGCGGGACACTTTATTGAAGGCTGTATCTTCGGGTATAACAAGTTCATTCACGATCGGACGATGTCTATTTACAATTGCATCAACCCCAACTGGTTCTGTAGCATTGGTGTTTGATCTTGATCTGCCGTTACTCGAGTTGGTGCCATCGTTATCATTTTCATAATCACTGACATCATCTGCTGGCAAGAAAATTGTCTCATGAATGATATCAGTCAAAGGCTGCAATCTTTCGATTGCCATCGATAACGACAAACCCAAATTCAAGTCATGGAGAAAATTATTCATTTGTATACGAGTCGATATGGCTGTTTTGAAGGAGTCTATCGCCCGTTCTTGATCCTTGGGTCTTGGTGCATCTTGTGAAGAACTCTTCATGTAACTCGATATAAAATTTGTGACTTCGTTGAATGATTGTAGTGACGGCAAGTTCCCTAAATCGAGGGATGGTAAGTTTGCAAAGTTGAAAGCATCACGATTGATATATGACGAGAAGTTGAAATTAGGTATGCTTAAGTTGAGCTTCCCGATCTGATCTAGGTTCTCAGTCATCGAATCCTCGGAGTCTGAATCATTCCCTCGTTTGGGACTTGGATGTCTCATACTTGACCCTACCGAGAACAGCGTGATGATAACCGTATATGCTATGACTCAAGGTCTCCCTGTTGATTTAGATAAAGCAAAAGATTAATTATTAATATAGGTAGAATGACTGAAAATTTAAGCCGATTTTGTGTTAAACATTATCTCATCACTTTCAATATCGAGATCTTTGTCATAACTTCTTCACCTTCATCACCAAAAGCAAATGGGATCAAGTGGTACCGAAGGGAATGTAAGCATTCCTCCGAAAGAGTTGAAGGACGTCATAGATAAAACTGTGGGTTATGTTATTAAAAATGGCGACTTGTTTGAAGAAAAATTGAAGAAAAATGCCAACAGTAAAGACAAGTTCGCTTTTTTACAAATAGATCATCCTTACTATCCTTACTATAAGTGGAAGTTGAATAACCAGGACAAGGAGGTGGATGTTACAGCAGAAAAAAAGCACGTTAACAAATTTGTTGAATCTATTAAAGAACCACCTTTTTTTGAATTCATAACTCAAATACCACCTGTATCACCGTTAGACTTGGACATTATAAGATTGACAGCATTATTTGTGGCACGCAATGGTCCAAAGTTCTCTGAAAAGCTAGTTGCGTATCAAACAGCAAAGAATAATAAAGTTCAGTTTGGATTTTTAAACGAAGGCCACTCACTACACAAGCTTTATCAAGACTACGTGAAACAATATAAAATCGTTTTAAGTATACATGAATCAGACTCAAATATGGGGAAAGCCAACCTCGTGAAAGAAAGACTCGCAAACTCTGATAAATTGCTAAAAAATGCATATGAGAGGGCCCAGTACACCAAACAGCATAAGGAGAAGGTGCAGAACAAGAAACGGCTAGAGGAACAAAAACAATTGGAGTATGCTTCCATCGATTGGCAAGACTTCACATTTGTAGGGAAAATTGAGTTCGATGCGATCGACGAGGTAAAAGAGTTACCTCTCCCCATATCTAGAGACGAGTTACTCTACAGGTCTTTGGAATCTAAGGCAAAAGGACTAGAGTTACCAAAAGCCATTGTACCACCAATAAAGGAGGAAGATGACGGACCTCCTCCAACAGTAACAAAGAAAGATCCATCAAAAGAAGTTCCTATACCGAAGGGTATGAAAATCAAATCCGCAGGATCATCTCGATTGAAAAACAGATCTGTCCCTGCCAGTAATGGTGCTGCTTCAACAGAAGAAACTATCAAATGTCCTATCACTGGCGACCTAATTCCAAAATCGAAGTTTGATACACATTTGAAGGTTCTACTAAGAGATCCCAGATACAAAGAGCAACAAGACAACTTCGTGAGGAAAAACTTCAGCTATGCATCCAACTTGACCACAGAACAAGTCTATGATAACATAAAACGACTAGTGAGAAAACGGGAAGGTTCATCAATTGGTGAAGATTCGAACAAAAGATTAGAACTAGGACCAAAGTAATACAATGGAACGTTCCCGCTAAATGATAAACTCTGTACAATAATCATAACCGATATAAGTTTTATTAAATACACAACAAACAAATTATATGTATAAAATCAAGAAATTTTAGATTACATATGTACGAACTTAGGCCTTCAAAGAGGAAGCTCTTCTCTTCTTGATTTCAGCCCTTTCAGCCTTACGTTCGTGCAAACGCTTAGCCAATAATTGAGCGTATTCGGCAGCAGCATCTCTTTGTTGTTGAGCGTTCTTGATCTTTTGTGTTTTCAATGCTCTCTTTCTTTGCAAGGTTTGAGGAGTAACTAAACGTTGAATCTTTGGAGCCTTGGTGTACTTCTTGTCACCCTTGACAACTTCACGTCTAACAACGAATTGTCTGACATCGTCTTCCTTGGTCAAACCAAAGAACTTTCTGATGTTGTTGGCTCTCTTTGGACCCAATCTCTTTGGGGTGGTGGTGTCGGTCAAACCTTCAATGTCAGAGTCACCTTGCTTGACAATGGACAAAGACAAGACAGCCAAGTCTTGGGCGACAATACAACCTCTAACAGACTTTCTCTTACGTTCACCAGTTCTTCTTGGTCTGTAACAAGAGTGACCCTTAGCTAACAACAACTTAACTCTGGTTGGGTGCATAACACCTTGTTTCATTGGGAAACCTTGCTTGTCGTTACCACCAGTGATCTTGAAGATGTAACCCTTGAATTCGTCACCTACAGAGTCACCTTCAACTTCTTGGCCCATACGCTTCTCGTAGAAAACACGCAATTTGTGCTCATCATCGATGTCAATGGACTTTTGAGTACCGTTGGCTGGGTAAGAAATATTTAACTAAAATACGTTAGTAACTAGCTTCTCTGTTTTCGTTGGTCTTATTCATGAAATGAAAGAGTAAATCCTCCCTTGTGAGGACAGCAGTGACAGTTAGACTCCGGAAGCTGCTGATGCCAGCATGATTGAAGAATCGCTTTACAATATAACACACACCTGATATGTAATACCTTTTCTTCTAGGAATATATGGCCTTTATTTATCAAACTCCAATTTTTTTTCACTTATTGACGTAGAAATTTTTTTCACTCTAGGAATATCCATATACTATCTTTCTGCCCTCCCAAAGCTCTTTACACTTCATAAACATTGTAGACTCCTCTTCTCAAGTGGGAACATACCTTCATAGTGATCTATGTATGCCTTTATGTGTGATAAATCCTCTAAAAGTTTTAATATGATTTTTCAAGATTATGATTTTTTTCCCTCTCAAAGAAAGGTCTACATACTGAAGCGAGTGCTGCCCTCACTAACTGAAAAATTTATTTGAAAATGTTTCACAAAATCAAAAATTACACAAAATCAAAAAATGCCGTGACTGCTGAAATGTCTAGGGTTTAGCCCTAAGTATACCCCGAGGACGTCGATAGCAGACTAACCACCAGCTTTAAGGCTACAAGGAACATGAACTAGATAAGCACGGTGAGATTGCAAACACATGTAGTTGTATCATTAACATATTTACAGCAAAAAAAAAAAATTAGAAAAGTTATGGTATATCATTAGGTACTATTACTTGTCTTGTTTGGAGTCAGAGTTTGAGTTGTTCTCAGTATGGGAGTTGTTATGACTTGATATACTATCGTTCCCGCTGTTGTTTCCAGGTTGTTGCATTGCCGAAAACGGCGACATGAACTGTAGAGGAGATGCTAGGTTTCCACCTCTTGATTGCATGTGGTTCTGCGAGAAGATGGGAGGACGTCCCTGTGGCCCGCTTGTCGAAGGCAGCATGTTCACCAAGTAATGGGGCATGTTTGAGTGTATTGGTGTCATTCCGGAGCTTGTATTGGGCCAGTCTTGTGGGGCGTAGAAGTTTGAGGGCGATGGGAAGATATCGTTGATGTAGCGAGAAGGAAGACCAGAGACGGGGGTCTGTTCTCCCTGGTTGTTCTGGCCGTTGTATAGAGGGTATTGGTTGAAGATCGGCCTTGACTTGTTCATGGATGCATCTGACTGGGGGTTTTCTGGGGCACCAGCGATATTTGGTGGATTCAATCCTTGGGGCATGCCTTGGTCATGTCGATGTTGTTGATGGTGATGCTGCTGCTGCTGGAGAGACGGTTGGGAGCCTGAATTTACATGCTGAGACTGTTCGTTTATCCTTTGCTGGGACGTATTCTGGGACGAGTGGTGTTGCTGCGAATGCTGTTGGGATTGTGGGAAAGTCTGTCCTAGCACTTGGTTCAATACCGGTGTGGGAAGGGTATTGCCGTATTGAGTACCTTGGGGCGGCTGTGGAAGGGAGCTGAAGAAGGAGTTTATTCCACTGGGGAGTCCTGGGGCGTTGGATGTGGAAGGCGACGATGTTTGGGATTTGTTCTGTATTGGGAGCGGTAACGTGGTGATTGGTTTCTTGTCGTCTGGAGACTTGAAAATGCCAAAATTCGAATACCTTGTGTTAGTATTCGGCGCATTGGACGCATTTCCCGCCACGTTAGAGCTCCCTGCTGTGTAGTTTCCTTGTGTAGACGAATTGGCTTCCTGGTAGTTGGTGTCTAGCGCTGTTATCGTCCTGGCGCTGTCGTTGTTGTAGCCTTTTGCATCCACAGGAATTTGCACCCGCAAAACGGGCCTCTGGTTATTCACCCCTTCTGGCTGCAGCTCCACTCTCAAGTGCGACCCGCTCTTCGCCATCTGCCTGTTTTTGTTCCTGCTGCCACTGGTGTTTTCGCTGTCGCTGGCCGCGTTCTGGGCGTATGGCGAGTTGAACAGCGGCACATTCGAAAGAGTGATATGTGGTGGTCCCCGGGGCCTGTTAGATGGGTACGACAAGCTGTCGTTCTTGCCCTTTTTCTTCTTCCCGTCGCCGCTGTCGTGCCCCCTCTTTTGGCGCTTCTGGTCCGACCCTTCGCTGTCGTAGTCCGAATCGCCGTCCTCGTCAACCGAAACGTCCTCGTCCATCAAGCTGCTGTTGTTGTGCTGGCTCAAATGCCGCTTCTTCTTGTAATTCCCATAGTTCTCGGGCGACTTGCTCTCGTGTGGAACGCTCACGCTCTGGTACGCGTTAATGAGCTCTTTGGTATCGACTGAACTAAACTCGTAAAGCTTGTTGTTGCTCCCTATGATGATCACCGCTAGGTCCACCTGGCAGAGAACTGCCAACTCGTGGGCCTTCTTGAATAGCCCAGCTTTTCGCTTGACAAATGTTACCGTGCGGTTTCTATCATCGGTGAGAGGTTGAATCTCAATCTTTCTTCTTCCCATCTTAAAAAAACTGTCTGGTATTGGGCACTTCTAATAATACAACCTTCTGTCTGCCGTAAACACCGCTTCTATATTCAACTCTATCTAGCAATGTTATTATGTTTGGGCTACGCAATATAGGTTTCAACTTTTCTTAGATGTTCCGACAACTACCTCTGTCTTGGTCTTTGTTTATCCTACTAGGTATCCTTGCTTTGATTTTTTTTCTCGGGCTTTTTCCTTGCTTTTTTTTTCTGATGATTCAATCAATATTGATGTACTTGATGAACTTTGAAAATCTTCTATTTCTTTGTCAGTTTTACTTTACTTTCAGACTTGTTCTTCTTCTTAACACTTGGTGAAGATCTTCGATATAGATATTTTTAGAACTAGGCCTGGAGTGGCCGAGAGTTTTTTTTTTTCCCATTGAAATGGGGTCGCAGTGATCGATGCGCAAAACTCTTCTTTTGACAGAATTTTCAATTGTCTTTCTGACTACTAGTGGGTGAGCCAGGATGTTGCCTGTTTGTAATGTTTGTGGCAGGCCGCCAGGACGGAGGGAGTTGTAGTTTGGCTGTTTTTGTGGTGGTTTAGGACCGTTTTGTTTATGTGGTGGGCGGGAACCAACACACTAACGTTTAGTGTACTGTCGCTAAAATTGAGTAGTCGAAATACATGCATAGTTTAAGAGGCTAGTGATTTGAACGGTAGAGCATAGGACAAAAGTCGACAGTGGCCAAGTAGGCTGGAATGGCTGAAAGCCATTCCAGCCCTGCTTAGCCTCGTCTCTTTTGCTGAAGCTATGTAGAATTTATGAAGATGAGATTGGTGCTATTCACAGCTTCGCGTGTGACAATGCCTCCGTAAGACGCAAGAGAAACAAAGATGACAAGATGAGTAGACGGAGCACAATCAGCAGTAGGACAAGTGTTGCCGACGACTCCGGGAGCGAGGTTGGAGTCATGTAGTCAGCAACGGGCCATGGTAGGAAGAGGGTGTTACTGGCAGGGGCTTTTCAGTAGAAGTAAGTTGCGGGCCCGCTGGGAGGAAGAAACAGTTTTCGTGCGAAAACGCTCCAGTGCGAAATTGGCCCTGTAGCGGTTTCGGAGCTGTTTGTAGTGATATTGGTAGTGGACTAGGTAGCGCTGATTGTAGCAGGGGCTGGGTAGACACAAATAGGTTTTTGGTGCTGTTAGCGGTTTAGCTAGCGGGACGTTCAATGGAGCTGCATTCGGATGTGTTTTTCGTCTGATTTCTGGTGCGGTTTCTGGCGCGGAATCGGGCGGTTGCTGGTTGCGTTCTGTAGAGCACTTGTTGACGTCAGCAGGGCATTGGTGTGGTTCAGTAGCGCTTTTTCGCAAAACTACTGTCGCTGCTAGTGGCACCAGGTCCAGTTCTACTGGCCAGTCAGTTTGGGATGCTGCTTTTGGAGGGTAATCTTCCCATTACTGCGAAAAATAGTGGTGTTTGGGAGTTAGGGTGAACGTCACCCACACTGAAGCCAGACCTGCGGGCAGGCGATACCAATGGCATGGAGAAAGATAATAGAGTATTTTGTGGTTGTAGCTGTAGCTGTAGTTGAAGCGATCTGGTTGAATACCATGGAGTGACTCAAAAGGACAGTCAGGAGCAAGAATCAGGAATTTCTGTAATTTTGCACCCGAAAAAAAAAAGAACTGTATTATTTAGTAGAAAGTATCTTCCTGCAATTCATTGTTCAATGGCCAGAAAAACACCAACGAAGTCGACCGAAGCTATCTAGCTGTCTCGCTTTTTGCTGCAATAACTACCAGAAAGCTTCTGCTGGTGCTGTAAAATAATTAGCTAGAGAAACCACGGTGAGACAAAGCATACTTGCGAAAACTGCGACCAGAAATAAAGCACCAAACGGGTTCTCAATTTTACAATTTTGTTATTATAAAGTTTATGCTGCAAATGTCTAGAGAGCACAGAATATGGAACCACATGATACAGCAACAACTCTGGAGGAACAATAGGAGAGTTTTTTGCACTGTTGGAAGTTGGCCAAGGTCTGTCCAGAAAATGACACAAAATCAAAAAAATCAAAAAAAAAAAATACACCCATAAGAACGGATTGATTCGAAAGTCAACGACTTTTAGACACGAATTGTTAACTACAAATTGCCATTTCATCAATCGTCGATAAACTACTGTATGGCAACAAGTCCTTCATCAGTATAAGTGCATAAGAACTTGACAAAGACACTATGTCTAACAAACAAGAACAAAACCGGGAACCTGTGGGAGAAGGGCAAGTTGACGCCAGGCTGGCCAACTCTCCGGGCCCTATTATAACATCAGAAACCAACAACCAAAAGCACAAGCTTACACCAGAGAGCAACAATCAACGCCGCACAAGTCTCTTATTCAAAGAAGGCGAGAATTTTGCCAAAAATGATCGCAGGAGGTCTTCCATTGCTAGTGCTATTTCCTTCATTGCGCAAGAGTCTGCCAGTAATACAGACGAAAGAATCTTGAGACATGCTCTGAGAGAGGAATATATGCCCGCTTTCAACACGAGCGAACCTCACAATGGGCACCGTGTCGACGAAAGACAGCCAAGTTTGTTCGGAGACCATTCGAATGACTTTGAAAGCCAGCCAAAGGAGTTTGAAAGCCATCCAAATCAGTTTGAAAGCCATCCAAATCAGTCCGAAAACCAGCCAAACCAGTTTGAAAACGCTATTATGGAGCATAAACTCAACTTTGATGAGCAACTGAGAGGGCACAAGCCCCGAGTGGACTCTTTATCTCCAACTGCAACAGTGAACGCATCACCAGGAAACGAAAGAGCAGATACCCCGGAGGAAGCTCCACAACATAGCATGCAGAAAGACTTCCCGACTCTCATTAACGATAAGAAAACCAGTGAGCTACAGCAATTCATTCCTGAAGTGGAGCAGGACAAAGCTCAAGAACATGCATTTGAACCTCTGCAAGATAACCTCAATTCAGCTCATGAGCCCACAGTGCAGCAGAACGAAAACCCTGTTTTAAATGAAATAACTAGTGCTGGCGATGAGGATGATTTCTTCGCGAAGTTGTCTAGTAACGATGCTCCTGGAATAGAAGATAATGCAGCATTGGGAATCTCTCAGTCTCACGAAAATGACGATAATCAACAGGCGCCAAAGGAGCAAATCACTGACGAAACCACAGCTTCTTCAACTTTTGCTCTGCAAGAACCTACACCTCTACCTTGGGAGGTAGACGAGAATGAACAAAAACCAAGCTCAGACAAAAATGAAGATAGCCACCTGAGTGAAGTCGATAACCAGGACAGTTCAAAGGACCAGGATCATCAGACTCATGAAGTAAACGCGGACAGTTCAGTACCAAAGAACGCAGAAAATAAGCTTCCTTGGGAACAGGAGGATCAAAAAGAGCAATCACAGGATTTAGATAGGTTGTTTGAAAAATTCAATAGCGATGAAGAGAATTACGAACAGAAAACAATTGGGTTTTCTAATCTCCCAACTACGGAGGCTATGGCAGACCCAAAGGAAGCTACAACAGACGCATTTTTACAAGAAGATACTCAACCAGGATCGAAAGAATCTGCCGACGAAAAGAAAGATGATTTTTTTGCTAAGCTCGGGTCAGAAGTATCTCTGAGCGATAGATTGGAAGGACAAAAAAACGAGCAGCAGGTGCAAACTGAAGAATCCTTAAAGACGAAGCTATCGAGTAAGGTTGATGCATTATCTTTCCTTGAGTTGGATAATGATTTACTAGAGGATGATGCGATTATAAGCGAACCTTCAATACCATCAGTGTCTAACGAGATTTCCGGTCCGGTTTATAATCTTTCCGAATCACATAGTGATAGTCTGGTTAGTAAGCCTTATTCTTTCCCATACAAAAAGGATTCTGATAAATCTGAAAAAGATGTCTCACGCTCTTTGGCAGATTCAAAGAAGCGGAGTGATGCCTATGATTTTCCACAAGATCTCATTGCATCAAAGGTTAAGCCAGCACCCAGAAAGTTGAACAAGTATTCGCCATCTGTTGAACAGAAGCTGGTACCTCCTACCAGATCCCCAGCTATACTGGAGAAGTCTATCAAAACGGAGAAGAGTGAGAAGCATCCAGAATCAATTGGATCTGCGGCGGTCACAAAAAAGAAGTCATTTTTTGAAGATCTACCCATACCAGTTCAAAATAAACCAGCGAAACCAGCTAGAGCAGCTGCCCCACCAAAAGCCCCATTAGAAAAACTGCCTGCGCCAATAAACATGAGTTCTAAACCACCACCTCCAAACCCTTATGCTGTACAAAATTTGAACAATGTTGGTAGTCAACCAATACACGGAGGGCCTCTTCATCAGGCTCCAATACAAAAAGCACCGGGGCACGGTATTTCTATGCCGAATCAGATGCCATCTGGACCACCTCAGGCAGTCAGAAGTCCTGCCGCGTCACAAATCCCTCCTGTGATTCCGCCACCTGGACCTGTGCCTATACCAGGAGTAGTACCAAATATTGGCAGTCAAAATGCTCCTCAATTACATCCTCAACCTTTTCCCAGCATTTCAAATCTGCTACCTGGTCATCCACCTGTAGACCACACCACGACTCGCAAGCTATCCAACGCTAATGTCGGAAATATTAACACTAATGTTGCGAGATACCAAGGTCAGCATTCAGCCACGAGTCCCTACGTTCCCAACGCGGGCCCATATGCTCCTAGTAATCATCGAAAAGCACACTCAAGAGCAAGTTCGTTAATTGGGGGGAAGGGCAAAGAAATCAACCCTTATGCTCCTGCTTTGCCAGCAGTGAACAGCCCGGATGGATTTCAGCATCAAAACTTTGCTCCAGCACCTAATAGTTCCAGCCAGACCTATTTGCAGCCCTCAATTGTATCTCCTACTTCCAATAAACTCAATCCGAACTCGGGTACTATAGGAAGGTCGAGAAATGTCTCTAATCCCAAACTGAATCCATACGCCAAGGACATACCTAAGAAAGTTGCTCCCAAAATTCAGAACCCAAATGCTCTTCTTCAAAGACAATTTCCCATATTCCATTGGTCTGGTTCAAAAAACGTCGTGTGCTTGATACCAAATGCTAATGTAAGTGGTGGTTTTCAACATTCAGTTTCAGAAAACATAAAGGTTGACAACATTTTCGAATTTATCAAAGACAGTCAACATTTTGCCTCATTTCCAGGTCCGTTACATAAATCTAAAACACGCAGAAAGGATTTAGAGAAGTGGCTTGAATCTCACATTGAAAAACTAATTTCCAGTCACTCGATTGAGACACAATATGACTTGTTGATCGCTCAAATTCTTCATGCGTTTTCACTCTCGCAAGGTAATAGAGATTCTAAAGAGTTTTTGCAAAGTTTATGCTCGATATTGGACCCAACTTTAGATTTCAATTCATCCGGTATAGCTGACATGATGAACTCTACTAATGTGGTGACAAATGCATACAGGCTAGATAATGGCGGAATAAATAACATTTGGCGGTTGTTGCAAATTGGTCATGTGGAACAAGCTTTAGAATTTGCCATGTCGAAAGGGGACTGGACGTTATCCTTGATACTTGCTAACAGCCGTGGACAAGATAGCTTTGCCAAAGTTGCTTCAGATTATGCCAAGGCAACATTTCCAGTGCAAAAAACACAAGGAAAAGTACACCATCTCATGCCGTTGATGCTCAAGCTATTCTCTGGAAACGTGGAATCCGCAATAGGTGATATAATAAATATTCCTACGGAGAATGAATGGTCGAGACTACACTGGAGGGAGATAATTGCGGCGACATTGATCAATAACCCTACTAAAAAGGTAGAATTTCTTACTGAGTTTGGTAAATTCATGTCTTTTGCAGGTGAGCCTTTGGTCACAACCATATGCTATATTGTTGCCGGTCTTCCTCTTTCCAATGTGACCAACGCAAACGGTATATCGTTCCCTGCAATTGGCCTTGGAAACTTTTCTCCAATATATTCGGAAATCTATGAATACTTGATGCAACTTTCCGGAGCTAATACGCCTTCTACTGGACTTGTTCATTTGATTCCTTTGAAACTCAAGCATGCACAAATTTTAGCAGATTACGGATATTTTGCCGAATCTCAAAGATATTGTGACATTATTGGTACAGTTTTGAAAGGACCGGAGAAAGCAAATATAATGAATCCTTCAATCTTTGCAGAATTTCAAACCTTACTAATTAGATTATCTGATTCAGGCTCAAATGATCAAAGCTGGTTTGGAAGCAAGATAACCAAGGTTAACTTGGACAAGATGTGGGGACAATTGGATAAGATTATAGGGGGTGAAGATGTCAAGACGAAGGCCTCAGAGAAAGGTGTGTTCAGTAAATTCAGTCCATCTATCTCGCGTGTTCCATCATCTATAGATATTAACACCCCTTCTAACCACCAGCTTCTGCCTCATGTAAGAGGGAATCATCCCGGGGATAATTTCAGTATGGTTTCCGCTCCAGCTACTTCTGAAAGTACGATAACTGGGTCTAAGATTGGTCAGATAGGACGGAACATTGAACAAAGGCCTAACCAACCATCTTCGCAAAATGTGTTTTCGACAGGAAATCAGACAAGTCGCACGGAAGGTCAATTACAAGGACCACCAAACATTTTGGGCCGAAATGAGTATGATTTTTCACCAAGGACAGATCATGGTACTGACCCTTCAAGGCATTTACCTCATAACTTATCACATACATCCTTACCGTCATACCACCCAGGGAATAATAACCAACCAAAACCTTCAAGTAAATACTTGCCTACTCAAAGAGGTGCTATGAACGCAACAGAGCCTAGCGTACCGTATATGAATAGCAAAGGAAACGAGTCCACCCTGTCGTTAGGTTCCAACGGCATCTCATCTTTGGGATTGCGATATTATGCTTCGTCTGACGTTAGGGCACCTGGTAATCTGAAAAGGCCTCCTCTCAAGAGTAACTCGTCTGTTGAAAGCTTTATCAAAACCGATAATTTCCGATCAAATAACAAGTCCCCTTCATTGCAAAGCGATATAAGCTTAGATTATCCTGAAGACTTCAAAACTACACCAAAAAGGTTCGAAGACCCAAGTACAAACGCTTCTCCCAGACGTCACGATAATACTATTCCTGAGACCATAAATGAAGTGACTGAATCCAGCTTATCTTTAGGATCCGAAAAAGGTGTCAATGGCGAGAGAAATGAGGATGAAAAAAAACAATCGAGTCAGCATACTTCGATTCTTCCACCCCCGCCACCACCCCCACCACAGCTTAATAGGTCGATGACGGCACCCCCTCCAAAGAATGATTTCAGTATTCAGTCTTCCAAAAAAGCAAATCCATATGCACCAACAGTGTCAAGTGGTAGAAGACCAGCAAGAAATAGATATGCTCCAACCGCTGAATTGAATAAACCAGCAAACAAACCAGGAAACGAGAGATCAGCCGATGAGTTAGGAGATAGAAGTCAGTCGGCTGAACATGAAAATAAGAGTTTTACAACAGCGCAAAACCCTGTTAAACCAATTTCTAATGGATTGCCTACTCAAGATGCCATGAAGACCCCAAACAGGCAGTCGAATTTTGATCCTGTGGATAAAAGAAGAACTAATGTGGATGATAGTTTCGATACATCATACAATACACAAGGAGAAGGTGATATCAGTACAAGTCCAGCCTTGAATAGCCGTGCACATGCGATTTCACAAGCTTTGAATCAGGCTTCTAAAGACACGCCTGAAAAAGAGTCGTTATTCTATCCATTCCAGGGTGATGGCATGAAGGAAAGAAGAGATTCTGGTTTCGGCTTAGATTCAGACTTTAGTGGCTTTCCTATTCCAGGATCGCCCGAATTGACAACAAGAGCTAACTCCGTGGTTGGTGGAACCCCAGGTTTATTCTCTTCCCGGTTATCGCAGTCACAACAGTCTGCTTTATATCAACAATATGAGGTCCAGGATGACACAGTGAGAGATTACATTCCAGTAGTGAACGAGGAAGATGAAGATTCCGAAGAGGAAGAACCCAAGGGAAAGAAACAAACAGAAACTAAGAACAAAGCAAAACAGCAAGAAAATGCAACACAAACTGGACAGCAGAGTGCAACTACTAGTAAGAAAGGATGGTTAAACTGGCTCAATAGCAATAATGATAAGCCACGTCCACACAAGGCTAAGTTGGGTGTCAAAAACTCTTTTGTTTGGAATGAAGAATTGAAGAGATACATCAATACAGCGTTGCCTCTTGAGGAACAGCTCAAGCCTAAGGCCCCACCACCACCACCATCAATGAAGAAGTCGGCATCAAAAAGCACTGGACCAAGCAAAGCACCTATGTCTAGCGCGCCAACACCAAGATCATCAACCCTGGGAGCCGCACCACCAGGCGCTCCGGCGTCTGGTCCTTCTCCAGGCGCCAATCATCCAAATTCCACACTTGCCCGGAATACCAACCCTCCTCCTACTATCTCATCGCAAAGGGCAGGTCCAAGCTTGACTAATGCAGGTCTTGATGATTTATTATCACTTGGAAGCGCATCGTCGGTAGGAGGTGCTACTAGTAGGAAAACGAAAAAGGGCTCTCGTCGTGGCTACATCAATGTGCTTGAGCAGAAATAATCTGTATATTGCCGATGTTAAACTTTACTCTTTATTTGCAAGAAATAAAATGCATTTTTACAGTCTATTTGGTCGATGTAGAATATAGTGAGCAGGCCGAACTGTTTTCGTTCTTAATACTCTGTCGCGAGGTGAACTTTTGCTGAGTGTATAGTTCATGCTCTTGTACCAACGTAATGCTCTATCGTTATCACTAAACACGGTTAAGCTCGTGCCTTCGTTGTCCAAATGCAGAAATTTGGTCTCTTTAGCACTCACTTCATTCAAGTACTCAGAAAACCGGTGAAATGATCCAATAAGTGCTTTGCCTATTCCCCTACCGTGGTATTGTGGATTCACATGGATCTCGTATAAGTATAGCACTTTTTCGTTATCTTCTACCGTTAACATGAACGAAATGAACGAAATGATTTTTTCAGTCAGGTCAACGATCCACACATAAAGCAAACCTGCTTCGTTCATTTCAATCATTTTTTCTTCCTTCCAGTGTCTCCCATTATTCTTTACGTAGAATTCCCCCAAGTTTTCGTCTAGTAGGTTCAAAAGCTGGAGTAAAACGTCTCTAGGCAATTCATGTGCGGGCAGATGATTCACTTTGCACTTATCTATCAGGTTTGAAGAGGCTAGGTTCTCATCAAAAACATCTGGAACCAACAAATTCAACGCCTCTGCTGTACTCCGTACAAACTCCTCGTCCTCTTCGTCAAAGTACATCGCCCTAGGGTGCTCTGGCCCTAGACTAAGCTGGAAAACGTCCTCTCATAAGCCGGCTATGTGCACACCAGCCAGGATCGCGCCCTTCAAAGAAAAAAAAAACATCCCAAGGCAAAGTGGCCACCACCAAGCGAACCATCATACATATTCAGGGCGATTGCATAGCGATTCATGGATGGATTCTCATCACAATGACAACTCACACAGCATGCCACAACAAGAGGTAACATTGAACAGCTCTCCGGAGCGGATCGGCGTAAATTCAGACCCAGGAAGAAATGTCGTTGACGACCTACACCACGTCCAAAGCGACAGAAATAGCAAGCTCTACTTCCCCCTTTCGTCCCCGATCAAGGAGCGTGTATCCTCGAGCTCGCTCCGTGGTGACCATTACCACCATTCGCAAAACAACTCGAGGTCAAAAATCATTAACCGCCATAACAAGCATGAGCGACTAAAAGAGATCCGTGAACTACACCGCCGGGAGCGATTGAACACAAACCGACTCAAAGCTAATGAAACACAATCGCTTTCCGATTACAGACTGTTCTTGGAGTCTCAGTCTGAGCATCCGGAAGTTTCTGCCGACATCGATCGGCTCCTTTCCTACGAACAGGAGGAAGGGCCAGCAGAAGACCCAGAACACCTCCTCCTGCAAAAGTACGAATCTGAACTAGAACAATATCTTCGCGATCAAGAGCGTGAGCTAGAGGCGCTTGTTGCTGACTTAGATTTATCTGATAATTGAGCTGATTTCAATTATGCATGCCGGGGCCTGCACTCGCCATGGTGCCAAGCTCTGTAATCTTTATAATCTTTAGTAAGATTTTTTTCGCGGTAATCTACGAGCAACCTACAAGTTCAATTTGGAGAACTTTCAGAATGAAACAAGGTGTCTATTTCCCAACATGCACAGAGCTCGGCCCTTCGAACGTGATGTCAAAGAAGGAAACTACATTTGCGTGTCTAGCAAGTCACAGAGAATCAAGAAGAAAGCCTTGGGCATCTTCAAAAATGTTGCGTTGATGCCCATTAGCATTAGACCTCGTCTGAGTGGTGAGAATGGCTTATTGTTCAGTCAAGATGCGAAAAGATTTTTCAACTTTTTTTTTTTTCGCTCTTTGATGGCCGAAAAGGGAATTCGATTCAATAATCTTTCTAATCTGATGGCATATGATCCGGGTGCTTCAGTAACATACGTTGTATTGAAGGGTCACGGCCTAGGTGAAGGTTGTGTTGAGAGCAGGATGCATTACGTTCACCTCAAAATAAGCGTTATAACCAGTTATCGCATCGGGTAATAAAACGTTGCATGGTCATATGCAACTGTTTTCCTGCCTGAATAGCTTGCATTGCATTCGACAAGGTCTCAATAGAAGATGATGTAGATGAAAAATTTTACTATTGGGTTCTCTCTATCCTACATAATTGGTTCATCAAAGGATTGTGGAAGATGCACTGGAGTTATTATATATATATATATAAGTCAATGGCCAGCACAAATGCCGAGTTTTGAAGTGGAAAACAGTTGAAACTACTGAATAGACCTTGCAGATCTAAAATGGTTTGTTTGAAATCTGTTGTTAGCGGTGCCCTTTTCGTTCTGCTGGTTCTTGCTGGTGATGGCTTTGTTGTCTACCATAAAGATTCACTCGGAGTTGTTGCGTGCGAAACGTTGCTTCTGAAGGCTGGAACTCTTTTTGGTGCGAAGGATAAGGCTGGGTACTGTAATGTCAAGAACCAACCCGCTTTGGGTTCCATGGCTCTTTGTTTAAATCAGATCCCCCACAAAAAAAGTATCAACTCGTTCATTAAATCGTGCTCAGAGTACGATTTGACCAGAGAGCAGTTTGATGCTGCTTACAAGAATGCCACCAAGTATCAGATCGACCCTAAGAAGGACTCGCTGTTCCTGAAGACTAGTCTTTTGCACAAGCCCGTCAAGCTCAACGAAAAGAACGTTTTGGGAGGATGGCACTCGGCACTCGGTCGTTACATTAACTACAACTGGGCTTACTGGTTCGGTATTGCCTTGTTAGCCTATTGGTTCTTCATTATGTTTGTCGCTGGTATTTGCAACTACGCATACTTTTTGTTCCCAGGATTCGTCAAGTCTTTGAAAGGTAAATTCGTAAATACCTACAGAAAGTACATTTCCTTGCCTGCTACTGGAAGAAGGGCACACGCTGAAAGCAAGTCGTTCTTGAAGATATTCCAGTGGTTGGTGCCAACAAGATTAGAGACTATTCTTATTGCAGGATGGTGGGTTTTGGCCTTAGCATTCAATGTTTGCAACTACAACCACGATGATCCAAATCTCTTTTGGCCCACGTCTGAGTCCGCTGAGATTGGCCGTAAGATTGCCGACAGAACTGGTGTTATGGTGTTATTCTTGATCCCCGCCATGGTTTTGTTTGCTGGAAGGAATAACTTCATGCAATGGCTCTCTGGGTGGCCACAATCAAGATTTATCATGATTCACAAGTGGATCTCCAGAGCATCTTTCATTTTGATTATTCTTCATGCTGTTGGCATGACTTATAACGGAAAAGGTCTTGGAAAGTACGAAATCCGTAACAAAGAAGAATACGTTATATGGGGTTATGTTTCCTTGGTTGCATGCAGCATTATGTGTTTCCATTCTTTATTAGTTTTTAGAAAGCAAAACTACGAACTTTTCGTTTTGACCCACATTATTTTGGCCTGTCTCTTCATTATTGGAGGCTGGAGACACGTCGAGGAAAAGATGTTTGAACAATTCTTCATTGCTTCTGTTGCTGTTTGGGTGTTTGATAGAGTTATCAGAATCGGTCGTTTGACTGCATTCGGTGTTCAAACGGCTCACGTTGAGTTGAAGGCGAATGAAACACTTAAAGTTGTTGTTAAGAGACCCACTTACTGGAAGCCCTTCCCCGGTTGCCATGCTTTCATTCACTTTTTAAGACCTACATGCTTCTGGCAGTCGCACCCATTTACCATCGTTGACTCTGCTGTTGAAGAAAACACCATTACTTTTTACTTGAAGGTCAAAGGTGGTATGACTCACGGTTTATACCA
This sequence comes from Millerozyma acaciae, assembly GCA_001600675.1. NCBI lineage: Eukaryota > Fungi > Ascomycota > Pichiomycetes > Serinales > Debaryomycetaceae > Millerozyma > Millerozyma acaciae. The sequence goes on along the minus strand of BCKO01000007.1, from coordinate 140,316 downwards.
ATTTTTAGCTAAACAGCCAGGTCACTCTTCAAAGATTAAGGTCTTGGTTGAAGGTCCATACGGCCATAGAATTCCCGTCAACAGGTATGACAATGCAGTCTTCTTTGCTGGTGGTAACGGTGTTCCAGGTTTGTACTACGAAGCCAGAGAGTTGGCCAAGAGATCTGTCGACAACCAAAGAGTTAGATTCTACTGGATCATCCGTCATTACAAGTCGCTTGACTGGTTCCACGAAGAAATGCTCAAGTTTAAGGACACAATTATCGAGCCCATCATTTATGTCACGCAACCAGACGCTGGTTTGGCGATCCCAATCGCCCAAAGCGACGATCTGAGTAAATCAGAGGCCGAAGAGACAAAGAAGGAGGACGACGAACCCTCCTCAGAGGATAAGAGCCGCGACTTCATCCAAGATTTAAAGAGCTCTTTATCCTTTGTCGAATTTAGAGAAGGTAGACCTCCTATTGCAAGTTTGGTGCAAGAGGAGATGAAAACCGCCAACGGATCCATCGCTTTTATCACCTGTGCTCATACTACAATGGTTGATGACGCTAGAAAGTCCGTAGTGGATAACATCACTACTTGCCCTCATCGTGTGGACTACTTTGAACAAATGCAAAACTGGTAAGTTTACTGACAGTTCATTTTTGTTTTTCTTTTAGGCATGAATATTGAACTATATTTCTTCAAATTCACATCCTTTTATAGCATCTCATTCCAACTAATAATTAGATTAATATATTCGAGTATAATACGACACATTTACTATAGTTTTTTTTAGTGTATACCTAACGTCGTCGTTGTGGATATTTCCTGAAAAAAATTAGGAACACGCTATTTGTTTACTAAAACGCGATGGAAAAATTTTGAACGAAAGGATCGTTTGGCTGATCTGAATTCTTTTCTCTTTTACATACTCTTCTTACGCCAAAGAAGAGGTTATAAACTAAGACAGCCTGTCAGAATAACCTTAAGCTAAAGAAGATTCTGGCTTTGCCCCAAGAAAACAGAGATCATTTGGTTGGCAAAGAAAATCACAATTTAAGGGAGAGATCGCGTCAACAAAACGTTAGATAGCAATTTTTTCAGTCGTTCGCTAAATTAACAAGGCATAGATCTTCAACCAGTGGGTAGACATTCATTCTAGGACTATAACGAAGCTCGGATCAGATCAAAAGCTCCCCCAAAAAAGATGAGAGTCATATATCCAAGGTATGAAGAAATCGCTCCCACAGCGAGTGCGGTCGAGGACGAATTTGAGAGTTCCTCCGTTGACGTATACTCTAGATCAGAGTCCTCAAGCTCCAGTGATAGTTGCAAGCATAGTCACTCAAGCGATTGCCAAAAACCGGTGAGTGAAAACTCGTTGACTATTGGGTTAGCGGTCGGTATTCCGGTGTTCGTGATATTGGTGGTTTTGGGATTTTTCTTGTACCGCAACTATAGAAAAGACAAGAAGGAGTCTATGGAGCACGATCCCGACTTTGACGAAACTGGAGAACCAACCGCTTTGCCCGACTTCCCTAGCCAGAAGGAGTATATGGAAGATCCATTCCATAACAGAAATTCCATAAGGTATCCCACTAATATGGGCAACAGGGACGTGAATAAGTCAGCCGCTTCATTAGCTCCCACAGCACAAGCTGAGAAATACATTGATAGCTTTGCTCTTCCATACCATCACCAGACAGGGTCCAAAGCATCGTTAGATGAATATGCTCGTCAGTTGGGTGATTATAAGCCGTACGGATATTCAGAAAGGGGTTCAGTTGCTCATATGCCGAAGACAAGAACCTCCAGCGTAAGCTATTTAACCGGTAGCTCAATCGCAAACGGACACTCAGTTTCGCCCCAAAAATCCAATCTTAGAACAGAGCGCTATAATCAAAGCGAGAGGAGTCCAACTAAATCCTTTCGTCGTAATAATGACACAAACTATTCCAATTTACCCAACGAGTCTTCTGCAGATTTAGCGACAGCGAAATCCCGCCAAAGCACCGACTTGGAGTCTGTCAGTAATTCAGAGTCGGAAACTGATTCTCAGGACAGTAAGGAGAAGTTTGGAATTAACTACGAGAACGAATCACACTTAGCGCTCAATGACGATATAAGTACTGGAGGTAGACAAGTGAGGAATGTATCCGATGCATCTTTCAATACCACTACTCAGAGCCTAAGTGGTTTCGAACCAACTTCTGAGCAATATGACGATACATACTTACAGGATGATACCACCAACGATATAAACGAGGAGAAAGAGTATGTGAGTAGGGAAGGTGAGGATCAAGTCCATAACAACGAACCACAAAGCTTACCAGAGCCTCAAACCGAAGAATTCGGTCGAGATGGTCGAGAAGCTGAAATAGATCATGAAGAGGCTCTTGATACTGAGGAACCAAAGAGATCTCTTGAGATAAATCAATCGGCTAACGAAATAGAACCACAAATTCCTTCGCTTCAAGTTGATACAGTCGATGATAACGAGGATGATCAAGAGAACAACAAGGATCTGTCTACCTTAACCGTTCCTGGAAGTGGCACGGGTAGAAGTAAATCACCACGGATAAGTGCTTTCAACTTGCTCAAAAATGACAGCGATGAAGAGGAAGACGACGGATTAACTGCAGAACAAGAAGAAGAATTGAAGCGAATGAAATCTGTCTATAAGGTTTATTTCGATCGTGGAAATTCTGTTCGTCAAAAAGAAGGTGACGAAGGAAAGAGTAGGAAATTTACACCTGATCCTAACTATGCTTTGGGTGACTTGCCTAAAAAAATCGATGAGCTCAAGATTAATAAGGACTTAAAAACTGACACAAGCTATGATAAGAGAATGACGACAGCATCGTCAATTTACAGTGAGACTCCGATTTTCTCTAGTGAAGAACAACAATTCTATAACACACAGCAACAATTTGCTAGTGATCCAAATCTGTATCGCTATCAGTACGCACAACCTCAACAATATCAAGCAGTGCTGCCACCTCAAGCACATCCTGTTGAGTTGCCTCCTTTGCAGAGTCTCCCACCTCCATCTGAAATCAGGAAATCGACAATACAGACTTACACCGATTATCAGCCGAAACTCAAAAACGGCTTTCCACAGCAAAAGCAACCGTTTGTGCCAATAGAGAATGATCAAGTTTGGTCTCAACCATTGCAGCCTTCGGCTTCACAACAAAATATTCCATACAGCGGATCACAACAGTCACTAGTCTCTTCTAAGAGTACAGGAAACAACCACGCGGTACCTTCTGCAACGCAGCTTTCAAGATCTTCCGTGGTAATGTTGAATCCCGTCACTGAAATCAAAAAGCAAAGGAAATTCACTCCGGCTGGGTCTTTACCAACTGGGGCAGCACCTTTCGGCAATGGAAGTAGTTACTCGTTAACTAATCAGTCAATGCAAAATCTGGCCTTCCAGAACCAGTACTACATGAACAGTCTGCAAAGTCAGCCAGGCTCAGAAAGCGATTTGATTCCTGGCAATAGAAAGAGTGATATTAGAAGGATGATGAATACAAACTTTTAATACCTACGCTCTTCTCTTCTTCTCTCGTCTGAAATCATCGAAGTGCAAAGTATATCATGCATCATAATACGGACTTCATTCGATGGTGTCGTCGAAACACTATTTTATTATCAAACTTGTATTCCTTACATTATACCAATAAAGTCAATGAACTAATATACACGTAGCACCTATACCTTTCGTAATCTATGAACTACCCGTCACGACAAGTCAAAATCGTCAATCTTATTTTTGTATTTGAGAACATTACGCTTGATTTTGGAGGTGTCGACCCAGGTCAAGTAGTCCTCTAGATTTCTTGTCACAAGGTAAGCAGGATCAGTAATCACATTAGGACCAACCCTAACGTGGCCCTGCTCAACAAATGTTACGGCGTCCTTCACTGTCTCCGCCATCTTTAATCTACACATAACAACAGGGATTCTTCTCCTGCAAATGGCACTCACTGTTACCTTATTCTCCAAGTCAGAAATCTTGGATCTGGACGCAAGTATTCCCATCGAGTATAGCTTTTCGAGCAATAACTGTTCGTGTTTGATTCTGAACGGATCTGTTGCCTGCAAAAGAGAGAGTTTGTGTGCTAATTTCCTTATTTCACCGCAAATTTTGTTGTACTTATGGTAGTCTTCACGATTTTGGATATGGTATGTCCTCATCACCTGCGTATCTCTGTGTCCCTGATCTTGCTTCCAGTCAAGAAAGTCCACCTTTTTGAGGAGCTTCTGCTCATGATGCTTAAGTTGCCTAACCATCTTGTCTATGTAATTGCTTTCAAGCCAAGTTAGTAAAGTATTCAGCAAAGTGAAAAATTATGGTGATGAGAGAAATCTTTTTCATTTTGTGTAACAACTTTTCCAATTTTTCAACCACCTGAAAATTGGTGGAATCGTTGAACAAGTTTGTACTACAGCATTCGACGTTAGAGCCAACACAGACAGTCTAATTACAGGTAACAGCAATGCTCTCTAGAATACCCAGAGCAGGTTTCAGACAAGTGCGTGATTTATCGTCAACTTTGTCGGTACGTTCGAACATTGGGAAACAACCTATCAGCATAGGTGAACAAGTTGAATGCTACACAGAAGAGATTCCATACGAGTTTTGCAAATCATTCAGCAAGGGGAAGATTACTGTTTCTTTGAATAAGCAGATAGTGACCAAGGGCCCCAAGGGTGTGTTGAAGTTGGCGGTGCCCGGATTCGTCAATGTGAAGAACGATAAAAACTTTGTCTCGATCAGTGTTGAAGACCCCAACGACAAAATTCAAAGGACGATGTGGGGGACGTCTAGAGCTTTAGTACAAAACAACGTCATAGGCACCACAGAGGGGCACTTGGCCATTGTGAAGTTTGTTGGTACCGGTTACAGAGCCACCATCGAAGACGGTGAAAACGGGTCCAAAGTCGTCGCTCTCAAGGTGGGCTTTCCTTACACTCCCAAGCTACAAGTGCCGGAGGGCTTGACTGTGTCGTCGCCTAATCCCACCAGACTCTTGATAGAAGGCTTGAACAAGCAGCAGGTGAAGCTTTTCGCTGCCAGAATCAGAGAGCACAAGAAGCCTGAACCATACAAGGGTAAAGGTATCTTTGTCGATGATGAGACGATTAAATTGAAGGAAAAGAACGTGAAATAGTGATTTTTTTTCCATCTAAGTATCATTAGATGACGAACAGACAATGCATATCTACCCACCTTCCGCTATAACGCTACATCTACACTAGATATACTTCATTTGTAAATATCCATGCTAGTATAAGATTCAATAAATTTGTTACACAAAATTGTAATAGTGAACAAAATTTTCAGTCGATTTTCGTGGTCACTTCTATTTCAAACTACACCCAAATAAACACACTAGTACTCGAGACGGTCCACGATGAGTAGCATAACTAAAGGGATGCTCACCAGATGTGCTGGCATTCGGACTGGTATGCTTTCTTTCACCAGGAGTGCAGCCCAGCTTACATCAATACATGCTATTCCTTACATGAAGACCCAACCACCAAAGATCAACCACTCTCTTGAGATGTCGAACTTGAGAAAGACCTTGCTTGGAAGACCTGGGTTGTTAGGAATAAAAAAGGGAATGATCACTTGGTACACTGAAGAGGGAGAACAATTTGGAGCTACTGTTATCGAGATAGATAACTGTGAAGTAATCTTGAATAAGACGCCAGAAACCCATGGATACACCTCTGTATTGTTGGGACAGCATGACAAACTCAAAAATGTGCATAGAAAAGACTTGAAGTTGTTTCAGCAGGCTGGTGTGAGTCCTAAAGCCCATTTAGGAGAGTTCAGAGTCAGAGACGAAAAAGCGTTGATACCAGCAGGAACCGAGCTCAAGGCTGACTACTTTGCTGTTGGACAGCTTGTCGACGTCAAGGCAGTGAGCAAAGGGAAAGGTTTTGCCGGTGTCATGAAGAGACATGGTTTTGCCGGTTTAAACGCATCCCATGGTGTGTCTAAAGCTCACAGATCCGCAGGTTCTATGGGAGGTTGTCAAGACCCCGGTAGAGTTTTGCCAGGTAAAAAGATGGCAGGACGTATGGGTGGCAGAAATTGCACTGTGTTCAATAACGAGGTTCTTCATGTTGACAGCGAGGCTGGTATCATGGTCCTCAAGGGGCAAGTTCCAGGCCCAAAGAATGGCTACATCAAGATCAGAGACGCTTTGAAACTTTATGGCAAAGCTTTAAACTCTACCAATAAATAAATTTGTAAATAGCTTTAACCTCAATTACACATAAAAATATTGAAAAGCTCATCACACGGCATCGATTGCCTATGGATTCATACTTTATATACCTTTTAATGTGAAGTTTGACCTCAAACTTCATACTAAAAAATATGTATATCAAACAAGGTAAAATCTCGATTTGATACAAGAAGGTTCCAAAAAATAGTGAAACACCGTTAACGAAGACAACTCCCGGATGGTTCTGGTAAAAGGCAAGAACCATGTACGATTTTGAAGTTGATCTTCCGGCGATGAAGAAAAAAAGAAACTCGGTATGGGAAGCTGCTCGAGCTTTGAATTTATACTTGATGTACCATTTCCGGGTAAATTACAGACTTCCTCTTTGGGCAATAAGCGGCAAGTTTTGTATATTCAGACTTTTTTTTATTTACAAGATAAAATACTAACTAACGTTGGTGTAAAGTAATATATTGTACTTCGAAGCTATGCCTGTAGTGGAACTACTTACTTCTCGTTAAGATGGAATTTGTCAAAAACTCTAAAGCACTTCTAGCGTCAGACTCTGGTAAAACTCTCAAATTTTCCAACGCCTTGAAACAGTATTTCTCTGCCATAGCTCTAGTCTTCTCCAAACCATCGAACTCTTCGACAGCCTGCCTTGCAGCTTCAATATCTCCCTCCTCGTTGAACTTTCTAGCTATCAATGCACCCAATTCAGGTTTTTCTTTCCATGCGAACAATATAGGAGCAGTTGCCAAACCAAGCTTGAGGTCTGCTTGACTGGGTTTACCAAAAGCTTTATCACTTGAAGTATAGTCTAAAATGTCGTCTACTATTTGAAAGCATAATCCCAAATTGCGGCCAAATTCGTAGCAGTTTTCAATAATATTGTCTTGGGCCCCGCTGAGGACTGCTGCTGCTCTTGACAGCTTTGACATCAATGAAGCGGTCTTTAAATATGTTTTGTGTAAATAATACTCGAATGCTGCATTGACGTTCGTCTCATGATCGACTGTTTCCGGGGTCTTAACGGCGTACTCATGTTCTTTTGTAGGGACTTTGCCTGTTGCCTTGGGAATAGTTTTTATCTCTTGGTCATTTTCTATGGAATTCAAGTCTTCATTGCTGACAACGGTATTCTTTAATTGCATAAACTCACCTTCGACCAAGTTGGCAATTGTCGTTGACAAAAGTTCAATGACTTCTGGATTTCTAAGTCTAGCAATTGCAACCGATGCTCTCCCTAACAAAAAGTCTCCCGCTAACACTGCCATTTTATTGGAGAAGGCTATATTTCCACTGGGCCTTCCACGCCTAGAGTCAGATAAATCAATGACATCGTCATGTAATAATGAGGCGGTATGGATCATTTCGACGATCTCTGCAAGACGGCGCTGTTTAGGAAGAATACCATTTATAGCATCAAACTCGGGCAATCTATCCATCGGCTTGGATAATGGGTCCAATATAACCTTCGGATTGATGCCATGCAAAATATTTAACGGCGAAATCGAATCATTGACCGACTTTCCTGCTATTGAGGTTTCGCTGGGGGTTCCTGGGAATTTAGGCTGGTTTGAAACATCGTCTGCGTCTATCTTTATTCTATTTCTCTCGCTCAAAGGAATTTTCAGTAGCGACTTCGACAAAAGTAGCACTATTAATGGTCTTACATTTTTCCCTTCAGCTTCAAAGTAATACGACGATACTCTGTTCAATGTAGGATGTCCGGAACCTATTAAATTGGCAATCAGCTTAGCTAAATTAGACATTTCATGGCTCACTATGGAGAATGGATCCTCAAAAACGTTCTTGCTTTTGGGTTGAACCAATTTTTCAGCTGTCTCAATAGCAGTTTGAAATGTGTTTGTAGAGTAACTTCTGCTTGTGCAAGCAACTCTCAATACAAGAAGCTTCCTCGGACCAACATACTTCAGCCAAATAGAACTCATTCTTCGTCAATGCCACTCTATCAAATAAATATGTGCTTAAATATTTTTCAGTTGGAGCACATTTGCTATTTAGATAAAAACCATTGTACCCACACGACTTTTGTATCCATTTAGGTTAGCATATACAAATACATAGGTATGTGTGATAGTATATGGAGAGGTGAAGAGAGGCTTCAGATTGAATAGTCTTTACGTTGTTCTGGATGCAAGTTTTTCAAGAAAACATCAGGTGGTGTCAAGGTTCCAATACATCTTTTGGCATGCAAATTTAAAATCGTCAAACCAACGAGATAACTGGCATTGACCCAACCAAATCCTTCAGTAGCAACACCTTTGAAGTCAAGTCCTTGATTTCCATACTCTGCGTTTACCTTATGAGGTACAGCACCTTCTGACACATCGTATTTCTCGACGACTACTCCATTGTAGTCAACGAAAGCTCTTGTCATTAAGAATAACCACCTATAAGCCAATCTTCTGGTGGCCCCGACGTAGCCGTAATTAGTCAAGCCAATCCATGCTAATATTTGTTGAGGTGCCCAACCGTAAGGGTAGTCCCATTGTCTGGAAGGTCTGTTCAAATTGATCTCTCCACGAGACTTCAACGTACCAGCAACCAACCCTCCATACTCTTCAAATTTAGGAAGAGAATTCTTGACCAATTTTTCAGCTTGTTCTTTCGTTGCAGCTTCTGCCCATAATGGCCAGAATGCAGTGGCGGATTCATAGCCAGTTTGCTCTTTAGTTTTGATGTTGTAGTCATAAAAAATAGAATCTTCCTCATTCCATAAGTACTTAGTAATCCTTTCCTTTCTCGTCTTAGCTCTCGCCACCCATGTTTCGTTTTTTTCGTATTCTCCTTGAAACTCATCGTAGAGCTCCTCGTGGAAATAATTGGCAATGATGAAAGCAATGTCAGTTTCGTATTTGTATAACAAGGAGTTCAAGTCAACAGTAGCTAGGTAAGCACACTTACCCTCAAGCCGATAAGAAGTATCATGTCCAGATTCTCTAACGGCTCTATCGTGTAATAGATACTCGTCTAAATCAGGCTCTTTGATTTGCTCGTTGTTGTATGCCTCTATGAACTCTTCTTGAGAAATTCCATATTTTTCAATATAAGGTTGAAGAACAGTCGAAAAGTGGGAAGCCTCAGTTTCAGGTGGGATTCCGAGACCATCGGGGTGATAGCAAGATAAACCGGTCTCTTTGTCGAGTCTTGGCTCTGCTACCCAAACAGTTTTATATTCTTTTATAGCTGCTAGGGTGGCCCTTCTTAAAAAATCTAAAGCCTCCTCACGTCTTTCAGGAGCAACTTCTATGGTCTTGTTAAAGACCCTCAAAGCCATGTCTGTCAAGAAAGGTGGCTGTGATCTCGTAAGATAGTAAGATCTGTTTGCATTCAATATCTTACCATAATGATGAATTTCGTAGATGAAGTTCTCGGTCATCCCTCTAGCCAATCTCAAATGTTCTTGCTTGTCTGGAGTGACATCCGTGAGAAGACCAAGCGTTTCCATGTAAGAATCCCACCCGTACAATTCATTGAATCTTCCACCTGGTACAACATAAGGCTCATTGATCAATTTTGTTGGATCAGTTTTATCTGGGAAAGCAGCAAGTGCAAGTAAGCCGGGCTTCTTATTGATGGAGCGTACATATCTTGCATCAATTGTCTTTGGCAAGTACTGTACATCTAGTATTATATCGGGGTTATCTTTTTTGATCGAGTTGAAATAGTCGTATTGGTCTTTCCTGTTGTAAGGAACATATATTCTGTGGCTGACTTGGCTTTTGTGAACAGCGCCATTCTCGTCTTTCACCTCCTCCTGAATTTTGGTGTCTCGAGACATCTCAACTATATTGTGCTTGTTGACTTCTCTCGTCAAAGACTTCCAGAATTGTGTCGAAATGAGACGATGCATCCTACGAACTGGATTCTCGTTCAAACGACTCTCGTCTAATATAATCTGTTTTCTGCCAAACCTCTTGGCTATAGTCAACTCTTGTAATAAGTTGGAAAGCATGTAGGTGCCCCTGATAGACGACGAGTTGAATCCATTGGAGTTCGCAGTCCCCAATCTCAACACTTTAGGCCCACTGTCCTCAATGGTTATCTGACAGTTGTGGTCAGTGTCCTCGTTTTCAAGAAGCTCCTTCAACGTGAGATCGATGTCTTGAATGTAGAATTTCTTCGGGCGAAAATGGGAGTCATCTAGCGAAGCTCTTCTTCGAGTCATGAATTTTTGCCTCTCGGCCTCGAAGTTGAGCTTTTCCTCAGAGTTCAACGCTATATCGTCTTCGTAGATAGGTAATATACTTCCTTTCCGCAATGTGGACCCTTGCTGGTTCTGCGGCTGGCCAATTGTGCTTGGTTCTGGTTCTGAGTCCGATCCAGCCTTGGAGCCGGGATCTGACTCTTCACCTAAGTGGAATTTCAGAAGCCCCTCTGCCACCGAACCGTTGCCGCTGCCTCTGTTAGCACTCCCGAACGGATTCGAAAAGCTGGACGCTATTTTCGGGTCTGGCGTCACAGTGCCTGAGGAAGAATCCACTTCTTTCGGCGGCTGCTCAGTGTCGGTGCTGTCGTCCCTGGATAACGACGTCAAGCTATCGAACATCAGCGACCGATTCTTGGTCTCAATCACTGAAAACGTCCTCACCCTCCCAAACTTGGAGTTTTTAGGCGCCTTGGCGGGATTGGTATTTTGTCCATAGTAATTCTCTGGATCGTCGTATGGATTGTGTTCTTCGCTAGAAATCGAAGTAGTACTTCTGTGCAGTGGTCGAACCATAACGCTTGCTGTAAAACTATGTTGTCTAACAAGAACTATGTTAATCTGTTACAATCTACTGTCACTTTAACTTGTTTTCAAATTTACTCCCCTTATCTGGCCTGTTGATGTATGCGATGGCAACAAAACACCCTAACACCACACGCCATAACCGTCAACCCAAAACGTCATTCTACGAAACACCCTAACACCCATACAAAAACACCGTCATCACAAGCAACGTCAGTTGCTACTTTTAGTTACGGAATTCTATGGCCCTCTCCTATGAGCACCGTTTAGAAATGTATAGAAGTTCTACACTAGCCGCCGCTATTTTCTCACATATTTGCTCTAACTCCAGAAATTCCCATACGTCACTGGAACCGGCCAACAGCTCCGTCTGACGCCCACCGGCTGGGCCCAATGTAGCTCTACCTAGAGACCTGGATCGGTAGTCGTGCCACAAAAAGAAAATGCCACAAAAAGGAAAAGTCACACAAAGAGAAAAAGAAGTTTAGCGTAAAATCACGGAGCACCTATTCCGGATTCTTCCTGTTTGTATACAGTAACGTTCTTGCGCCCACGAAATTTCCCTTGGTAGCTTCCCGCCCTTCCCCTGTTCGTGGCAGGGACAAAACATCGGTCAACCAGGCGAGATCGGAGCTGGGGAGAGTGGCCGCGGGCTTTGCCCGTAGTCCCGGCGGTCCCATTCCCCACCAATCCACTCACCCGGAGACCAATGTCAGTGCATGGATTCCCCATAATTTGGAACGTCCACACCGTTTCACTATATAAGAAGGGGCGATCCATACAAACATTTATATCTAAATACCCCAAGTCAATTTATTGGAAATATTCAGTTAGTAGCTATAAATTATTCAAAGTCAAGTTCATCAAAATGGTCAAGGTTACAGTTTTAGGAGCAGCAGGTGGTATTGGACAACCATTATCATTGTTGTTGAAGCTCAACAACAAGGTTGACGAGTTATCTTTGTTCGACGTTGTCAACGTTCCTGGTGTTGGGGCCGATTTGTCGCACATCTCGTCCAATTCGTCTACGTCTTCACACTTGCCATCTTCCAAGGAAGACAAGACGGCGTTGGCATCAGCATTGAAGGGCAGCGACTTGGTTGTTATCCCCGCTGGTGTTCCCAGAAAGCCAGGTATGACCAGAGACGACTTGTTCAACATCAATGCGTCGATTGTCAGAGACTTGGCACAGGGCATCGCTGAAAATGCCCCAAAGGCGTTTGTTTTGATCATTTCCAACCCCGTGAACTCCACTGTGCCAATTGTCGCAGAAACGTTGAAGAAAAACGGAGTTTACAACCCACAGAAGTTATTTGGTGTCACCACGTTGGACATTGTGAGAGCCAACACTTTCATCTCGCAGTTGTACCCCTCCGAGACCAAGGCTACCGACTTTAACATCAACGTCGTTGGAGGCCACTCCGGTGAGACCATTGTTCCTTTGTACTCCATCGGCAACTCGAAGCAGTACTACGACAAGTTGAGCGAGGACGACAAGAAGAAGTTGATCCACAGAGTTCAATTTGGTGGTGACGAAGTCGTTCAGGCCAAGAATGGTGCAGGTTCCGCCACTTTGTCCATGGCATACGCCGGCTACAAGTTAGCCGAGTCCATATTGAGCGCTTTGTCCTCGTCCTCAAGCGAAGTTGTCGAGTGCACCTTCTTGAACTTGGACAGTTCCATAAAAGGTGCCGCCGAGGCCAAGAAGTTAGTCAACAACTTGGACTTCTTCTCCTTCCCTGTCAAGTTGGGACCAAACGGTATCGAAGAAGTCAAGTACGATGTGTTGAACAAGGCCAACGACGACGAGAAGAAGTTGTTGGAAGTGGCCATTGACCAATTGTCCAAGAACATCGAGAAGGGTGTTGCATTCATCAAAAAATAGACCGTGTTCTCGAAAAATAGTCTTTACGTAGTTGCAACTAGTACACTCATCATCAATACACTTTTTCTATGATCGCAAATTGCTATCTTGAGCGACGAGCACATCTTACGACTATGTAGTTATCACGACCCCTATGTTCGCTCCATGCCCCTTCTAGAATTCAATGTTCCTGCTATATCTCCCAGCAGTGATGAATGTCGCAAAGGTGGCAATCCACGGATCTTCTTCTACAGAGAAAACGTCCACTCTCCTTGAGACTTACACAGTGCCACACATTTTCTCTACTAAAGCTTAATCGGCTCACCTCATTGTAGCTTTCGGTGAATACAACCACTTGCTTCACCCACCTGTCTGACAGAAGTGTACTTCTATCTAGAAAGATAGGACACCTGTTCTCGTTTTTGTGTAATTGTTGAAAGATTTTCTAGTACAAAATAAAATACATTAGAATATCCTAAATAAAAATCTAAACACATACTAACGGAAGCAAAAGAATCAAACAAGATTGATCGTGAATAAATTCGTAAGTAGCCCAAAGTGACTATATAAAGTAGCTACATAGTATTTTAAGTTACCCAAGCTACATTATTCCTGAAGATTGCGAGACAAGAACAGCGATACTGACAGTTAAAGTGTTTTAGTGATTTGTTAGTATTCAAAATTTCGCCTCTACTAATTTTCAAGTTTGTCCCTACTGATAATTGAACTGAAAACAGAATAACATAAAAAGGTAGATCAAGTGACAATCTCTTCCTATCTACCGAGTTTAATCTAGCGTTAAAGTAGCAGAAGAAAGTTTAAGCCGAAAGACGATGGATTCTATTCTTGATTTTTCGAAGGAGCTTGACATCAACATTTTTGATCAAGTGGTAGAGACGTTTTTCAAGGGCTCCGGAGTAGATCAACAGAATGCTCAATTGGTTTTGAACCAGTTCCAAGAGCACCCCGAATCGTGGAAGCGATCAGACCAAATCTTGTCGAGTTCCAAGAACGCCCAATCGAAGTACATCGCTTTGTCCTCATTGAATAAGCTTATTCAATATAGATGGAAGACGGTGCCTGAAAACGAACGGGTCGGCATTCGTAATTTTATTGTGAACATGATCATTTCACTTTGCGACGATGAGGAGATATTCTTGTCAGAAAAAGCCTTAATTAATAAGATTGATTTGACGTTGGTTCAAATTTTGAAACAAGAGTGGCCTCATAACTGGCCTCAATTCATCCCCGAGATAGTGTTGAGTTCCAGGTCCAGTTTCAACGTTTGTGAAAATAATATGATAATCTTGAAGTTGTTGAGTGAGGAGGTTTTCGATTTTAGTCAAGATCAGTTGACGCAAGCCAAAGCAAAAAGTTTAAAGTTGAGTATGAAAGCCGAATTCGAGGAGATTTTCAAATTATGTTATGAAGTTTTAGACAAAGCATCGAAACCATCTTTAATAATTGCTACTTTGAGTGCGCTATTAAAATATATCCCTTGGATACCTGTCAACTACATCTTCCAGACTGATTTGCTTCTCTTTTTATCTAAAAAGTTCCTAGGTCCAGCTGATACCCGTGCCATAACTTTAAAGTGTCTCACGGAAGTTGCCAATATTGTATCGCCAGACAATTCTGAAAAAGCTATAATCAGTTTCAAGGATACAATGGAACAAATATACTTAATTGTACCTCCAAGCACCAATTTAAAACAGTCATACAAGGTAGCAAGCTCTAATGATCAATCCTTTCTTCAAGATTTGGCTATGTTTTTGACGACGTTTTTGAGTAATCACTTGATTGCTTTAGAGCAGAATGAAGCCTTAAGAGAGTTATTATTAAACTCATTACATTATTTGATCGAGCTTTCCAGAATCGAGGAAAGAGAATTGTTTAAGACCTGTTTAGATTACTGGAGTAACTTTGTTTATGGTTTGTTCCGTGAAATTCAAGAGTTACCGCAAAATGAACTCTCACCTTTCACTCAGTTGGCGTATTCTAGTTCAGTTAGAGCCACATCAGGTGGTGCCCCAGAGCCCAAGTTCTTGGCCAATTTCCCACTTAGGTCTCATATGTACTCGGCGATTTTGTCCAAATTGAGATTAGTTATCATTGAGTCCATGGTCAGACCAGAGGAAGTCTTAATTGTTGAAAATGATGAAGGTGAAATTGTGAGGGAGTTTGTCAAAGAGAGTGATACAATTCAGTTGTACAAATCTATGAGAGAAGTATTGGTGTACTTAACTCATTTGGATGTCCTCGATACAGAACAGATCATGTGTGAAAAGCTTGCAAGACAAATTGACGAGTCAGAGTGGTCATGGCAAAATATTAATACTTTGTGTTGGGCTATCGGATCTATATCTGGAACAATGAATGAAGATATGGAGAAGAAGTTTTTAGTCAATGTTATCAAGGACTTGCTTTCCTTGACGGAAATGAAAAGAGGCAAAGATAATAAAGCTGTTGTGGCTTCCAACATTATGTATATTGTGGGCCAGTATCCTAGGTTCTTGAAAGCACACTGGAAGTTTCTCAAGACTGTGGTGAACAAACTTTTCGAGTTTATGCATGAAACACATGAAGGTGTCCAAGATATGGCTTGTGATACTTTTATCAAGATCACAAATAAATGTAAAAAACACTTTGTTGTTGTTCAACCTCAAGAGAGGGAGCCTTTTATTAATGAGATCATTAGGAATATTCAGCAAATCACCGAAGATTTGCAACCACAACAAGTGCATACATTTTACGAAGCATGTGGTATCATTGTCAGTGCTCAAACATCTAAGGATGCTAGAGATAAGCTTTTGAGTCAATTGATGTCACTCCCAAACATGGCATGGAGTACGATAGTCCAACAAGCTGGGAAGGACCCTGAGTTATTAACTAATACTGAGACAGTTAAAATCATTGCAAACATTATAAAGACTAACGTCTCTGTATGTAAAGCTTTAGGACCAGGGTTCTACTCGCAATTAGGATTGATGTATGTTGATATGTTGTCATTATACAAGGCTGTTAGCACCATGATATCTGACTTGGTTGCCAAGGATGGTTTAATTGCTACCAAGACTCCAAAAGTCAGAGGCTTAAGAACTATCAAGAAGGAAATTCTTAAGATGGTGGAAACCTACATCAATCAAGCGGATAATCTTGAGGAAATAGTCAGAGACTTATCTCAGCCATTGTTCGGTGCTGTTTTAGAAGACTACAACTCTAATGTTCCTGACGCTAGAGATGCTGAAGTTTTGAATTGTATGACTGCTTTGATATCTAAAGTTGGACACTTAATTCCTGAGGGAGTGGTATTAATATTGCAGAAAGTTTTCGAATGTACTCTTGATATGATAAAGAATGATTTTGTGGAATACCCTGAACATAGAGTTGAGTTCTACAAGTTGTTGAAGGAAATAAACGCCAAGTCCTTCCAGGCGTTATTGCAGTTATCTGGTGACGCCTTCCAGTCATTGATTAATGCTGCTTTGTGGGCATTTAAGCACAACAATAGAGAGGTTGAAGAAAATGGTTTGTCGTTGACCTTAGAGTTGATTGAGAATGTGGAAAAGTTAGGAGACACACCATTTACTAAGGCGTTCTATGAAAACTTTTACTTCCAGATATTATCAGACACCTTCTATGTGTTCACACAACCTGACCATAAATCGGGCTTCAGGTATCAATCTCAACTCTTGGCTCAGTTGATCCATTTGGTTGAAGACGGAGTAATTAAAGCTCCATTATACACGCCAGAACAAGCACCCGAAGGAACATCCAACTCTGACTTTTTGAGGCAATACTTAGGTCAATTGTTAATGTCTGTATTTGACAACTTGCAAAAGGAACAATTAATTAACTTCTTGAATGTTTTGACATCCGTATATAAAGATTTGAACAAATTCAAAGCAACCTTGAGAGACTTCCTCATACAAATTAAAGAATTCGGCGGTGACCCAACCGATTACTTGTTTGCTGAAGACAAGGAACTAGAGTTGAAAGAACAACATAGAATGCAAAGAGAGAGAGATATGCAAGTTGGTGGTCTTATCAAGCCTTCTGAAATGGATGACGAGTAGACTGTTCTAATTTATATTTCTTCAGGACCACTCATGCCTTACTTTTTCTAAAGACAGCTTTCACCGCTATAGAAATGAATAAGTCTTATACTGGTGGTCAATATAAAGTGTATAAAATCTTGTTAGTGAACGAAAATGTAGTTGATTCCCTATTAGGAAGTCTAGTAAATTTTACTCTTCAAAATTTTTTTTTTTTTTTTTTTTGTTTTTTTGGGATCGACGTACTAGTTTTGTGAGACAAACAGTAATCTGTGGTGAAAACTGAAAAGCATTTGAATCATAGTAGTTAATTTGTCGTAAGTCATAGATTCATAATGTCATCCGAAGAAACAAAGCCAAAGAGTGAAGATCAAGCTTCCATTCCAAAGCCTCCAACCTCCAATGTGTTCTCCATGTTTGGAGCTAAGAAAGAGACCAAGAAGGAGGACGGCGAAGAAAAAAAGGAAGAATCTAAGGAAGAATCCAAATCTGAGCTGAAGGACGACGAAAAGGAGGCTGCTGATGAAGAAGAAGCTGACGTTCACTTCGAGCCATTAGTACAATTGGAAAAGGTGGAAGTCAAAACCAACGAAGAAAATGAAGACGTTTTATACAAAGTCCGTGCAAAGTTGTTTAGATTCCACGCTGACACCAAAGAGTGGAAGGAAAGAGGTACTGGTGATGTCAAGTTTTTGAAGCATAAAGAGACCGGAAAGACCCGTATTTTGATGAGGAGAGATAAGACCTTGAAAATTTGTGCTAACCACTTGATCTCTGCTGATTATGAGTTGAAACCAAATATTGGATCCGACAGATCATGGGTGTATACTGTCGCTGCTGATGTTTCCGAAGGTGAACCTGAAGCACAAACTTTGGCTATCAGATTTGGTAACAAAGAGAATGCTGACGCTTTCAAAGAACAATTTGAAAAGGCCAAGGAGCTCGTTAAGAAATAAATGTTTTGCTCAAAACATAGTACGTATGCATAAATATACACCAAGTTAATAACCAACTCTTCACTTTCGTCTAAGCTCTTTATCTTTTGAAACTAGTAGAGTAGACCATCAGTATTTATGTTTTACTTTGATTCCTTATCCACGTGGTAAATACACCATCAAATGTATTAAGTAGTATTTTAAACGCTAAAAAACCATACATAATCTAACGCCTATAGTTTATGATCAAAGAAAATGAAGTTTGGAAAGTATCTTGCCTCCCAACAGTTGGAGTTACCAGAGTATTCAGGTCATTTCATAGATTACAAGGCACTCAAAAAATTGATAAAGCAGCTAGCAATACCCTCAGGACAATTGCAAAATCCATTAGACAAGTCCTTGACGGCATCACCAGCAGAGATTCAGAATTCATTGAAGGGGAATAAGGCATCTTTTTTTTTCAGGGTGGAAAGAGAGTTAGATAAGGTTAATTCCTTTTATTTAGAGAAACAAGCAGATTTGACTATCACCTTGAACCTACTAATAATGAGAAAAGATGAGTTGTTTCTTAAGTCTAGCAAGTATCTCCGTGGAAATAGTCATAGTTCAGTACTCGTGCCGATGCCCGGAAAGCTGGTTTCTGGCTCATCCAGCGCCGAAGCCAATCTCAGAAACTCCATTTCCTTTTTGAACTTGTACCAAAACTTCAAGAAAATCCATCAAGATCTTATCCGTCTCCAACAATTTATCGAACTCAACGAAACAGGATTTCTGAAAGTCGTTAAGAAGTGGGACAAGAGGTCCAAATCGCATACCAAAGAGTTATTCATACTGACAGCGGTGAGTGTTCAGCCAGTATTTCATAAAAATGAAATCAACGAACTCAGTGACTTGGTCACACAGTCATTGTTTGATTTGGAGTCTATTTTAGATGGGGACTACTCGTCTATTCACAGTTTCGCTAAGAGTCAGGAAGGGAAAACAAATGAGCCTAATGTCGTTGACGTAGAAGCAGATCAACCATCCTCAGCCACAGATAGCACAATGGAAGTAGACAGTCTCAAGCTGACTATTGAAGAAGTAGACAATTTGAGGCGGATAAATTTTCAAACTTCTCGGGTGAATTCTTTCGTAGGTCTTCAAAACAGTGAGATCGATGAATTGTACACGAGTTTCGTCAATGTGGCGACAATTAATGACCCTGACTCTGCTTTGTTGGTCAGATGGGTGGAAGAAGTGAAGACAAGTTCGCAGAAGCATGTTTCTGGAGTGAAAAGCTCTCATGCTCATATAGACGTGGATGTCAGATTGAAGTTGTCAAAAATTTTCTTATTGTCCATAACAAACCCACAAATCTCAGATACTTTCTTGAATACTTTTTTGGATGTTATTAATTATCAGCTTGATTTTTCATACATGAACGATGGATTCAACAATGGTAAGGGCCTATTGCATGAATGCTGTTCTATTCCCATAACCTCCAGCGAAGTGCATCATACTTTCATCAATAATGGCGTTAAAGTTATCAATCCAAGTGAAATCATAGTGAACTCAAGAGTCTCTATCGTTCGCTATATGATGAACAATTTGACAGGAGCTGCACTTCGTAAAGTCCTTATTCGCAAAGATAATATTGGCAGAACCTGTTTACACTACGCTTCTCAAAACAATCGGTTGGACCTACTTAAAGAGATCTCTCCTTATTTCCCAAAAGACCACATAGACGATTTGGACCAGGATTCGATGTCTCCGCTTTTGTTGGCTATAAAGTTTGATAATTTTGAGATGATGGAAAATCTAGTCAAAATGGGAAGTAACTGTTGTCCTAAAACTGATGATGGTAAGTTGCAGTATCTTCCAATAAATTATGCCTGTCGCTATGGGAACTACAACACAGTCGAATTTCTTTTGGCTCACAGTAGGCCAAATGTTGAAATAATGAATCAACCTGACGTCGAGGGTCTTTTGCCATTGCATGTTGTTGCCAGATCTGGGCATTTTATTCTCATCAAAATTTTGATAGACCATGGTGCAGATGTGAACAGGTTTGACGGGCTTAATAAGTGGACGCCTTTGTTCTATGCTGCTCTGGAAGGTAATGTGAAAACGACACAAGAGTTAGTAAAGCATGGTGCTAATATAGACATTTTGGACGATGATGGATATGACGTATTGTATTACTGTGTTGTTGAAGGTCACATTTCGGTATTAAATGAACTTTTGAGCTACAGTAATAAGTTGAGAAGCCCCTCGGGGAGGGAAAGTATCATCATTAAAGATACAGATGAACTTTTCACGTTTCTATCAAATACATCGGAGAAAGATACTAACAGTAGAAATGGAAACCTGTCTATATTAGACGCGGATGATGATTCTGAAGATAGCGGAAGTTATGGGAGAAATAATATGGACACGATCCCAGACCTTCAATTACCTCCACCTATTTTACCTTTAAGGCGTTATGGACATAATTTCTTGGAACAAAAAGTGTTAATCGAAATTGGTTTCCCTTCTGATGTTGGGCTCATCAAACTCTTCAAAACTTCAACTGACATGAAACCAGGTAGAATTACACTTACTTCAAATATTTCTGATATTGTTCCCCGTAATATATTATTGCCCGTTGCTGACAGCTCCAAGGTCAACAATAATTGCATATTTCAAACAGACATTGAGTCTCTTCCTGAATTCAAAATTGACTTTGAGATATTCCCTAAATTCGGAACAAGATTGATTGCAAAAACTACGGCTTTATCATTTTCTACCTTACATCCTTCCGGGGAAGTTGTCTCTGTACAGTTGCCTTTATTCGATTTGAGATTGAGAAACATTGGAGAATTGGTATTCGATTATCAAGTAATTTTTCCGTTTTCTGGTAATCTACTCGAAACTTCCAAGTTTGATACATATTGGAAATCTTCGACCAGCTTTGTAAAAACAAAAAGCACATTAAAGTTGAACGCTGCAGGTGGTCTTTCCCCAAATAATTTTTTATCACTTTCGAATGTCAACCAGCAGACCACAAGCCCCAATAGTACTGCCAATAATGTGCAAAGCCAAGCAAATGAAAATGGTCTGGCTATTGTGCATTCATCCTTTGTCACAGCATCATCTTTACATGGGCAATATTTAAGAATAAAGGTTTGCCTTTTGAATGATGGAACACCTATTGTGTGTCCACAATGGTCTATTGCAGTAACTGAACTGATTGACCTCTATTTGCCTAATTTATCATTAAGCCAACTCAGCTCGATAACTGGCGACTTATTCAACTACAGCAAGGTTGTACAAGACTTGAAGAAGATGAATTCTAATGACTTGGACTACATCAAGAAACTTTTGAAAATCGTCTATTTACCTTTGAAGTATTTTCTTGATTTACTTAGTCCCGACATAAACTTGAATCTTGAAATGATCTTCCCATCTGCATTCGAATTGGAAAATTTATCATTTGTTGGTAATATCCAACTGAAGCTAAATGACTTTATTGATTTCACACTCAATGATGTTTTCAACCATGCACGGTCAAATAAATTTAATGAGAAGAACGCCCACGGTAGGTCCATTATATTCTTGTCTTCAAATCCCTTGATTTGTAAAATTTTAAACTGGAAACAACCAAACTACCCCGTTTTTCTCAACATGAGTGGAATAGCATACAACAAAGATATAAATGAATTCGAACTAAGGTCTACTAATGGGATCGTAATGGATCATAGAAGTACAGATTCTCGAGCTAGTATTCAGCATGAGAAGTTCACAGTCCTCTCCTCGGAATTTCAGCAGGAACTCACGAATCGCTCTGTCAAAGAGGCCGTTAATTTTACTATCAACAATAACTTGATTGGCTTAGTGGCGTCAATTCATTTGTTAAGGTTAGTGCCTAAATTAATGCCATTAATCAGATCTCGAGGATTGTTACTCATAGCATCAAGTGATTATGAAGGAGAGGAATGTATTCTCTTTGACAAAGAATTGGATCTGTATGCCCGGACAGAGATCAATGGTTTCCGGTTCAACGATATCATGTGTTTTACAGATAGTGTATCTGTTTGAACAAAAGTCAAGATCCTAAATTTTCGAGTATATAAAACTACATAGAGTGTCTCAAAAAATGCATGGTAAGATTTTCGATATGTGCTGGAGTATACAAACTTTCAAAAAAAAAAAGATGTCGCCCACGATGAGAGGCAATTTGCAACCCCTTTCTTACATAGCACTCATTGGTATCTTCTTCTCGGAGGTGGGGGTGGTGGAGGTGCTTTTTTCCTCTCGGCTTTCATCAAGACAGATGCTTTTAATTGTCTCCTTGAACTATAGAGTTGATGTTCTCCTCCTCCTCCTTTCTCTTCAAATTTATGCAGCTTGTCCGGCTTTGCTGTACTATGGTCTTGAAATGAAATATTAGCCATGTCGTTTTCTAAAAACACATTATGATTATTTTCAAAGATCAAACTTGAATCCAGCGTGTCTGATGTTTGAAATATATCTTTATTTTGGGGCACTGTAAAATTATGATAATCTGATTCAGTACCAGTTCTAACTGATGCAATTCTAGTAAAGGATTCACCTAGGGACTCACTGGAGCCATTAGTCTCGTTATATAGTTCACTCCTTTTATTAATGAAGGTCAGAGTTGATCCTAGAGACGAAGATGATGAGGAAGGCGTCAACTTGAGCCGTTCGCCTGGATTTTTAAATGTAGAGGAGTTTCTTCTTTTTTCACCAGAACGCAAACAGGGTGCAGACAAACAACGCATGGCCAATAATGCAATGGTCTCCGTTTGCTCATTTGTTGTAGAGTTACCCTCGTTGTTCCTACCCGTAGATTCTGAATTCAAAACTAAATTCCTAAGAAGGTCGATAATATCGTAATTCTTGTAACCATTGGATGGCTCAGATAATTGCGAAAACATTAGCAAAGGATATAACACCTTGAGATATGTGATCACTAAAACTCTATTTTCTACCGATAATTCGTCACCGTAATCGATATTATTCAATTCCCTGATGAAAATATCCAATAATATCTTCAAGTCATTAAGATAAAAAAGTTTTGTTGTGTAAGATGTTGTGAATATTAGGTAAAGAAATTTCAAAATAAGAATCTTTATGATTTGAGATTCTTCTCTGTTGATGTAGTAGATAAGCAAATTCATGAAACCATTAAATTTTTTATTATCGGATGCTTCAGGATTCACTAATCCTTCGAAAACCTTATTTTGTATCTTCTTTGAATACGACTTCATCAAGTACTGTTCATTGATCAAAAGTAAAAGTTTGAACTCCTCATATACAAAGAGCTTGTCGTCATCCTCCCAGTTATCACCATCTAGCTCGTAGCCGCCAAAGTTATCCTGATTTAACAAATGGTCAATCAATGACTGAATAAGATTAGTCAGGGCGGTCAAGTGAACAAAGTCCTCGTCTGACAAAATCTCACATTTGTAGAAATATTCAAATAAAATGTCACAACTAAATTTCATTACCAAGTACGATGACGAGGATGTCCTTGCAGTAGAAATGTGTACATTTATGAAGTTACAAATTTCCCTCAAAAACCCCAAGTTCTTCAAAGTTTTAAAAAGCTCCTCTGTTCCAATCAATTGTAAGATTTTAGATGCTTTATTGAACTGTTCGGGGCTATTCTTTATCTTCAAAAGTAAGAACAAGATTATGCATAAAAACTCCCTCAAGCAATCACTTTCAAACGATATGTCGTTTGATACCTCTTGCTTACTCATATCTAGCTTGACCTTGTTCAACACGGACAACATTCCAAGCATTTTGCTGATACAAAGTTCATAGTTTTTCACAAACAAGTTCAGTGTTAGTAAAGTAAGTGCATATTTCGAGATTCTATGATATCCTATACCTTCATTGCCTTCTGCTCTCTTGTAAGAATAGACGTTTTCTATAATAAGCTTCAAGTACATGCACAACCCGTTGTTGCACTCCTCTGGGTCACTATTAATTAACAAAGGTTGTAACTCCTTATTCAATTCCTCATTGGAAAGATATGCAGATGTAGGGAATGACGTTTCCGGGATTTTATGATGCAAAAACTCATTTTGCTCCAGGTTCCTCTGTGTATTGAATTCTCCTAGATCCATTTAAGCAAGTTAACAGTTACAAGGCATAACGTATTATTATCAAGTTTTTCAGTATCTACGGAAGTTCTTAAATTGCGAAAGATTGAACTACTTTAGCTTGTATTGAACTAAATGAATGAATATGCTTAAACCCCTATGGTTTTTAAATAAATATCGGTGCCCCAACCATTGTACGTCTGGACTGTAAGCAGCCCTTTAGTGGAATAGGTGCTTTTTTCCTTTTCTGGTGTCAATGTGTCGTTAAATATTTCTACATAACTTTTCAGCAATGGTAGGCCGTATCCCATTCCAGCAACAACGTTACCGCCATGACCAGGAGGTACGTTCAAGGTCTTGTAACTATCACCTTCATTGGACTCGAAAGTAGAAAAAGAATAATCGAAAATATGAGCTAAGGCTTTAGGCGGTATTCCTTTCCCTTTGTCTCTGATCCTAAGCTCCAAGAAGGAAGGATCGTCAGAGGTAGATACAGTAACCTGTACAGCATCTGGGACTTTGTTTTCAATGTGTGCTCGGAAAGAGTTCTTAAAGAGTTCTGTCAAGATGTAGTCCAAGTGATATTCAATGTATGGGAAGATCAAATCTTCGTCAGTACGCATTGGCTCGTGGCTAGGATCTTTCACACTCCAGTATGTAGTGGGGTATAAGTTTGTGTTTATTTCAACAGGGACTGTTTGATCGTACTTCATGAGACAAATGTCATTGACAATCTCTGCGTTTTTCTTGATGACTTCTCTTATGTCGAGAGGTTTTATCATGCCATTAAATTTTCCCCCTGCAACAAACGAGGGGCTTCTGAATACTCTTGATAGCTCCATGTGCTGGTGCGCTATCAACCTCATGGATATCCTCTCTCTCAAATGCGAGTCTAAAAATTGTTTGATCTGGTTTAAGTTTAAAACTCCAGAGACCTCACTGAACCCTTTTGATAGGCCAGGTAGCGTATCAGCATGGTCTTCTATGAATATCTGAAGAACTTTCTCCACAAATATATCGTTTTCCTCCAAAGTCTTGGGTGGATTTAGCTGAGCTTTTATCAATGAAGACATCGACTTCAAGTACATATTGTAGGTTTCCGATATTGAGGGGTTCAAAACTACCAAATAAGGCAAATCCCTGAACCGTCTTATTCTGCTTGCAGAATATGCCAACAACTCCTCTGCTGTCTCTTTTGCATTATCTAGCAACATTGATTCTGAAAGTTTTCTCGACTGTTCATAAAGCTTCGACATCCCCAATTTCTTTGTAGGAAGCTTGGCAAAGTCTGAAATGAGTCTTTCAAGAGACATCCGTGTCTTGTACTCTTTCAAAAATGCAGCTTGTTGGTCGCTAAATGTTTTTGCTTGAACTCTCATGCTTGTGAAATCTCTCATGAATACCACATTATGACCATTTACACCGTCAGTCTTGAGGTGGGATGAGGCCCTATACCATCTCGGGCGTTTACAAAGCTTCCATATGCTCATTCCTTCCGACGTACCTCTTAGTATGCCACGAAATCAATTTTTTCAAGTAGAAACTGAAATCAGGTTATCGACATAAGATAAACTTTTCAAATTCGAGAATACATTTTAAAAGGTAGTTAGGTAACTGTTTCTATAAAAATGGTAGACTTTGACTCATGTCCCATATGCATAAAGAACCCCCTAGATGACCGTCCAGACATAGAGAACATATCGTGGTTGCAGTGTAGTCATTGCGAGCAATGGTTTCACGTACCTTGTTTAAATATTTCTTGTGCTGAACTAAGAAATTTGCATTCATATCATTGCCAGTCTTGTACCAAAATACATGGACCGTCGATCCATAAGAGACGACTGAAGAGAGCAAAGATACAGATCGACTACATTGCATTGAATGAAGGTGATACATTTGCCATAGCCAAATCGTTTCATCCCCATCTTCAAAAATTCATTGACTTTGATGTTGATGCTAATGCGGAGTCAACAAAACCAAATTCTTTCATAGACTATGTTGACAACTTGACCAAAGAGTACGCTCTAAGCACTGGCTTGAACAAGCCAGTGCTAGTGCCGAGTGCTGACGATAACCTTCTTGGAATGGCTTTCCCCAAGCCAAGACCTGAGATAACCATTGATTATATAGCCGCAAAAGTGGGAGAAGAGACTCACCTCGAAGTGATGGACGTTTTGACGCAGCAGGGAGTGTCTCCGAGCTGGAACTTGGGTAAATGGAGAGACTACTTCCACTCTGAAGTAGAAAGTCGGGATAGAATACGAAACGTTATTTCTCTCGAAATCTCGGAAGTTGAAGAGCTTGGGGAATTGTTCGTAAGGCCTCAGATGGTGAGAGATTTGGACTTGGTCGATAAGGTGTGGTCTGATAGTAAGGAACGTCCCAAAGTGACGAAGTACTGTCTAATGTCTGTTGAAGGTTCGTTCACTGACTTTCATATCGACTTTAGTGGCACTGCAGTATATTATACTATCTGTTCCGGATCGAAGGTCTTCTTGATGTATCCGCCAACAGAAGAGAATTTGGAACTATATAAAAATTGGTGCCTTCTTCCAGATCAGAACTACATCTGGTTTGGAGATATGAGCAAGAGCATTCGAGGGAAAAACATTTCTCCGAGTGGAGGCTTCAAAGTGACACTCAAAGCTGGAGATGTCTTCATTATACCTAGCGGTTGGATTCATGCTGTTTACACTCCCAAGGATTCAATCGTGATTGGTGGAAACTATTTGACGTTGATGGATTTAAAAGTTCACTTGAAAATCAATGACATCGAAAGAGAAACCAGAGTCCCTAATAAATTTAGGTTTCCCAAGTTCAACAAGGTATTGTGGCTTACTAGTTGGTATTATTTGAATCATAAGCAAGAATTCTTAGAGGACTCGGTTGGTTATGTACCCAGTTTGAAAAATGAAGATGAAATTGATCAACCTCCTAAAGTTCTAAGCACTAATTCTCCAAGTGAGATCTTGAAGGCGCTTATATCTGGCCTCAAGTTTCACTATAATTTGAGTTTGACGAATAAGGCAGCAAAAGATAGTATACCAGTTAACAAAATCGGTCGTAATGTTCCCGAATATATAAAGAAACTTGAAGAGTGGCTAGACGATGTCTACTTGTTCAAGACAGAATTCAATGCTTCGTAAAGAGTCGCCAATAATTGTGACGAGTCAAGCAATCATGTATTAAGAAATATAAGACATATCAGTTAAGTATATGGGCACCAACGAATTAACTCACAGAGTATATTTGGTAGTGTTAATGCGAGGATGGAGTTTACTTTAAATCATCAAGTCGTTTTACGAGCTTAGACTCTACATCGGTCCAGTTGTCGACTAACCCCTTGTAGAATCTGATTTCTTCATCACACAAGCCCAATATCGATTCTTTCAACTCGCCTTTGTTGAACTTGTCCCAGTAAGGATATTCTTCGTTTATGATTGTATTTGTCAAATCCAACACAACTTGTGTCTGTGCCGAAATTTCTCTTTCTAGTTGTTCAATTTTTCTTTCCAACTTGGCCAATTTAGTCTCCGTTGCAGAAGAGCCTATATGTGGTGTAGAGGAGGTCGAAAGAGTATCTTTAATCAATTGGGTGGTGTTATTTACAATTCCCTTAGTGTTCTGTCCCACCACAGGATTAGGAGGAGCCGCATGAGAGCTTCCACCGTAAGCTGAGAGCTCTTGTTTGCTCTTGCTCAAATAGTCTTGTAAAACTTTCAAGTCGATCTTCTTATTGTGCAACAACTCGATAAGTTTTGTCAAACTGATTATGTATTTGGAACAGTCTTTCAATGTGACCAAAAACGACTCATCAATATATTTATGCAACTTGGACCATCTTTCCAGAAAATAAGAAATTGATGATGCAAAATTACTGAACTCTTGGTTAATCTGGAGAATGCCTCTATCTCCTTCGTCAGCGACGCCTTCTTCAGACTCATTGAACTTGATCAGGGCAAGTTTTGTTATTTGCTGCAGTAAGTTGTCGTAGTCTGTACCTAGATCGCTATTTCTTTTATTAAGCTTTGTGAATAACTTATCAAGCTTCGCCAAGTTCTCGTAGAGCTTCTTCAATTTATCACTAATTTCAAGAATATCCTTATTTGTTTCTTGTTTATGCTTTGAAGGAGTAAGAAAGTTCATTATAGTTTCGGTTAATAAATCTTCATTCACGACCTTGCTCACAACATTAGAAGAGAAATTGCTGTTGTTCTCAATCTCAACAGGATCCAGCGTCCCATATTTGCTGACCCTAAGATTTTTTTGAAAGGTTGTCCAGTCTTGCGAATCGCTCACGAAGAGGTAAAATATCGACAGCTTAGATAAGACTCTGTGATTCACAATGAACTTCATAAACCTATCAAGAGAGTGTAAGCGCTTGTTCACAAATTCCGTGCTTAGCGTGTCTCCAGTTAAGTACTTCAAGTTCAGTTTAGACGGTAAGGGGGGAACGACGACCTGGGGAAAATCATTGTTCAAACAGTCATGGAGGAATCTGAAGTCGTCGTATCTTCTCCTTGTCTTGATTGTAATATCTGGACTATCCCCATTGGGTTTTTCAGCGGAAAGTTTTATTATCGATGGATGGTTGGTCTTTGTTGTTACAAGGTATGATATGTAAGGCTTTGATGAAGCATCTAAGTCTCTAAGAGGCGAAGAGACTCCTGACTGGACTATGTATTCAATGCTTGATGTCTCGGTTTGAGTATTAGCTGTTTCTTCCTTGACACTTCTCGTCCCACTGACTGAATCAACACTTTTTGAACTTGATTGATCCTCATTTCCGAGCACCAATGACCCCCTAGGGTCCTCCTCGTTGTCATCAACGTTGTCATGATTGTCTTCTGGTGTAGTAGTCGCGCTTTCTTTAATGGTGTTGTCCTTGTCTCCTTTAACGGTATCCACTTGTTCATCTTCAACAATTGTTTCTGGCTTTTCATCACGCTGAGGACTTTGCCTGGAATCATCATTCCTATCCCATTGTACAGAAGTAAATTGATCTTCCAAATTCATAATGTCTTTCTCTACTTTAGAGAGAAACCTCAATTAATCTGGGGAGTAAAAATATTAGTCTCATTGCCACCGGTATTTTGGTGATAACCGACCTAAATCTTCTATCGAGATAACTACATGTAAATAATGTTTTTCAATATCAATATGATGTTACAAAATCTAAATAACAAGCCATACACCAGCTCCTACCAAAGACGCTCCTATAACTGCAGTAATGATACCTGCTCCTGCTTTGTCACCATCATCCAAGTCTAATGGTTTCGCATTTGTGAGTGTAGTAGCATAACCAGCAGCAGGATTACCTTTAGATGAACCACCGTTCTTCGCAGTGTAAGGAGCAGGAAGCTCGTGAATTCTCAAGTTCTGAATCACCTCTAGAGCACACATTTGTTCACCTAAACCATATTTATTATCCCAACCCCACTTCAGCCAGTCTTCTCCACAAGTATGGCCATCTGTACCACCAGAACAAGACCACGCAGCGGCTTCTGCTGATCTTCTTAACCAGGGGTCGATTACTGTCGCTGTTTCTGGAGCAAGGACGGCGGCATGTCCTAAAAATCGAGAAAAGAAAGCTTTGAAGGATCTCTGATCTTGATTACAATTTCCTGATGCCTGGCAAGCAACCTCATACATGACACCATCTTTGAAAAATATATTTGCGGCTTTCAAAAGCATCTCGAGACGAGTATGCCAGATTCTATCCTCTGTCATGTTGTACAAGAACGCACAACCGGACAAAAGCAAACCTTGGTTGTAAGTCCAGAAAAGTCTAGTTATGTTGCTGCAATTAGTGGCATACAACCCATCGTAGATGTACAAACCACCACTACTGTTAACAAGTAAATTTGTGTCAGAAAACCAGTCCCAAACCTTTTCAGCCCAGTCAGCATAACTTTCATTTCCAGTGTATCTGGCCAAACGAGCTGCCAAGTTAAAGAGACAACCAGAAGAGACTGTGTTCTTGTAATCATAACCGGAATTCCATTGGAAGATCTGCCATCTCAAGCCTCCATTACAATCCTTTGTATCCCATCTAGCTGTCATAGTGTTAAAGACTGCTTGGGCCAATGTTAGCCAAGCCTTTTTGTCATCATCTGGGTTACTGAAATTTCTCTCTGCTGCACCCATTACGGCCAACCCCCAAAAACCTTGATCATCATTTCCCTCGGTAGTAGATTGGTTGAGTGGAATATAGTTGTTGTCACTACCTGTCTGATATAACAACGCATCTTTGACCAAGGGTACCAAAGAATCGTTTTGCGTGAAAAATGTGTAGTCTACGAGCGACCCCCATGCTCCACCGGCTTCCCACCAGTAGTAAGGATAAGAAAACATACCAATAGTTCCTCCATACTTTTCACCTTCATAATAGTCTAGCAAACCTTCTGCGATTAGCGCAGTGGCTTCTTTAATAGACTTCGTGTCATTCACATTCAAATCCAACGAATGTACCAACGAAACGAAGGTTGTCACGATGGGAACTATAATCGAGAACCTCATCGTATATTTCTTTAGATGAAAACTATATTCTATAGAATAAACTACGGATCAAACTCCAACTTGATTTTTTTTTTAATGTAGGAGCCTTAACGCGAACAAAATTAGCACTGCAAAAGGTCATATGCTTCAATCGAATTGACAAAAATGTATACACGTACTCTTATAAAGATATGAAGCAAGTCTATTGAGAGCCGAAGGCAGGATCGAGGTTTTCTCCAGTTGCTTTCAAGCTACTGTAGTTAGCAACAGCACTAGTGAAAGAAGAAGAATTGTTGATATTTGTAACAGGTTGAGTATGTATACTTGAATTAGAAATAGGAAT
The DNA here is from genome assembly GCA_001600675.1 of Millerozyma acaciae. NCBI lineage: Eukaryota > Fungi > Ascomycota > Pichiomycetes > Serinales > Debaryomycetaceae > Millerozyma > Millerozyma acaciae. Next base: position 109,543 of record BCKO01000007.1, on the reverse strand, counting down.
TGAAGACACGTTGACACTCAGGATATTGTCTGTCGTTCTCTCCAAGTTATTATTTGTTGCAAGGCTCATCCTATCGATTGCATGACGGCCAGTTCCGTTGGTTTCGACTACTTTTTGGGCCGTATTACCATTCTCTTGATCTTCGTTATTATCGTCCCCTTCCACTTCATCATCGTCGTCGTCGTCTTCTTCATCTTCGTGTTCTTCGTCAGGATCTTCCTCATCTTCGTCGTCCTCCTCCTCTTCTTCATTGTCATGTTCCACCTCAGGCAGAGCAGATTTGGTGGTACGCGCCAACTTCTCGCCTTGCTGACCTTCGGTTTGCTCGCCCAGGGACTCCTTGAGCTTGAGACCATTATCCAGAATGCTTTCGAAATTCGCAAAGTCTCTAGCAAACTCTATGCGGTCGATGGAAGAGACTGTCCTTTGTATTTCCTCGCCGTATGATGCTTTACTCTTTAGGACCTCATCAAATAAAAGTAGACCCGTTTGGTAATTGTAGCCCACTTTACTCTTTGTATCATCCTTCAGTAACGCTTTCATCACAGACTTGACCAACGAAACAAACTTTTCGGGATACTTGCTTGAGGTGTTCGACATCGTCTGGTTTAGCTTGATGGTCAAGATTCCGGTAGATATGTCAAACGTCAAGTAGATGTCAGCGTCGTGAACAGATTCTCTAAAGAACTTGTGGAATGACTTTATTGGCTTGGTGTTTTTATACTGGTACTGGTTTGTGGCCGAGTTGAAAATAGGGGGCATGGAGTTGACATCGGCAACATTGGAAGATACTCTGTTGGATTTATACCCCACAGATGCGATGATGGGCTCCAAATATATCATTTGTATGTTTTCCAATATGAACTCTCGGTACAGCCTTTCATTGTTTATTGGTCTATTCTGGTTAGCAAAATGGTCAGAAAAGTTTTTGCCCATCTCCTTAATGAAAATGAAGTTCCTTATAGTCTTGTACTTGTTATTAGTGACCGCCGACAAGTACTCGCCGTAATCCTCGAAAACGTTCTTTTGCCTGAACGGGTTCTTGTAGCATTCCAAACACAACCTGTAATTCATGCTCAAGTCATCGTTGCGGTCCAACCTCCTGGAACACACCTCACAGTTGACGTTCTGCTGCGTTGTGTTCTCAGGCATCGAAACCAGCACGGGAACGTTCTTTATATGCTGCTGGTGCTGATGCTGCAACCGCTGCTCCTGCTGCCGTTGCTGGTGCTGCTGTGCTTGCACCTGTGGCACGGGCGAGGGCATCACCGTCATGGGCCTGGGCGCCGCCTGGGGCTGGAAGTGGTAAAACTGCTGCTGCTGTTGCTGCTGCAGCGGCTTCACAATCTCGCTCTCGAACCCTTTGCTCTCGTGGTGACCTCCGTCATTGAATAGGTCGTCGTCCATGTATATATCGTCGTTCAGGAAGTTCGTACTGACGCTCTGCTGCTGAAATTGCTTCATGCCATAGAGCATCGTTTCCTCTGCAAGCGGCTTTCTCAGCTTCTTCTTTTGTCTTTCGATGATTCGGCACTTGGCACACGTCTTATATTGCCTCACCTCCGGTGGCTCGTCATCGAGTCTCTTCCTCTTACAACGACGACACCTTCTAACATCACTCATTATGCGCGATACCGTAGATACTGACCACTATTCTTTGGTTCCGTTCTCGAAGTATTGAAATATTTAAGTATCTCAATCGCTCTGTCGCTGTCAAGCTTTTTTGCACAACACCGTCCTCAATTACTGCACAAGATCTGTTTGATGCCCTATGCGAGTGGCGACTTGTTCTTTACAACTAATTATTCAGTTTTTTTTCTTAGTAGATTAATTTCATTACTTTGTTGATCAGGCTTCTAATAATTGATTATGTAATCAGCGTTTTCTGACCAATATACGTTCATGATTTTTTAACTGACAGACGGTCGACAACCGCTGAAGCAGCAGCACCGGTCCCAGCTACATGTGCTACGAATTTGCAGCATTTGGGTTGCTTGGTAGCCAGGTGTTAAAAAGTTGCAAAATGGAGCGAGCTTTGGAACCCAGAACAAAATCGTGAGGCCTCGCTGAGACTTTTCCGGGAGAGACAAATTTTGAACCTGTCTTGCTCGACAGCCTGGGAAAGCTGGTACCGGGAGGAGGCACTGCCTGTGTGCTATACGGTCTCGAGGGAGCCTACGGCAGCGCCAGTGTCTTTTGTAGCCTCTATGTTCGGGTAGAAGCTGGACCTTTGCCATATTGGTGGTAAGCGCACTACCTGTGTCCTTTTTCAACTCTGTCTATGGAACCCTCCAGGACGTCAGGATGTCCGCCGAGAAGACGACAGTACATGGCTGATGTGGGAGCAGAGCAAGCAAAGCTGGTGCAGAAGGTGCTCGGGGGCAGGCCCCTGCCCCCGAGCAGCGAACGAGCTGCTTTTTCCGCATCGCTTTCCGAGACATGTCAGGGTGTCGCTGTCGTAGCTGCAAAAAGAGTAGTAGACTAGACTACATAGCGTAGAGCATCGAGTATAGCCCCCTGGCTGGGAAGTTGGCCCAGAGCAAAGCTTTCACCGGCTTTTCAGCGAAATTGGAGTCCAGAGCCCAGGAAACACTGCGCCGTAATCCTGCTCCGTGGCAATACCACCAGCGGAGGCTCTGGAGCAGAGCTACATCCCCAGAGAAGAGGAAGGCTTTATCTAGACAGGGCAGATTGGCACCGGGAGGAAACAAGAAAAAAAGTGACACAAAAGCGAGTGAGACACTAATTTTTGCTATGATCCTTTTGAAAGAAATTTAGTTACAGGTACACTTTAGAGGCAAGTAGGGAGAAGTGACCATATTGGATAGTAATCTAGCTAGACGATAGTAGCAAGCATCAAACATGTCAAAACAATTAGTTAGATCGATTAAAAACGTGGCAAACGGGTACTCGAGCGGGCAAATTCTGGTCAGAAATGCTACGTCTAACGACCCGACGGGGCCTACTACGTATGAAATGGAGGACATAGCATCTTATACGTATCAATCACAAACGGACTTTTTAGAAATAATGGACATGTTGGACCGTCGGCTCAACGACAAGGGAAAGAACTGGAGACATGTAGCCAAGTCATTGACGGTATTGGACTACTTGGTGAGATTTGGTTCAGAAAAGTGTGTGCTTTGGGCCAAGGACAATTTGTACATAATCAAGACGTTGCGGGAGTTCATACACTTTGACGAGGCAGATAATGACCAGGGGGCGATAGTGAGGGTGAAGGCCAAGGAGTTGGTTGCTCTTCTTCGCGATGACGAGCGGTTACGACGTGAAAGGGAGTTGGCGGCGTCGTCAAAGGGCAGGTATGGCGGGCGCAACAGAGAGCGCCACGGTCCACGCAGAAACACCATCAATTCGAGAGAAAGACGCAATTCCGAGGATGAAGACTTGCAGAGGGCCCTCGAGATATCAAGAGTCACAGCGATGGAAGAACAGAACAGACAGCAAAGCAACGGGAACGACGAAGACTTGCAAGCTGCGCTCAAGCTTTCTATGGAAGAGGAGGAGATGAGAAGGTTGAGGAAACAGCAGAATGAAAATTTGTTGGATCTTTCTGACGAACAGCCGCAAATTCAACCGCAATATTATTTGGCCACGGGCTACGTCCAACAACCTCAGTCTTTTGCCCAGGGGGCACAAATTCAGTACGATATGTTTGGAAATCCAATCCAGAACCCAATGGTCACCGGGCTTTACCAACCACAGCAGATACAACCACAACAGCAGATTCAACAACCACAACAAACCCAATTCACTGGGTTCAACTATGGCCAACAACCACAGCAGGAGTTGCAACCGCTTAAAACGGGGTCTAATAATCCATTTGCTTTGCAAGACACCTCCTCGCCTCAACCTCAACATCAACATCAAACGCAAACATTGAATGACTTAGCTTCAAGACAACACAACGTCCAAGAGAATGAACAACAGACTAACTTTTCTTCGGCTAGACAAGATCAACCTCATTTCTTCACACAACCAACTCAAGAACTCAAACCACAAAATACAGCATCCTCAAAGTTCAACGAATCTCATGCTGAGTTGAATAATCTTTTGGCTGAAGGACCTGGCTTGGATACTTTCGGTAATACAGGTACTACAAGAATACCTCATCATCACACTAGGACTGAGAACTTTATTAGCTCTACTGGTACTGGGATCAAACATACGGACAATAGTGTCAAATTAAGTTCAAATGCCACAGGCAACCCATTTTTGAACACTGGAATTGGCTACCAACAGCCAAGTCAGATCAATCCTGCCTACACCGGTTATGGTTTTGGCAATAGCAATGCAAATCAATATCAGCAACAAAACCAAAAGACAAACGATGGTCCTAGCTTGATTGATATTTAACGTTTTTTAGAAAAGTATATCACGTATTCCTTCAAAAATCCATATCTTTTTACTAGTGTTCATTAAAGTTACGATACATATAAATACAATAAACCTACAATGAGTAAGCCGAGAAATCTTCCAACTCCCCTTTGAAAATTGATTTCACACACCAATCCCAATTCACGACAACACAATCTTTGAGTGCTTTGCTTAGTGACTTTGTTTGCTTAGCATCTTTTGCTGAGTTTGCAATCAAGATAACTTTATCGTCGTCACTTTTAATCAAACTCCTGGCATTGAAAGCGCTGGTGAGTTTGATTTCTTTGCTCTGCGACAGTCCATGTGACTCTAGTATCTTTGATATCACGTTGAAACCCCCCACCAAATTCAGCGATAAGTTGAATTTGAAATTGATGAAAAGCCTTCCCTTCTCTTTAGAATCGAGTAACTTGGACAAGCCGTTAACTTTCGCGTCATCCAAACCCAATTCTTTGTTTATCAATTTCAAAGGTATAACCTTATCCAAAGTGTAATCATCGAATTTGAATTCCTTATTGATAGATTCTTTACTGATGTCCTTACTACCGCTGTTTAATTTCTTGAGAATCTCAATTAAAAAATTAGGATGAATTATGTTATTCACCTCGCTCAATGCTTTTAAAAATTTCTCGGTTCTTAAGATTCTAGGAGCTATAAGCGTGGTTATTCCTTTGCCTTTTGTAAAGTCCATCAAGACTTTGATACCTACGCTCTCCAAAAGAGATAAATCGGATCTGGATGGCAGGATTTCACTTTCGCACCCAGTCATCACTGCAATAATATCATATTCAGTTGAGGCGTTAGGAGCTTGCAGCTTCGCTTTCTTTTTCTTAGGCTCATTAGGTTGTTCGGCATTGCTCGTTGTATTGCTCGATGAACGTTTAGTAGCATTGTTCTCTAATTCCATTAAGTAAGTTTTCATTCTTCTTGCACTCTTCGAAATTTCCTTGTATTTGTTTAAGTCGTCCATATCCTCGTGTAGTTTGGAAACAGCTTTTAGCTTCGCAGACCGACCTTTCCTGGAGGACAGATTACCTGAACTAGAGCTTATATTAATATCTTGTTCAGGTCGAGTAGCACTTTCCATATTAATTGAAGAATTTTTTTGCAGGTCTTTTGTCACAGAACTTGGTATATTTTGAGCTGTGTTTTCGTTCGTTTTCTTGTCGGGTTTATTATCTGATCCAACTGCTTTCTCTTGTATCTTTTCAGCATCCAACAAAGATGAGCTTTTTTTTGTAGAAGAGTTGTTGTTCAGACTTTCAATCTCTAAATGATTTTTAGTCAAAACTGAAGTTTCATCACTGGCGCTGTCATTGATATCGCTATCGCTACTGATTAGGCCATCTTGTGTCCACTTGTCAAGTGTATCCATATTCAAGCTAGTGGAGCAGAGCAAGTACTTTGTTTCTCGGCTTACACTAACAACGTCTTGATATAGTGGGTCCGAGTAATCTAGAAATTTCCACTGGTTGAAGCTTCGTTCTATCCACAAATGGTTGACTATACTAATATCAGAGTTTTTGCTTTTTTTCCACTTGAGCCTAGCTGCCTCATATTTCCTACCATAAGGCTTCGCCACTATTAAGAAGTCATTGTCTTTCGTCAATGTCTTAGTAAATGTGCCACCTAATACTGTTATTAATTTGTTCAAATAAAGTCTAGCATCACCGCTATAGTTGGTAACTGATATTTTTAAGTCTTTGAATTCCGACAAAGGTTCTGGTGGGATAGGGTGATGAAGAAGATTAGTCTCAGATGGCACCTTAAACTCGTTCAAAGCAAGTAAATAGTATAGCCAAGATAAATTTCCAACTATGACTCTTTTCGATAGAACACACAATGCATATTGTCCTCCTGCCCGATACTTTCCTATGTATACATCAATCTTGTCAACATCGAACTTATCTGTGACTTTTGCACCCTTTTGATTCAATATTTGACAAATTGTTGTTTTGAGTCTCGGACTTATTTCGTAGTCTTGACTGATGAATATTACTTTGTCTTTCCACACTTGGTTGTTGTCGTTGAATGACAGATTTGAAGTTTGTACCATAACAGTCGTTGGCTTATCTCTATCTTCTTTGGTCATCGTACGTGATGGTAATAGATATGGATCCTCTTTCAATTTGGTTCCCGTCTTCAAGGTATCATCAAGCCATTGGGGCAACACAATTTTGATGTCAACTTTATCCTCACTAGTATCACCTGAAGGTTCTAAGCTACTAGCACTAGCAGCTATTATGCTTTTATCGTTGCTCATGTCTATTGCAATCAAGTGGGTGGTATACCTAGTCAAATCATCGAGAAACTGGCCTCCGAAAGCTTTGACAGCCTCGTAGATTATTTCCTTGTCTCCCAAAGGAATATTATCCGCTACGCATACGAAGATATCCTTCAAAAAGTATCTGGGATCTGGATTATACGGCTTGGGATTTAAAACCTTATTCATCTTAAGTGAATCGTAAACCCACTCAGGCGTAGTTATGGGTATCATCGCCCTATGAGCAATTTCATACTCCAAAAAGTTTGTGGTTTTTGTAATGATGTGGTCTATTGGTGGTAGACTGGCCTCTTCGTGATTTTCAAAAGTATTCATGCCATCACCTCTCTCTTCTCTCGTGTATACATTTGAGCCATGTTTGTTCAAAATGGTTTGAACCTCATCACATTCTTGTCGATTGAAGTCATGAGACAACACAAGCAAGAATGCCGAGTTTTCGAACATAAGTCTCTGTCAATGCAAATTATCACTTTTGCTATAAGTTTATATCTGCAATAAATAGTAAATCTTCAATTATTTCAAATCATAAACTGCGCGTATCAGCAGGAGGAGCCTACGGCCATTATCGAATCTTGATAATACACGTACATTTCTAAGATCTAAAGAAGAATTAGCTCGAGTATCAGCCTAGCTAGTTACTCCAAATACTGAAGACAATTTTTTTACTCAACATGATTAATTTGCAAAGAATGACGTGAATTAAAACACTTATAAAGTTAATGCACATAATTAGGTTAAGACTGCTCAGCTTGATCTATGAGTGTGTCGCTAGCGAATATATTCTTCTTCTCAGATACAATCTTTTTAGCCCAGCTTCGACATAATATACTAGCTTTCATGAATTTTCTTGTAGCATACTTCTTGAAAAATTCATCATGCTCAACAGGAGCAACGAGATATTCTATGATTAATTCTATGCAAGCCTTCATATCGGAGACTCTGTAGCCTCCCGAGTAATGAATTAAATTTCCGTTCCAAACAGGGTCTTTACCCAATATCATTCGTGAAATGTACATCGCTGAAGCTGAGCACAAAGAGGGAAGGATTCCAATAAATTTATAGTCAATTATCGTGATCTCCAAAAGATACTTACCCAAAGTTCTTGACTGGACATCATAATCATCTGCTTTGGATATACGTCTCAAGAAGTTCATAGGATTGGGGTAGTTAAGGTCAAAATTCAAGATGGTGAGAATATATTTTTCTGCTTGCAAAATTTCGTCCTCAGTATAGGACCCATCGGTGAAGTATGCATAATTCTTGACGGAGGGAGAAAACACCTCCTCGTACTTTGCAGCGATGAAAAGAGAGCCTGTCGCTAAAAGTTGGAGTTTATCGATTTGAACAATTTCTAGAGACATGAACCTATCCATTATGTTGATGGCCAAGAACAAGGTTTCAGGCAAGAGACGAAATCTTGTATGCATTTCTACTAGCCAATCTACCAAAATTGATCTCATCTTTGGTTTTAAATGCTTCTGTTTGAACAAGTATTGAGGATCGGGAAGAGTTTTGTATTCCAACTCATTCAAGTAAGGAAATATGTCGTTAACGTACTCACTCACCATTAAGGGATCATCAGCATCCTCCTCGTCCAAATCCTGCCACTCATAATCGATTATGCGTGACTTTTTATATGAAACAACGTTGTCTTGGTTCGATATGTGAAGCTTTTCGACGAGGTTCGTCGACGATTCTGTGGCCTGTCGTTTTTGAGGCAATCTTGAAGGAACAATGAGCTCCAGTGTTGAAGCCGAATTCGATGATGCAGAATTATGACTATTTGTGTTAGATGTGTCTTTTGGGCCTTGCGAGGTTAATAAATTGCTATTGCTGTTGTTGTGGCCGTTGTTGTTGCTAGGATTGACGAGGTTCGCTGTAGATCGGAGGATGCGCTGCTGCTGCTGCAACGGAGCAAGATCACCACCTAGCGGCTTCCTTTTGTTGCCCACCTGCGAGACGGGCTTTGCACCGCTGCAGCCGTATTTATCTGACACATCGCCCAAGTATTGACGCGTATTATTGAGCCCTTCGTCGGATGAGTGCTGTGGCTGGATGTATAGAGCTTCCTGTTGTTGTACCTCCTGCCCTATGTTGATTGTCGTCTTCCTTTGACTTTGTATCTGTGTCCTAGGAAGCCCCTGACTCGCTTCGCTCGTCTTATGATCGTTATTTATGCCCTTGGATCTAGTAAGCTTGTATTCATTTTCGTTGTTTAAGGTTTTCGGCATTATACTTGGTATATCTATAGCTTTGTCTGTTGTTAAATGCTTTGTCGAAACTATGGGTGAACACGACGACGGATAACCTTTGATCTTTCAGCCCTTAAAACCAAGTGGAAAAAACGGAGTAGACGAATGGTGACTTAAAATGAACTCAACTAAGTCAATCAATATCACTCTAGCAAATCTTTATAGATATTTTACCCTTTTTTTATGTTGTTGAACTGGTTCTTTTATTTCCATTTACTATTGTGTTCAGGAAAATTAAGTGATGCTTTCAAATTGGGAACCGCGTAAATAAAGAAGGTTACACAAAACTATACCATACGAAATGAGGATTTTTGTAAACATCATTACTAGGCCATAGACAAAGGTTTTAGAGTTGCTGCAGAAGAAAGCCACGATGAAGCAAGAGAAGTAAAAGATAAACGATCAGAGTGAGCTGTTCCATTGATGAAGGTGGATTCCATGTATTATGCAAAATGATATTTAATTAAATACTCCATTTGTACTCACCCATTAAGTTGATAGTTTTATTGTCTTTGGAGCTCTCGTCTGAGACTTCGGAGGACACTGTAGAGCATCGCTGGCACGCCCTTCTTGATTGCTTATGGGATTGCGGACAGCAAAGATAGCATTTGAGGACGATGTCCTTTTCCTTGGCTTCTGAGCTCGCGTTGGTAGAAATGCTCTCGCTAGCCGAGGGAAGATTGTTTGTAGTTTCCAGCGGTGCTTCTGTGCTCTCGACAGGCATGTTCGCCTCACCTTTGTCGTTTGCGAGAAACTGCATCATGCGGTTGTACATTTCGGTGTTCCTCTCTATGGTTAGCGTCAATTTATTGAGAAGATCAGCCGGAGACTGCTTGTCCTTGTTATCGTTCTCTTCTGGCTCAGAAGCACTTTTATCAGAGTCTATTAATTGCTCGAACAAGTCTAGCAACTTTGGCTTTGGCAACTTGTCTGCCTTTTCGCTGGTTTCGCGATCGACCTGGACCGGAGGATTGGCTTTATTTCGCTGATCAAAAAGTTCTTTGACCAAATTATGCAAGTACTCATTGTCTGACGGTCTTGGGGTGGTTTTATCCTGCTGCTGCCCTTCTGCACCCGGGACGCCATGAGAAGCTGGAGCCGGGCATTTGTCTACAGACTGCTTGAGTTTGTCATCCAATGCACGTTTTAATTCCTCGTTTTCTTGTCTCGACTCAGTATATAACCCTCTATACTTGATGAGTTTCGATCGTAACTGTTCTTTCTCTTTCACGTCCAGAGGAAGTATCTGGGTTTTCTTCCTCAAAACATTAACTTCTCGTCTCAAATCAGACAGTGCCAGCTGCGCCAAATTGAGTTTCAACTCCAAATTAGCTAGCTGTGCTCTCGTGTCTCCAAGCTCCTCTTTTTTGGAATGTAATTCTAGTTTCATGGCTTCGAATTGTCGTATAAGCTTGTTTATAGATGTGGTAAGCATTTTTTGATAATTTTCACCTTCTTTACTGCTTGTTATGGAAGAAGGGACTGTGTTTATCAAGTGATGCGTCTCTCTGATGATTAACTCCGTGTCGTTGTGATCATTTTGTAAGTCTGGTATTTTCGTGGCGGGCATATTCAAAAGTCTTTGTATTTCTTTATCCATGGTGTCCGCTGATGTGTCGAAAAGGCTTTCTTTGTTGTTCAGGCTTTTGTCATGTTGATCAAAACCCAACTCTGGCTTCTTTTGGGGCCTTCCTTTCTTCAATGGACTCACTGAATATGCACTTCCTCTCATGCGATTGAGGTAATCTTGGTAGTCGTTTTTTATCTTCTTCGAAGGTGATGTATATGGGCTATGGTATATATTCTGACGATGAGAAGGTGACAACTTATAGTTTAAGTCTGGTGATCTACTCCGGTGTAAACGCAAATCAGGACTGTTAAAAATTGAATCGTCATCAGAATACACTGTAATATCATCTTTCATCTTCTCACGATGTTCGTATGCGTTGAGTATTTCGTTAGTAGAGTCCAAGTCCGACGTTGACATTGTATTTGCTTTCCTTATGACCCTATCAACGCTATTCTATAGCTCAAACTAAATACATTTTTATTTGTAAACAAGCTTTTTACGCGTTGATTTCTATGAAGATATTATATGCACGCCCTATTCCTCTACTTCAATATGAACCAAGTAGTCCAACGATTTAGTGACCGCAGCAATGTGCCAAGGAACGATTGGCGGTTCATGCTGGTGTATGTTAGTGCTAACACTCCTGTCAAGACAAAGAATTTCGTTCAATGTAATCAATTTTCTGTAGTGATCAAGAATAATCAGCATTACTGAATCAAGATTCCAGTAGTTGGAGCAGCTTAGTAAAGTAATTCCGAAAACCTTTAATGGTTTCATATGGTCAGCCTTTGCCTTATTGTTATCAGAGACAATGTATCCCACCTTTATGCCCAGCCTTGAGGGAGAAGTTGAGGAAGGTAGGTTAACTTTTGGGATTATCGCATTAAGCTGGTCAGAAGGATCACTCAAGACCAAGCCCTCCATGCTTGGGGACAAACCTAAGGATTCGTTAGGAGGCATATTTGATGACGTTGAGCCTGGAATAATGTCTTGTGGTGACAAGTAATTACTGGGAGCATTTAAAAACTGCTGAGGAGAATGAATGTTTAGTCCACTGTTATTGGAGGGTGATATGGCGATGGAAGCGCCAGCGGCTGCTGGGGATGAGTTATTCGAAGGAGAGAAAGTTGTGTTGAAGCCCTTGAAATTTTCTTGTTGGCTATTCAAGCTTGTCTGTTCCTGATTTGCCAGATCTATAGGCATCAAGTTGTTCAATCCTTGGCTTGAGCCTTCATCTGATCTTACATTATTACCTGAAGAACCGTTACCCTCACTGTTAATTTTCTTCACGAAGCTTTCTTTAGGTGACTTATCGACAGATAAAACTATCAATGAAATTTCTTTGTGTTTGGTGCTGAGCCTTTTCCAGTGGACAAGTTCTTCATCTGGTATGGTATTGCTGACTCTTGTCAACAATAGGAACTTCTTTCCTCCAAGGCCTGAAGTTCGGGCGACTATGTCTTCGTTCAAACGCTTAAATAAAAAGCAAGAAATGAGCCAAATCTCATCACAGATGTTGTGAATGTCAAGACCGACCTTCTTTTCAGAATCATACAGGCTGTTGCAATACCAGGACTTGGTATATGTTACTACTCCCAAAGGATCAGACCATGCTGCTGACAACCATTTCCTGTCAACAGAACGCTCATAAGCTAAGTGTAAGAAGATATCATCTTTGTACTCACATTTAGTATCACCATTTCCATTATTCATAAAGTCAAAATGGAGAGTAGTTGGCAAATCTCTAGCTAAATTGGTGAATGACCGTGGCAAATCCAATATAGGATTGTTGGTTGTGACATTTACGTTGGGGCACAAGTTGTACAAATTCATGCTTATTTTTGATAAAGCCTGATTCGACATATGTCTGAGTCTTCTTTGTGAGTTACTCTTGAAGAATAGTTTAGTCTCTGGAATAACATGACAAAAGACCTTGACCAAAGGTACTTGATGCTTCTCTAAAAAACCCTTGAAATTTCGTACTAGGGCCGCGATTTGAAGTGGTGCGTTCAATTCCTCGTCAGAATTAATGAATAGTAATAGCAATGGCATATTGAAATCAAACTTGTTGGATTTGTTGATCAAATCTAGCTTGATCAATTCAGCGAGATTGTTGAGTCTTTTGTTGACTTCACGATAGTATTCGTTAAAAGATGAGGCAGCTGATGTGCGACTAAGCAATAAAAGACCATCCATAATACTCTCAGTGTTAGCTGCTGTGCTATAGCCATCTAATGCAATTTTGGAAAGTTTACCAAAGTTGCAGTCACTATAGTTATTAATAAGCAAATTCAAAAATGCTTCATTTATGTTGGTGCCAAAAACATCACTTTCTCTCTCTGAGATCTGAAGAATCTGAAAGTTTTTAGGTCCGTTGATAGGTTTGAAATTCAAATACTTCCAAAATTTCAAAGCCAAAGAATTCAAGCTGATATTTTGTTGATCTTCTTTTAGCACTTTGATTTTGTTGCTTTCTAGTGGGTATATTCTTCTTTCTTCGAGATATTTCGAAGAAAAATTCTGGAGAAGAGACTCAATTAATTCCCGATATCTGTCATAAACAGATACATTCTTCTCTGTTTGTTCACTCGTTATTGCCCATTCCAATGAGTCTAACTCCTTTAAATAGGAACGTGGATTCAAGATTCCATCATCAGTGATATCATCCAAAAAGTTAAGCTGGTCATTGAGCTCATCTTGCACAATAGAAGAAGAACCTTCAAATTCGCTGTCTTGTGAATCTTTCACAAACTCAGTAAGACAAACTTTATATGGAGTATTGAATACCGAGCTGAATGTCTTTTCGAACAAATTACCATTATAAGTGTTTTCCTCAACTTGTTTGAATAGGTTCTTGAACCTCGAATTATTCTTCGGTAAGTCGCTATCAAGCGGTGTAGAGAAACATTTTTCTTCATTGCCAAAGATCAATATTGATGTAAGGTGTCTTAGTAATTCATCAAGACTTTGACCTTTCACCTTAAGTTCCAGGTTCTTTCTTAAGTCAAGGTCAACGATATCTACCGCTTCATCTATCTCCATGTCAAAATCGGTGGAGAAAGTTTCCTTCTTTTTGCATGTTAAGTTGTTGGTGAAAAAAATTTCAGGAATAGTAGAAGTATTGACACCTCTCAAAATCAAAGGGAGGCAGTTAGAGGACTCTGATATGTTGGATTCTTTCGAAGAAGGCGTAATTGTTCCACTTAAGGAAGTACCTGGTATTTTTTTTTCAGCTCGTCTAAGGGTGCCATCTTCATTTTGAGAAAAATAATCGAGTTGCAAGTTATCTCCTTGAAGTTGAGCATCCTGTGGAGAACTGAACGAACTATTCTTCATAGGTTCATCCAAATACGAAGAGGCAGAGGGAGAATGAAATCTTTTCTGAAATGCTTTCGGCAGTGCGGTCAAATTGAACCCTTCATTTTGCAATGTAATATCTTCCAAGTTGGAGCTTCCCGCCTTATTTTGTAGCGAGTCATGATAAACAAACCCGACTTGATTATTACCCTTGAAATGAGGCTCGTCTGAGGTATTTAGTTTCAAAGCCGGAGAATGCTTAGTGCTAAAGTCTAAATCATTACTGTCCTCGTCTTCGTCGCTTTCTTCGTCTTCTTCGATCTCATTGTCATCGTCTTCTTCCTCCTCTTCATCTTCGTTTTCGTCATCTTCCAATACTTCTTTGTGTGGCATTTCTTCGGACTTCTGTAAATCATTCGAATTCGGAAATTTAGCTTCTAGCTGACTTGTATCGCTAGCCTGTTTTTCAATTGGTAAATAATTTTTGCCGTTACCTCCCATTTCATCCAGCAAGAATTCTCCATCTTTACCTTTATCGTACTCTGATATGGTTCTCAGATTTGCCTTGGTACCTACTCTATAAGGTAAATCATGATATTCAGCACCGATACCAACCAGTGGTTCTCTGAGCTGTAATGAGTCGTATCCACTAATACTTGTCGCTCTAATCTTCTTATTCTTGTTCTCGAATTCTGAGCTATGTAAGTCTTTATCAACATAAAACTTTCCTCCCTTCCCATACTTTGTATCTATATTACTCTTAATTATAGGGTTGAATGCAATTGGGGAAAAAACTGATTTCGAACTCTCATTTTCTGACTCGACATTTGGGTTATAACTATTTTGGTTTGAGTATGAAGAAATTGATGCTTGCCTAAAGCCACTTTGTGGTATAACTGGCGTTGGAACAATAGGCAATGGTGCTCCAGGGTCGCTGTAAAGTTGTGGTGAACTTTCTTTTAACTTACGTAAAGGCATAGTCATTTGATCTTTCGGTATATCAATAAAAGTGTCGGTAGATCCCTGCATTGATAATGAGGTAAAACTGTTTGGTTCCTTTAAACTTTCATTGCCTTGACCATTCAAATCTTGACTTTCTTTTTTCTTGGTACTAGTTGCATTATCCGTTGTATTATCTTGTGACATACCAACGTCCTGAACAGTATTCTTTTCGTAGGAAATATCTGCCAACTTTTCATCTTTGACCATATCGTCTACGTCGCTCCCTCCATCTTCACCAAATAAATCGTCAATTTCAGAGTCTGTGGTTTTGTCTGTCGATTTGGTGGTGTTTTCCGACTGTTCGCCTGGAAATTTACTGTCTTTACTAAGCGTAGTATTTGCCTCACCGGACTTTTCATTTGAGTTGCTTAAGCTAGCAACGGATGAGTTCGAGAGCTGTTGTTCTTGATGAAACTGCTCGCTGCGATTATCTGTTGGAGGTCCCACGGAACTCAAGCCAGTGGACGAAGCACTCGGTACGTTCACGCTTAACGGTTGACTCAAGTGATCATAGTCATTAGACTTCACCATAGTGCCTGGCCTGGTTTTTCGAACAATGTTAGCGTCTATGAGATTGGAGATCATCTTAATTGGATTGGGGTACTTATTTGAGACTTTTTCTGGCCGTGTTGATGGTTTGCAATGTCCAAACTGTAAAACACATAGTTTCCAAGGCCATAATATAATCTTTTTATTACTCACAGTATGCACAAAAGTCGAAATTTTCGATGTTTGGTTATTGAGATGCTGTAAATTGGGGACTAATTTGACCCATACCATTTCATCGTTCGCTTCCATCTGGATCCCCGTACTGAGCTTTATCAAACTTAGCACCTCTTGGCTGTTTTTGGGAGGAACTTTTGTAAAGCTGGCCTCTATATTACCAGTATCGTATAGATGACATCTTATTCCAGAAGGAATTAGGTAAATCACAAAACAGATGTCAGCTAAGTCAGTATACTCTTGCCCTATAATCAGGGAGTCATACAAAAGAGGCACCGGTTTTTCATGGAAATGAAGTAATACATCTCCATTTTTCAAAAGTACCGGATCTGCTTGTACCAAAATATTTCTAGTTTCGTCTTTCTTCATCAAGATGTAGTTTCCAAACAACTGAGTCGTCCCCTCTTTGGACAACTCGAAAAAAATTAGTTTCTTCATGGCCTTAGGAAAACTCACACTGCAATATGGCATAAAGTTCACAGCGTCTGATTCTTCTCCTTTCTCTGGCGAAGGCTTTCGTGGAGAATGGAGTTGTGATGCCGTTAGGTCAAAGCTACTCACCAATTGTAGAGCCGGGTACTCTGCAACCAAGTCAAACTCATTCTCCTGTGCATATTTGAACTCAAAGTAGTAAATGTACTTGTTGTAGTATGTGATCAACGCTTTAGGATGATTGAATCTTATTTGAAGCTCAAGCTCGAGTAAAGATTGATCGTTATTGGCACTGTTACTGCTATAAATTGAGCATTTAATTGACTTAAAATGTGCAATTTTAAAGTAGTTGGTCAAGACTTTAGTAGGATCTATTACATCTGCCATCTTGATGCATGGAAACTAACATCCGTTTTTACTTCACCAACTATTCTACTATCTCGGTGTCTGATATCATTTTCTATCTTAGTGTGTATATAACTTTTCTATGAAGACTCATCCAAAACTCAGCACTACACCTACAAACAGCCTGAAACCAGTCTAACGGCTCTTTAAAGTCTACCAGTTGCTCACACGGGCTCCGAGAGTCCATTGCCTTAAAGTCTTTTTTTCTCTTTTATCGGAACCAGGCTCAGACAGGTTCTCGCACAAGCCTCTGGGTCAGCTTCTTAGAACATCAACAGTAGTATCTTACAAAGTCTTTGCATTCTACTTCTCACAAACTCTACTAATAGATGTGACTGTCGCCACTGACAACGCCCAGGTACTTGAGCAGTGAGAAGTCAGGTCAGTTTCGAAAAGCGGTATTCAATATCTGACAGGCATGAAGAGAGAATAAACCTTTGAGAATTCATCAGACGTATGCTCACTAGATAGCGACGAATTGTTACTGGAGAGAAAACACCACAAGCCCAGCTCGTTTTTTCAAGTGATATGCTTCTTCCACACTCTTCATAGACATTTGTAAATATGACATGGAACAGCAGAAGGAGCAAGGTCGAAAGGATTGTTTACTCTTGATCAACATTGAAATGCGCATACGCTAACAAAATGAATATTTGAAATATTTACATATAGTGACTAGTGAAAGATAGAATAATGGCAGATCTTGACTCAGAACGTATGTAGAGGTAGTTCACCGTGCATAGGGAACATCACTAACATTTTCAAGCAATTTTGAAAGCATCCGATTTGGCAGAAGAGATTCAAACCAAAATCTTTGAGCTAGCAGCAGAAGCTCTAGCCAACTATAAAGTGGAAAAGGACGTGGCAACATTCTTGAAAAAGGAATTGGACCAGCTCTATGGAGCTACTTGGCATGTCATCGTGGGTAAAAGCTTTGGTTCTTACGTCACCCATGAACAGGGGTACTTTACATACTTTTACATTGGTCAATTGGCATTCTTGATCTTCAAGAGCGGTTAGGGCGTTCCATCAGATGCCCTGTAGACCAAGGAGTATTCTTGTAATTGTTTAATGTGCCACGGCAGTCGTTGGTCTACAAAATTAAGTCTAACAAGTTAGGTTTACTATTAGATTATAATTTAATAAAAACTGCAACTCTATTCCTGTTATTTCAAGCCCTCAGTCTGTCCACTCAAAAGCGTGAACACGGGCTTGCCCAACTTCTCCCTGCCTTTCAAGAAGTCTAACTCCATAACAAACAAGTACTCGTCTACTTCAGCACCAGCTTGAGAAACAAGACTACCTGCAGCAGATGCACTTCCACCAGTGGCCAAAATATCGTCCACAATGAGGACTTTGGACCCCTTCGGTATCACACCCTTCTGGATTTCGAATTTGTCCGTACCATATTCCTTTTTAAATTCGGCGGATACCACTGGACCCGGTAACTTGCCTGGTTTTCTTACAGGAATAAATCCAGCATTCAAAGCCAACGCCAAAGTGGGGCCAAAAAGAAACCCTCTGCTCTCTAAGCCAACAACGTAATCTACTTTTCTATCACCAACATGTAATTGGAATGCTTTAACCAACTTCGTGAAAAGTTCGGGCTTGCTGAAAATTGGCAAAAAATCCTCGAAAAGAATTCCTTCGCTTGGAAAATTGGGAAATTGTTTCAAAGCTCCCTTAAGTTCAACGGCAAGCTCTTTGATTTCGGTTTCAGACATTTCTAGCGTCAACAGTTGTATTACGAAGTACGAATACTTGTAAAAGTGTATATATATATATATAGATATATATATAATATTTCACTTGGTGGTTGATATAGAAACTTCAGATGAAAATGAGAAATTTTGTACAAAAATCATCGAGACAATCATGGTAGCACGTTTAGTTACCTCTATGGCCTAGAATCCCACACTCAAGCTGTTTAGGGTCAGTTACACAAGTGATGATAGGCTTCGAGTCGAGCGATATGGCTTTCAAAGAATCAACGTTGGTCCATTCGCCCTTCTCCAAGTACAAGTCGCTTTTGATGTGAGGACGCATACTCTCTCTTTTCTGCACCTTCAAAGTTCTGAACCTGCCTCCCTTGTACTCAGTAAAGTAAGGCTGGGCAACGATTTGCCCTGTTTTATTAGCTGGAATGGTGCAGCTGAAGGTGCCACTGACCATCACCGATGTTCCCACGCTCAAAGCTGATTCCAAAGAGGCAGTAAGTCGATCGTTCAAAGTAAATCCGTATGTCAAGTCAAAAGAACCTGTTTCGCCGAAAGTTTTCGAAAAACTGCCTTGTAGCGAGCCTCCGTCTCCCTTTGTAGTATCCAAGCAGCCCGTCAACGGTTGGGTTTTGCCGAGCACCGTCGTAGAGTTGCTGTTGGCGATCTCTACCCACTCATTCCCGCTGCTTGTGTTTCCAGTCGGAGAGTAGCCCGAGACTCGAAAAGACGTATTTAGCTTCTCCTTATGGATGACAAGCGTTCTTGTGTCTTCAAACACAAAAATCTTGTCTCGGTCGCTCAATTCATTAATGTTAAGCCGCTCGAGTGACTTGGCCTTGACAAACCTTGTCTTATCTATGAAAGTCCTTGGGACCATTACCAAGTCCATGAGTTCTAAAGCTAAACATCCCGAAAATAATAGAACCGCTACTACTAACCTCATTATGTTTTCTCTAGCCTGCTACACCAAATCACGTCTGTATATGCTTCGCTATTTATACTAAACACTGATGAGCCATATTACTGGTATGCTGATGGTAGCATGTATGCTTTACTCTTGAAACTCCTGGTCGCTCATATGAAATTGGAGTGACTTAATACACAAAATAGAGGCATTGACTCCAAGCTTGTCTGTCGATAAATTCTGACTATACGGAGAGATGAAGCTATCCATCACCATTAGTGACAGCTACAACGTACTGGACGCTTTTGCTACTGATGAGAATTTGGATAAGATTTATCGTCGCTATGTTCACGTGATTGCCCCCAAGCAAAATTTAATAAAGCTGAACGACTAAAAATCAGAATCTCAATACATCGTTTGTTGTGTTGTAATCAAAAAAGTCATGTCGGAGGAGGTTCAAGCACATATATCCTCTGAAGATGCATCCAGAGACGGAAGTACGGATGGCCGTAAAAGTTTGTTAGCTGATCAGGTTGAAAGTGAGAAACAAGATGCTGAAGAAAGTAAGCAAGATGACGAGTATAAAATTGGATCTAAGCGCCCTTTGGAGGAAGACGCTAATGCATCAGAAGGACCAGAGAAGAGACAAGTGCAAAAGGAAGCAAACGATTCTGCAGCGCATGATGACATGGAAGAGAGAGAAAACAAGGAACAAAGTACGTTGAACGAGCAGGACAACTTGTACCACAGCGAAGATTCGAAAAATATAGACGCTGAGGGAAAGCCGGCCCAGGAAGAACAGGAAGAATCAGATAAGAAAAATTTCAAGATGCAAGACCCCGCTGAGGGAGAGGAGAATGATAATGATGAGGACGAAGACGAAGACGAAGACGAAGAGAACGAAGACGAAGACGAAGATGAGGACGAGGACGAGGAGAATTCCGTAAGACACAAGTCAAGAAAAAGAAGAGCAAACCAGTTTATTGATATAGAAGCCGAAGTCGATGACGAAGAAGAAGATGAGCTCGACGAGGACGACGAGGAAGCTGAGCTATTGAGAGAAAATTTCATTGCAGATGACAACCGAATCGAAACCTTAGACGGAGGCGATAATGTTGGTGATCACGAGGACGACAGACTTCACAGACAGTTCGACCGTAGACGTCAAGAAGCTGAAGATCAAGATGCGGAAGAATTGGCCGAAACTTTAAAGCAAAGGTATCGTAAGACACATTCTGTGTATAGGGGGGATACCACTACTAGCGGTACTGTCTCGCAAAAATTGTTGATGCCTTCCATTAATGACCCAGCTATTTATGCTATAAGATGTTCTCCAGGTAGGGAGAAAGACTTGGTTAGAAAGCTTTACGAGAAAAAGAGAACGCTCGCCAGACTGAAGAATCCATTGGAAATTTTAACAGTATTCCAAAGAGACGCTTTTAAAGGCTATATATATGTGGAGGCGAAAAAACCAGAAGCAATAGAAAGAGCCTTGTCAGGTATGGTAAATATTTATGCGAAACAAAGACTTTTGGTTCCTGTGCGAGAATATCCAGACTTGTTGAAGCAAGTCAAGTCGTCAGATGTCGAAATCGTTCCTGGCATATATGTGCGTATTACCCGTGGAAAGTATAAGAATGATCTTGCCATCGTTGATAACCTTTCCGAAAACGGATTGGACGTGCGTTGTAAGTTGGTACCTAGATTGGATTATGGTAAGAACGACGAAGTCGACAAAGATGGACGTAAAATCAAACTGAAAGTAAGACCAATTCCTCGATTGTTCAATGAGCAAGAAGCCAGATTGTATGACGGTGAACATCTTCAACTCGGCCGTGGTCCACGCTCTTTCCTCTATAGAGGTGAGGAATATATCGAAGGGTTTTTGTATAAGGACTTCAAGTTGCAGTTCATTCAGACAAAGGATGTTCATCCGCGTTTGGAAGAGTTGGACCGTTTTCAGACTGGAAATTCTGAAGAAGATGGGTTGGATTTAGCGGCTATCGCTGCTTCTTTGAAAAACAAGAATTTGGATAGCTCCGGGCTGTCAAACTCATTCCAGCCTGGGGATAAAGTTGAGATCCGTCGTGGTGAGCAAGCCAAAACCGTTGGGAAAGTAACTTCGACATCTTTAAATGAGGTAACTATCATCGTTACGAATAGTGGTGACCCAAAGTTCGTCAATCAGAAGCTTACGGTTCCTGCAAATGATTTAAGGAAGGTTTTCACTGCTGGTGACCACGTTAGAGTCATTGAAGGTAAGCATGCTGAACAAACAGGTTTGGTAATCAAGATTGATAATGACTCTGTCATTTTGCTCAGTGACCAAACGAGAAAAGATATACGTGTATTCGCCAACTACTTGATAAAGGCAACTGATGCTTCTCTGAATAACAATACTGCTGGAGGCAAATACGACTTGAAAGACCTCGTGCAGCTTAATGCGTCGACGGTAGGTGTCATCGTCGAAGCAGAAAAAGACGCTTTCAAGCTTATCACTTCTGAAGGTCGATTATTAACGGTGAAACCTTCTGGTATCGCCTCAAAGGTTGAACTCAGCAGACGCGAGCAAATAGCTACAGATAAGAATGGATCACCAATAAAGATTGGTGATACAGTGAAGGAGTCCTTAGGCGATAAAAAGAGGGAAGGTGCAATCATACACATTTACAAAAATGCATTGTTCATCAAGCTGAATGAAATCTTGGAGAATTTGGGTATTTTTGTTGCAAACTGTATGAATGTGAGTACCATCTCCACGAAGGGTTCGATGCTTTCAAAAAACCTTGGACCCGATTTAAGTCGTATGAACCCCAATCTCAAATTGGCTAATCCTGTTGCTAACTTGGGTTTGAGGACAAGAGTGGGTGGTAGAGATAAGTTGATAAATCAAGACGTTGTCGTTAACAGTGGTAACTACAAAGGATTGATGGGTAAAGTCTTCGATGCTGATGATACGTTTGCTCGTATCGAATTGCATTCAAAATCTAAGTCTATCAAAGTGAATAAAAATCAGTTGAACGTGATGGTAAGAGGTGAAACCGTTCCATACCTCAGGTTCATTGGTGCTTCATCTGCTATGGCCAATACGGGTGCACCTAATAACTCCTTCAATAGACCTAGGGGAGCACCCGCCTTCTCTTCTGGAGGAGGCTCTGTCTGGGGCAAAGGTGGTATGACTCCAGCAGTTGGTGGAATGTCTTCTTGGGGAGGCGGTAAGACCCCAGCATATAGTTCTGGAAATGCTTCAAGTTGGGGAGGAAATGGTGCCGCCAGTGCGTGGGAAGGAAATGGCTCAACTTCGAGCTGGGGCTCTACAAACAACGGCAATTCCTCTCAATGGGGCAAAGGAAATGCTTCCACCTGGGGCAATAGTAAGGCTGGTGGCTCCACTTGGGGCGGTGGCTCTACTTGGGGTGGTGGTTCTACTTGGGGTGGAGCCTCCTCATGGAAAAATAATAGGAATGGAAAAGATTCCTAATCAGAGTCATTACATGATTATAAGTATCACCATTATACTATTAACTTTTATAACCAACGAACGAAAAAATTTGAAAATTTAGTTCTTGGTAATTGTCTATATGTAAGTTCATAATCGAAAAATAGTTTGAAGCAAGCAAGCGCACCAGTGTAAGGCCTAGTCTTTACTTTCCAAAATCTTGTTCTCACAACCGGGGCAGTTATGTAAAGTCTCATGAACAAAGACATCACAATCAATGCAAAAATCATTTTTACACTGAACACAACGATAACGAGAGCTCGTAAACAACTCAGAATTTTTCTTCTGTTTGCCTTTCTCTTTATTCAGACCATCACTAGACACCTTAGGTATATTGGGAAATTTCAACAAACATCCATAGCAGTACGAGCTATCATATTGGTCACCTATAGGGACTTCCTTGTATTCACTCAAAGGCACCAAATGATGATACGACCTAGCTAAATGGGTAGACAAAATAAGCATCAACCCACAAGTAGGGCATATTGTAGGCAAATGGCACACTTTGCTTTTACACTGAGGGCATTGGTAACCGATGACCCTTCGGGAACCAAGGTTGGACGAGCCCTCCTTTATACTTCTGGATGTTTCGCTTCCTTGACCAGGGTGACAAGCACAAAGCTGAGGGAGATTCAGTACTATATTCGAACTTGAGGTTAATGAAGGTTGTATTTTCAGGGGAAACCCCATTTTTATTAAGGGTACTTTCTTTTCATCCCCCTGTGTATTCTCTATATTAGCAACGGGAAGTGGAATCACACAATCCATCAAAAGCTCACGAAAGTGTGATTCATTCATGATGACACCATAATTGTTGACAGTTGAAGGATTGACATGCTTGTTTGCATTATTTGTCCTATTGACTATTTCCTGGCATATGGCAACTTGGGCAGACAACCCGATCACTTTCACTTTGATATTGTCCTTGACTAAATTGTCTATTGTTTTATGAATATTTCCCGGATCACTCGTAAACAAAGCTCCAAAGATGATGAGTATCTCTTTTGAATTTTTCGTGTCATTAATGCTATTACTAAAATTGTGTGTAAGTAAGGACCTTGCCATCTCCAAAGAGTTTTGAAGGGAAGGATCTCCTTTAGGTTCGAATCGATTATGTTGCCTACTTTTCAATTGTCGCAATTTGTCCAAATGGTATTGAGGCAGTCCACTGACCTCGCTTACTCTGTGAGCGATTCCATTTCTCATCATCACAATGCCTAATTGCGATATTGGGTTTTGATCAAAGAATTCGACTATGAAATCCTGTAAATGTGACAACATCATTGAAAATCTATTCGGACGCAAATCTTTTTCTAGCATTACAGAGGATCCGTCAATAATCAAGACTAAGGTTCGTATGATACCTCTTTGAAATGGAGTGGAAGGGTTCTTCATGATCTTTTTCTTTCTGCTCTCTATCATATTTTGAATTATTGTTTCAATGGACCTTCCATCATCCTCATCATCTTTCACAATATCCCATGATCTCTGATACTCATCTTCCCACGAGTACCCTCCATTCGCTCCTTTTAACCCTCCCTTAGATTTCCTTTTTGCTTGATGTGACTTGGTATTTGATCTTGTTCTCTTGGACATGCCATCGTCGGATCCTGCTGACTCACTGCCGCTTAAATCCTCAGATGAAGCTCTATTTGAATTTATATTTATTGCTTCATTTGGTGCTACATATTCTTCATCTGACTCAATCATTGTTTCATATACTTTGCATACCAAAGACTGGATTTGAACTTTAAAGATGATGATAAAGAATCATTACAATGTCGCGGTATTATACGACATAATACTACGATGCTTTGCAGGTAGGTGAAGAAACTTAACATTAATAAACAATGGACGAGGATAAACCTTCGAAGAAAATAAAAAGTGTAAGTAGAAGTCGAAAGTAAATAGGGTATAAAGAAGTTGGAAATAGTTTCAAGAATTTGTATCATAAAACTTAGATGAAAAAGCACGAAAAGATGGCGATCGCAGCCAAAAATCCTGTGTTAGGGTTTTTGGCACTAGATGCAAAGCCATGATAAGTTGACAACAGAGGTGCTGAGGAGATGTGGCTTTGCGAAGTGGTCTTAGCTGCTGTACTGACACTAGCAGTTCCAGTAGGTGGTACGTTGCTTGTGTTATTAATTTTAGTAGTAAGTGAGATGTTATTCCGGTCACTGGAAGTTGATGATGCATCTCCGCCATTAGGGCTTGTTTCCTTCGATTGAGCAGCAGAATTACCTGGTATCGAAGTTGTGACTAACTGCGGTGTGGTGAAAGCAGGATTGAGTGAGGTTTCAACCGATGATTTCTTACCATCAAATGAGGAAGTGTTGACAGTGCTTGGCTCGTGGTGGTCCGAGCTGTGGTTGCTGTGAGGAACACTTTTAGTCGTGGTGGAAGAGTAAGTGATACTCGTTCTTGTCCTTGTGTTCTCCGAGGTTCTAGTGGATATTTCAATAGAACTGGGCATTGTCTTTGATTTCTCATCAGTTTCGGGCCTCACGCCCGAAGAGGAAGCATGAGTAGCTGAACTTCTTGCATCGCTTGTGATTTTGCTTGAACTCTCATTCGTAGTCTGCGAGGGAACCGAAAACGTACTGCTCGAAAGTGTACTTGTTGAGTATGAGTCTGTGCTTGCTGAATTCATACTTGTACTTATAATTTTTCCATCTGTACTCGTGAATGCTGTATTAGTGCTTGTAAACGCTATACTAGGGCTTGTCAGTGTCATGACAACAGTAGATGAAACCTTAGAACTAACAGTGGATGAATTTCCATAATGGTGTATAGACAGTGAGCTCAGTAACACAGGTTGGCGAGAAGTGGAATATATTTTGGAAGAAGTCCACTTTGAGCTAGAACTTGAAGGCTGCATGCTGTGGCTTGTCAATGAAGAGGTCAACCCAGGTTCTCCAGTTGTAGTGCTGTAAACGTTAGTAGTTGCCGATTCATTTGAAACTGTTATACTAGTACTGCCCCTATCACCAGTCGTAGTGCTTGGGACGGTTGATTGGGGGGTTGGTACGTCAATCTCGATGGTGTCAGTTCCTCCTGGTGGTGCAGTGTGGGTGGTAGTGATAGTACCATTTCCTGTCCATGTTCTAGTAATCGTAGTACTTGGTCTTGGAACATCAATCTCAATGGTCTCTGTACCTCC